>VXAY01000970.1:1069750-1103261 GCA_013399855.1 Oxyruncus cristatus | reverse complement strand
AAAAAAAAAAAAAGAAGAAACCTAGCCTTGCCAAGTGACAAGCAGTACCAGGGAATGTGGCCCACAGGTGATCCACCTGAGGGAGAGCTGCTGAGGTTGGGCAGTTGTGGGAAAAATCCCATGGAGCACCAGGAAAGGTCTTTAAAAAAAAAAGAAAAAAAGAAAAAAAAAAACAAAATTCAAAACCTCAAAAAAAAAAAAAAAAAACCCAAACCCCCCTCTCTGTAGAGGTAATGTAGTGGGAATGTGGCTTTGTGACTGCATGGGCATCAGCCTTTGTCAGAGTCCCTGCAGGTACTGTGTGAGACTAATGCAGAAAAGGCTCTTAAAGGGGGAAGGAGGGAATTGCGCTGTGTCCAACATAAAATCCACTCGAAATTACAGCAGTCCATGAGAGCTAAGGACTTGGACAACTGTTAGCATGCTGTCATGGAGGTATGAGACAACATCTTCTCTCAAATAACAAAGTCAAACTTTAATTCTCAACTAGGCACAATAACCAAAACTGGTGAACAAGGTGGGTAATGATGGTGCTCCCATGGCATCTAACAGGTTACAGGTTTGGTGTACCCATCAGGATTATTTTACTACACAAAATGTGCACACACATGCACATGGTCATGCACATGAAGCCTCTCCCTCAAAAGCTTCCCAAAACACCCAAGGGTTGAAGGATCACTCAGGTTTATCTAATGGGAAAATAGTCACTCACCCAGAAGAAAGGGGTAAGACACTCCGCCCTTGTTAAATCTTCTTGGACTGGCATCCCAGCCCTAAGGGGAGGGCTTCTCCTCACAGACCTGCTGTTCCAAGGAAAATCACACCCACGTGGTATCTGACAGGGCCCCCATGGATAATGTGGTCAGGTCGGGGCCCCTGGTCATACCTGGTCATGGACCAGAAACATTTCTGGGCCAAGGCCCCAAATGGCTGAGGACCCTGTTGACTAAGACTTTCTGTTCTCATTCCCACCATGGAGAGGTCTGCAAAAATGAGGGCACAAAAGGCTGGTCATCTCCACGTGACACCTGGGGGGGAAGGTGCGTGCTACTGCCACACAGGCATGAGAAAATCTGATAGGCTTGCCTGAGCATGTGAATAGAAACTGATTTAGTTAAAATTTGGTTTTAAACTTTTTATCATTTTTCTACTGGACGTAGATTATTTAGATCACTTAAACCAAAGCTTTAACTCACATGAAGCAAACTATTCTTCAAATAATAATGACCTATTTAATGGTTTGCAGCAACTTAAGGTAAAACAAAATGTCGCCATTTTTCCTTAGGCAAGTTTGTGAAATCAGTGGTAGAACTCACCCCAAAGGTATGCAGCCCTTACGGACTTGGCAGACTGATACATCTAATTCCAAAATGTCTTTCAGAGGATCCAAGGAGGATCAAGTCAACTGAAGGTCTTAATTTCTCTCAATTGCAAGCTTGAAATGAGAGGCTACAATGTTTATTGTTAAATGAACTATTTATTAGTAATCTAATAAATCAGTTAAATGACCTAGCAAATAATGATGTCACTGTTATTAATGTGCAATCCTGTAATTCCCCACACTGTAGCAAGATCTGAGTTTAACACCCTTAGGTCTTACTCATTACACAGAACTACCACTGAATTACAACTCTATCACTTGTCTCCCTACCACATCATATTACTTGTTATCAGAGTGCAGTACAAATATGTCTCCAGATGGATTTTTTAGGTGACATTTTTTCCCTCCAGAAATATCTCTGAAATTCCCCTTCAGGTATGTAGTTCCTACTGTCTGCATATTGTTTGCCCTTCACACCTTCTGAGACATACCATTCAATTTTAGTCTTTTCTTTACCTCATTCCAGTTGAGTCTAAGCACTTTATCCTATATGCAAACAGTTGACATACCAGAGCAAGACTTATCCTGCTAAATGTTGTTTGGGTTTTTTCCCCCACTGTTTTTGTACCCACACAACATCCTGCTCTTAAGTGTTTAATTACAAATCATTACCCTTGACACATTCTTTGGACAATCTTCTGGTCTCCTGAGGTGATCTTGTCTCTTCACAGGGACCTGTACTCCAGCAAGACCTCTCACTCACAAATTTTAAGAGCTCTGAAAGTTGAAAATATCTATTCTTCTACTTAGAGCATGTTTAGACTTGGTGACCCAGCAAAGCAAGTTCCAGAATACCCAGAAATTCTTAATAAACAGTAGAATGGTGTTGTATGAGGTGCTATACAAACTTTTTAAGAAGTACAGGTCATTGGACCATAATCCAATGAGAAACAGAGACTGCCACATAATGAGAAGCGAAAAGACTGAAAATAAGGAAAAGTTACTTGTGATTAAAATCAAATAAGTATTTGTTATTGGAACAAAATACAAAGAGGAACCACAACTCATATTCAGTTACTGAAAACTAAATCTGCTTCAGTCCTGAAGTATAGTACTTGACATAGACATTAAAATTCTTATTTTGTATATGCTGATATCACACATGGTTTGACTTAATAATTCTTCATATGATGCTGAAGATAGTCCTGGAAGATGTGGCCCACCAGCTCCAGCTGCACATAGAAAGTTGAAAATAATGTCATGAGGGCCTGTTGAAATATTGAGTCATCAGAAAGTGTACAAGAGCACAAGCTGCATAAATCATGGAGTGGAAAAATATTTTTGTACTGTGATTTAGAAATAATTATGGAGAATTTTGTTGAAAGTAATGCCAAATTTCCTGCTCATTACCTCTAAGTAAGTTTCCAGAATAACATACTAGAGATGATGACATAACAAATTCTGAAAATAAGAAAGCTCTGAAATATCCAATTGACAGTGTTTTCCAATATTATCCAGAGGATAAGCAACAGAGTCCTGCTGATTTAAATGAACACATGTAAATTCTCTGTACTAGTATACTGAACAACAGTATGTAACTCCAGCAGTTTTCAGCAGTGGAGAAGAATTGCCTGTCAATACTGAATAGAAAAAACACAGTATGCATGAGTCTGTGGAAACTTCAAGAACACTAATTGGAATAGAATTTCTTCTGTAATATTTAGGGAATGCCCTAGCCATTGGTAAGGTAAAGCCATTTTTCTGGGTTGGAATTTCACATTTCATCAATGAGTGTGTCCTAGATATATGTAAAATATCAACAGAATATTCAGTCAACTTTTGTTTGAGTTAACTGATGTTATATGGTACAGTAGTTACAAAGTGATCCATACAGGTCCAGAGTTTCATCTGTGCACTGCAGTTTATGTGATTAAGTCTCTGTATGTAGTTGATGAGCTGCCTATATATTCATGTGACTACTTCTCATAGTGTGTTTTGTGACTTTAGAATATTTTTTGCAATCTTTAAACTTTTTTTATAACTTTCCATTTTCGTGTCCACCTATGCTATCAAATCTTATTCTATGTATCAAAAGGCAATCACTGTAGACTTTGAATGTCAAAATCCATTAATTTTAGTATTCAAGTTTAGCTCATAATGCATTAGGGATTGTTCTTTGAGATTTAATAATTTCTAGTGTTTTCTCCTTCTATAACAGTTTCCCTCTTCCTGCTATTTCACTTCTTTGTGTCTGCAGTTCCCTTAATGCAGGAACTAGACCACCTCTTATTTCTAGCTTTGTGTTTTCTCAAGAATAAGAGGCAGCTTGTGGGAACCATCCTTCCCTGATGCACAAGTCTTCAACAAGTTTCAGATATCTTAATTAAAAATCAGTTAGTTTGTTAGAGAAAAAAAAGACAACATAATTAGAAAAACCGTAAAACACTGTTTCCTCAGGCTAATACCTGTGGACCGGTATAACCTTCCATCATCCATTTTGTCAGCATTGGTGAGAGCACAGAAACCTCTCGATGATTTATGCATTTGCCTGTTGTGTTCTTAGTTCTGTAAAAGAGCTTTAGCCACTGTCAGAGGCAGGATGCTGGGCTGGCAGGGTCTTTGATCTTGTTCAGTACATGCACTCATGATTTTATGGTGTTAGATTTTTTATAAACTAAGAGGAGTTCTTTTATTTGGTTCCTACACTGTATAAGTATTTCTGCTCCTGTGCTTCTCTTTATGCAAGCTGAGTTTAAAGGGAAAACACAAAATATGTCTGGAACATGCTGCTATGCAAGTTCAGTCTTACTGTCAGTTTTTTCTGCCATGTAAACTTTCAGACTTGTTCCTCCCAGATTCTCACTTACGTAGAAGAACTTTATATTCTTATCTTGTTTCCCTAGCCTTACTAATCCACACTGTATCTGGTTTGTCATTGAGATTTACTGCTCAAATATGGACAGATGAAGATGTTCTATGTTGACACTGTTTTATAATGTCTGATACTCTATTTAAGGTAATCATATTTGTTGTGATGCAGACCATGATCTCAGTCACGTGTAGTGAGTACTGATTCATAAGCCAGGGAAGGTGTTGGAAAACATCTGTTTCTTGGATCTGCAGTCTAGACGATTCTGAATATTCTGGTTCATTAGTGTCAACAAATGGTGCTCCAGTTTTTGTTGGTAGCAACATAGAAATCCTAAATTAGGCTCTCAGAGTGCTTTACTGAAGCCTGCTCAAGGTTCCTGAGCCGTGTAGGCACATTGTGTACATCGCTGAAGACAAACTGGCCTGTGCCAATCTGCTTGTGTTGCTGGAAAGACAGGGCAGAGGGACTCTTGGAAGGAGACTATTACTATATATCTACATGGAAATCTTTAGTAAAAAACAAAGGATTTATTTGAACTAAATATATAGATGGTGAGGAAAATAAGTTTTGGGGAGCAGGTCTGCTACTCGTTCTGCAGCATTGTCCCTTGTTCCTTCAGTGACAGCAGCACTGTCACAGCCTGCTCAGCTTTCCAGGGCCCTGATTGATGAAGGTAGGCAGTGGAGCCAGGCTGTTTTGCCATTCCCCTCAGGCTAGTGCCAGAAGCAATCTAATCTGCCTTTTGTTTTCAGATAACTGTGGTAATAAACACATTAATTAAATAGACACTTGTATTATTAACATAGTACATAATTTTAATTAGTTAATAGTTATTTTCCAGACATACTTTATTATTGAAACAAGTATAAGTGAATAAGAACGAACAAGTCAGAATTATTATCTTTCAATTTCTTATTTATTGGCACAAAACTGGTGGCAAGTCACTTTGCTGCCTGAGAAGTAGAGCAGAGAACACAGAATTCTTTGCCCCATTCAGCAGGTAGGGAGTTTCTCCTAGGTCCTTCACAGCTGAAGTGGGTGGGGCTGGAAGAGTGATAAGATGGATGGAGCTTGTGTTTTTGGACCAGGTATCTGCAACACATACAAGGTGCAATACCTTTGGTGGTGTTTCTTCATGTCTTCTATGACAGATTTATACTGGTAGTTGTGGCAGAATTCCTGGAAATGTCCATACTGCTCTCCAAGAATGAGATTGTACACAGGGTGTGTTTCTAAATTGCTTCTCACATAAACAAGTGCTTCCCAGAGATCCCAACAACAAGTGGCAGGAGTTGTCCTATGCCCTTACGCAATTGCTACCTCAGTAGTGGTAGTAGAGCAGGCTGCCTGCCTCTGTGCTGTGTGCCTGGATGTCTCCTGTGGGTCTCTTGCGGCGCCACTGTGGCTGAAATAATGCAAAGCCATGAAATAGCCCTCATGAGTGCTCTTATAGCACGGAACTGAGGCTATATATGTCCTGGGATATGGTTTATGAGATATTTGAGAGGCAAAACTTGCTGCAATAATGTTGAAGGATGGTAGAGAATGGAGGGACTCAGTCACAGAGTGAATGGACTCGGCAAACCTGATGCAATTTTAGCCAACCGCCTTTTGTGATCATTCCTGGGAGTAAATTGTTCCCAGCACTGTGCCTATACTTTGTCTGAGAGAGAACAATTTGGAACTGAAAATGGTAGGCTCGTAATAAAGCAATTAAGCAATACTTGGGTTTGTCTTGTGGCCCTATAACATTTAGCAGTGTAGATATACCCAAAGAAGCAGGTACATACAGAGGGTTTATTCCAGGTGCCCCTGGGAACTCTCTTGCAGGTTTGCTATAAACCTGAAGTGCAGATCTGGTCTTTTGAGCAACCTTGGATTTACTCTCAGAAGATTAGAAGTATTTTATGAGGCTTTGAAAGAAAGTTGATATTGGTTTCATTGAAGTCTGTGACAATTTCTGTTATTAGCAGTAGGAATCAAATTTTATTCTTAGTGAATTCTTTTTTTGCTTTTCACAGTAGTAATATTCCATTCCCAACAAATGGCTGTACCAGGAATATTTCCTGAAGCTGAAGCGGCAGCCTGGAGTGAGGTCATGCTAAAGATACTGGTATGTGATAATAGCTACCACTTGGTGGCATCAATGCCATGCTTTATTTAGCTGAAAACTCCACAGCCAGCAAGCTGGGAAAACTTGGGAGTACCTGTCTTGACATTCATTCTTTAAGGGTATTTAAAATAGTTAATCTGGATTGGTGTGCAAAGTGCTTGACATGTGCATGACTCACCTTATGCTTGTAGCTTAGTGTGGGAGTATATATATTTACTGACCTTGCAGTTGGCTCAAGTAATCAAAGCCAAGTGATTAAACTCTATCTTGCTACCGTTTTTTGGAAGACTGTTCAACTAATTTTTATTCACAGAAAATCTGTTTAAGCTCTTGGATCCTTGGTCTTGACCTTGCCACTTACCTGAGTTTAAAACAAGGTTTGATTTTAGTTAGGTCAATTAGAAATAAAAATAGCACAGATGTGGTTAGGGGGAAAGTGTATATGAAAGAAGTTTTTGAATCTTGATTTGCACTTTTCAAAGACTCATTCTGGAAAGTGTGAAACATTACTAAGGTTTATTAGGAGATGGAAACAGCTACAGATTCACTTTACCTAAATTTTGACATTTCAATGAGACGTTAGAAATATATTTCATCAATCAAAATCTTAATTTGGAGGTTTCTATCCATCTTGAAATGATATCTAGCACAATTCAGTTTGATTCTTATAAGTACCTAACTTTGGATTTAAAGTTGTTAGCCTATCCTTCTTGTATTCATTGTCAAAGTACTGAGAAAAGAGGCAAGTGCTGGATTAGTGGTTATGCTCCGTGATCTTTTTCAAACTAAACAATTCTATGATTCCAAGATAAAATTTTTTAAAATGACTGGTAAATATGAATACATCACATTTTTGGTAGCTTAATGCATATTTAGGATAATGGGCATTTTTTTGATAGAATTAGTCTGATGTACGGAAAATCAAGAACTTTTCAGCTGTTTAAGACTTGGTCTGCAAGTCCTTCGTCACTCCAGGGAACATAATATAGCAATGAGCACGACATAAGTATGGATGAGGTCTAAATCAATGGTACTTGACCGTTTGTGTACTAGTACTAGAACAATATTTCTACTTTTGAATATTTCACCCATAAAATCCACTTGTGGTGGTAATGAAATAAAATAAAAAAAAAAACCTTACAAAAACTTCATACTTGTAATCTAATTGCATTTTGCAATGATGATTGAATGGTAACTTACATTTGAGTGTTATTCATAGCTTTGTTAGATTCTTTAATTTCTTGGAGCAGAGGTTAGAAGATTTGTGGGTTGTCTTATTTATTTTTTACTTAAATTTAAAAGAAATATTACTCCTAGGTCATTGGAGAGTTGGTGGAAACCCGATACTTCCCAGCACTTTTGAGAATTTTTTTTTCCTACTAGTAAAATCAAAATAAAATGAAACAAAAATTTCTAAACACTTGATAAGCAAATAATCATTGTTAATGAATGAGATTACTACTATTTGTGGAGGCAATAAAAGATTAGCTATCAAAACATTATACATGATTGAAACTTGATGACTTATTTTGTAATTTTTTGCATCATAACCTGGCGAATCTCCCATTCCTTTTAGTGGCCTGCATCAGTGTGGTGAGGTATGGGCTTTAAAAATAAACATGATTCTATTCTGCTAATTTTCAGTTTTAGTAAGCAAGATAAAGTAATAATCTGAGATAATTTCTTCTTGAAAGTTAACTGTTCGATAATCCCAAGAGCAATAAATGACACTATTCCACGTTTCAAACAGAACAATCAATCATGTTATCAAACGACTGTGAATTTGGGGAACACTTCAAAATTCTCAGTACCTCATAGTTCTTCACATCTCTCTAGCCCTTCAACATTGCTCTGCATTTGTGTTATGTACATATTTAAAATTATAGCAAAAAGGCCTGTATTGAAGAAAACTGAATATGAGTCAGCAGTGCCCTGGCAGCCAGGAGGGCCAACCATGTCGTGGGGGCATCAGGCAAAGCATCACCAGCTGGTTGAGGGAGGGGATTGTCCTGCTCTGCTCTGGTGAGCCCTCACCTTGAATACTGTGTGCAGTTTGGGGCACCACAATATAAGAAAGATATTAAGCTATTTGAAGAGCGTCCAATGGAGGGCAATGAAGATGGTGAAGGGCCTTAAGGGGAAGCCGTACAAGGAGTGGCTGAGATCATTTGGTCTGTTCAGCCTGGAGAAGAGGAGACCTCATTGCAGCTACAACTTCCTTGTGAGGGGAAGAAGAGGGACAGGCACTGATCTCTTCTCCGTGGTGACCAGTGACAGGACGCGAGAGCATGGTCTGAAATTGTGTCAGGGGAGGTTTAGGTTAGAAAGAGGTTCTTCACCCAGAGGATGTTTAGGTGCTGGAACATGCTCCCCAAGGAAATGGTCACAGCACCAAGGCTGACAGAGATCAAGAAGCATTTGGATGATACTCCCAGGCACATCCCAGGTGTGACTCTTAGGGATGGCCAGTTACAGGATTGGACTCGATGATCCCTGTGAGTCTCTTCCAACTCGGCATATTCTGTAAATCTTTCTGATTCTGTGATTCTGTAAAATATATTCATTAGTCTGCTTCTAGAGGGCAGCAAATGACTGTGTTTTGGTCACAAGAGAAACAACAGAATTACCATACAGTTCTGCCAGCAAACCAAAGGCACAATCCAGCATCTTGTAGTTAATGGCAAACTTCCCATTGTCTTTCATGGGAACAGGATCAGGCCCCTATTGCTTTCCTTGCTTTCTTCCCACCTCCTCTATTTAAGTGGATAAATAGTGTGCATAAGCAGTCGTCAGTTTTTAAAGCAGAGTGAACTATGGATGCAAACGTTATGGTTTTTATTAACATTCTAAGGCTAAAATTCAGTGGATATAAAAAGTACAAAACATAAATGTAATAGTATTTATCTAAATATGAGCTCATTGGGGTTTCCTATCTGTTTTGTTTTGTGGTTGGTGTTTAAAGGAATGAGGATGTTTCTTTTTCTCTGTCCACACTTGGTAGAGAATAGTGGGGGGTGCCTCTTCTTTTGGAAAAACCCCCGTACTGATGAATTCACAGGTGCTGCTTAATGCCACTTAAAGAAAAAAAGATTGTAAGTAATTTTTATTTTAAATGTAATTAACTTTTTTTCCAGGTGGGTTTTCATTGTCTTTATCATAGCCCTGGTAAATTCACATGTAAGCTTATACTAGTAGTGTAATCTAAATCGTGATGAATTGCCTAAACCTCTCACAGCTATTATATTTTTCTTGGTCAGTGATCTATCTCTATAGAAGTTGTTCTAACTTTGTAGCCCCTATGATCCCTTCCTCTTCCTTTTTTTTTTCCAGAAAAAATACACATTTATTTTCAAAATTTTATTAGTTGAATTTGTGCAGAGCTAGAGGAACGGGAACTGCTCAGATAACAACTTCTTCAGAGAATGTGTTTTGACTCTTTGGCCCTTTGCTTTGGAAGAGCTTAAGTTTCGTGTTCCACGTACCTAGAGAACAATCTGGCTGCAGATACAAGCTGATGAAATTATAGAGCTTCTCAAAGGTATGATTTATTCCTCATGGCTACCTATGAATGTAGAAGACTGAAAACAGCCACAGTTCAGTACATGCTATACAATCAGTACATATATCCTCTGACCTAGAGGGCATTTTACCAAGTATCAGAGTATCAGAAATAGCAGTGTAACAGAGGCAGGCTCCTGCTGTCATAATTTCAGTGCTGTGCAGATCAAGAAACGGGATTGTTCCAATATAGACTGAAAACCTCTCTTTTAGATGAAAAACATCCCAGAGCATCAGATAGGATGCCTCTGGTTGAGGGAGAGTCACTGTGGATCATGTTTGCTGCACCCTTGCCAGTGGTGACCTTTCCTGGGGGAGTTGATTCATTTGAAGGTGCTTGGAGCCCAGAATTGCTGGGAGCAGGATGCTGTAAACCACGTCTCTTCTGGAGTCTAATGAAGCCTGCAACTATTTTCTTTGTCTCAGAGAGCCCTTTCTTCTTTCACCAGTGAACAATTCTGGTGGCAAATCAGATCTCATTTCAGTTGCATTTTAAAATATTGTACTGGAACTGCCTTTTCCATGTCCACATTAGTTTTTGCTCTGGGTTCAGTGCTGGTCCTGGGTATCTGTTTCTGAAACCGTTTACAGTTCTGATTCAATTTTCTAATAGAAAAGTCTAAAGAGTGACTCACACCAGAGTTTCAATTTTTCTTTTCAACAGTTATGAATAAAACATAACGTAAAGGGAAAAAAAGCTTTTGTTGTCTACTTCTGAAAGGTACAAAGGAAACATAGAATATTCTGTGTGACTTAGTGCCTGAAAAAATCACAGCAAGGCTTATAGAAAAGTCAAGAGGTGAAATACTTTAGCTAGATATGATATCTTTGAGATGCTTCAAACAGGGCACTGTAGAATTTTGTATCCATAAAAAGTTTCGTTCTCCAAGGTTTAGGTTCAGTTTTTGGCAGTCTAGAAATGATGATGCTTGCAGTGACATCGTTGTTTCTTGGAATAATTCTTCATTACTAGTTTATTTCTGAAAGATTTGCACAGATATTGGCCCACAGCATGCTATAGTTCAGGCTACTAAGAGTATTACTTCTTGGCTGCTGACTTCTCCAGCATATGGTACTTTATTGTGTTGGCCACAGAAATGTTCTATAGTCTTGCACTAGCTTTGAGTGTGGTTCTGTGGCTTTCAACTTTAATTATGCTTAATAACATAATACATACACAGCAAATAACATTTCCCATATTTAAAGTGTGGTTCTACTTTGAAATGTGATGATTTTAAGATAATTTAACAAATAAGTTCCTTGTGCTAGTCAAATCATAACTGACTAGTAACAACAATAAATTTTCCTATCTGCCTTTTCTTTAGCAGGGCAGAACCAGCAGAGTCAGTGCCCATGCTGGACTCTTCTTGTTAACCTCCGTGCAGAAATGCATTTGGTGTATCCCAGGGTGAATATACTGCCTTGTGGCAGCTCTGCAAACTCTCCCCTTTCTAAAAAGATACCTTTTAGGATATCTACCTCAACCCAGCTGAGTTTTTAATACACTCATTATTGGTTAAGCTATCAATAAAGTTTTGACTACATCTCAATAAATACAGTCTTTTATTCACATTTCAGCAATGACATCAGAATGAATCAATAAAGATAATTTAAAAATCTGGGAATTGCTGTCACTTTTTCTTTCTTGTGCTGTAGAGAGACGATTATGCTGTGGTAGGGTTTTTGCTTTGCTTTCTTTCATTTAGTTTACAGGATTTTGTTGTCAGCCCTTTTAAACTAGCCATACTTTCATTTTAATACAGAAAAAGACAAGTAAGCCAGCTTGACAGGCACAAGCTCAAACACAAAGCACTGGGAATAACCAAGGAAAGTTTGAGACTTAATTTAGATCTGTCAATACTTCCTAGTATATAGCTTACCTTGAACTGGGGCATAAGTATTCTGTGGGCACCAGAGGCAGCTGTGCTGTGTGCTGCTTTCAGAGCTGGAGGAGCAGCAAGGGTGCAGAGGACAGCGCTGGCTCTGAGAGCCATCCAGGTGAAGTGTGTGCTGGCTGTGGTGGCTGATGGATGTCAGCTGGTGTCTCTGCACAGCAGTGTGCTGTGCACAGGACAGCTCACCTGGAGGTCTCTGCAACAGGCTCCTTTCTTTGGACAGGAGATAGCTTCAATTTCCTACAGAGAAATGGTTAGGATCTGTTCCTAGTTTATTGCACAAAATTGAAAACAAGCAGGAAGTTAGTCCTTCTACTTTAATAAAACTGGCCTTCTTTACAAGCCAGTAAAAAAACCCCAAACCGCCTGAGATTGACAGGACTGAAGGAAGTGAAATTAGCCTTTGTTGCTGCTTTGAATTTCCTAAAAAATCCATCCAATATCTCACTCAGAGCACATGTGGAGGCAGTCTTGCTGTTCTGTAACACGAACTGTGATAAACTCATCCCAGTTTGTCTGCGATGTATAAACTATCCATGTGTACATGGTTGAGTTTCATTCAAACAAACACACATATAAAAATAAAAAAAAATCCTTCCAACTTGAGCAGAAACTAAAAATAGAGGGTTTTTTTCTTAATTGTATTACAAATAACTTTTTTTTTTTTTAAATGGTCTGCAAGTTTTCATTTCAAATTCTCCTAGAGACACTGATATTGGACAAAGAATTCATGCTACACTGTCTTTTTCTACAGCTTCCTCACTCTAACAGCCCCTGACTCGTTATATGAGTAAGGTAAAAACTGACCCAGGCAAACAAACTTTGAAAAGCAGCACTAAACAGTGGAACTGTTGCTTAAACCTTGTTTTCAGTGACCAAGGCAGCCCCAAAAAACTAAATCTTTTGACAAAAACTAAATTCAAAGCTAAGAGGAAAATGTCATACCCTAAAAATAATTTCATAAAAGATTTTCCTGGTGTCTCTAGCTAAGGTTGCAATAAAGTTCACACAAAAAAAGAGAAAAGGTTGTTCACTTCGACCCTTTAAAAGATTGCATTAACTCTGTTCTATCTGCTTTTTTAATCTTTGACTGGACACTGTCACTCAAAAAATACCTCCAGAAAGGTGTGCTAATGGCTTTGTGAGTAGAGATGTTCACTGCAGAGGTTCAGCCAGTTCTTGCCACAAGGCTTGGAAATGTAGTGCCAAAGGTTGTTCTGTCTGGGCTGGCCATCTCAAGGTCGTTTGTCACTCTGGCTGCACAGCTGCCAACTAGGGAGAACCTGGACACGTCACCTTCTTGTTGTGGTACAGAATGCTCAGCTCTTAATGCTTTCTAGGTGGAAAGGAGAAATGAGCTGCTTGGTTCAGTGAAGACAGTGGAGAAACATATCACTTCAGTTTTCCTGTAGCTTATGCAGAAATTTTGCAGTTAATCATAGTGGGTTGCCAGATACAAGGTAAAAGCATGTCTTAGAAGTTTGAGCATGGCTTCAAATAAAACACACTGAACTTTTTCTTAAGGGCAATAAAAATGAAAATGCTTAAGAATCAGCAAAAAATGCACAACAGTACTTATAGTCACCTACAAAGCTTGTGTGATGATGATGACAAAGTAGTGTAGTTTTCTAGCATAGTCTTTGCTAAAAGGATAGATCCCAGTGCAGCAAATACTCCACAGATTAACAATTTATTAGATCTTTTTTTCAACTGAGAAAATGAAAACTTTTGAAATGTGCATGTTTTTTATTTTGGACTCTAGTGATGGAAATATTAAAATGTTTCCTGTAATTGCTTTTAGCTGCACAGTTTAAAGCAGAATCATCCACCATATGAATGATTATTTTCAAGACATTAGTAATATCCCATTACTAGTGTCTCCAGATCTAGGAGATATACTCCAGCTGTGAACTTTGATAATGCATCATCATGATAGTGTATCATCTGTAACAGATAATGCTGAAGTAAAGTGTATACGAATTAATGGGAAACTGAAAAGTTATTTGTTTTCAACTAATTGTTTACTTCATGTACTCCATAATACATGAACTAACAAGTATTAGCTACATTATTATTTGTTCTCAAGGTTGTGTAATTTAAGGTTTTGTGTGCTGCACTGCATCTGTCAAAGAGCTTAAAAATTACAAGGGAGATTTAATGTTGTCAGCCTTGAAGATGAGAAAATAATGAAACATGGCCCCACAAGGTGGTTAATTCTATATTGTGCAGTTGAAAGAAACTTAAAATGTTCTTTATCTCATATAAATTGCTGTTAGGTATGAACTACACAACTGCAATTTTATATTCTTCCAGGAAAATGAAAATAAGGAAAGCACAGAAATATTTCCAGTGACAGTTTACAACTTATAGTTATTTCAAAATGTCCTAGAAGATTTCTATGGATATGCTTTTAAAATTAAAACAGCTTGGTCTTGTGTGTGCTGAAGCTTAAGACATAATTTGTTAATTGAATAGTGAATTATCACAAAAAGCTTGTGACAATTTTTGGCCATAGGCATTCACACATAAAGCACGCTTCACGGAAAAACAGGAGAAAAATGGAAAATGATGGTGAAAAAAATGCTGGTATTTTAGTAAATTATAAGCGTGGTTGGAAAACTAGTGGGTTCTGAGATATTTGGTTGAATGTTTGGTCTTGTTTTGGGAGTCAGAAAGTCCCTTCTTATCTCTAGTGTGGCAGCAGGAGGATACATTCCTAGTGCAAACATACTTGGACAGTTTGCAGAAATCTGCTGCAGACTGATTGTGCTTAAGCTGAGCTTCGATTAAATTAATTTTGGTTGTATATATAAGGAGTTGTAAGAATTTATTAGAAAACCAAAAGAGGGTGAACTATATCAAAACTGTTAAATATCATTTAAATAATAAATCGACATTTGTGTTAATTTGACCTTATATTTCATAATAACACGAATGCATTCTTAAGAGAAAAGAGAATGATAGGCTAAAAAGAACCATAATTTTATAATATGTTCATTAATATAAAGAATTGTTCCTTATCTTTTAAAAGAGCTAATACTGGTGTACTTTTTTTTTACCATGTCAGTTCACAAGTTCTTGATTTTCCTTTTTTAAAAATTCAATAACTTTTATTGGAGTAACACCAAATGAAAGTAGAAAGGACACTTGACTGAATAATTAAATTGTAGTATATTATGCTTGTTGCACTGGTTCTAATTTCTGCTAGAGAAAATGCAGAGAGAGAACTAAACAGGATTTTCTTTTCTGTCAACTTTGTGCTCTCTGAGTAGGAGCTTAATATGTTAACTAACTCAGGTTTTGAATTAAACTAAATGCCTGTTTCATCATCACTCTTAGTTTGTTGGAGGTGGTGTATTTTATTTTGAAATTGCAGCTATATGACCACTTACTGATGTTTGTCTTTGTGGATGGAAAACACCTTCAATGAGAAGGTGCAATGAAGCGCTGGTGAGTTTGGAGGTAAAGGAGGAAGAAGCTTTGATGGGGAAGAGAGGTTTAAAAAGTCTTGGTTGGATGTAAAGGTCTCAAGGCATTGGAGAGCTCCAGGAGGCAGCTTGCTCCTTGGCAAGCCATGTACTGTGCAAGGCTGGTAAACTTCTAAAGGGATCCCACCAGTTGCCTTTCTGCCAAGGAGTCACCTGATACTCCTTTTTGCTTCTGCTCCATACCATCCAATTTCTGAGAAGGTTCATTAAGAAGCATCCCTTGGGCTTTGCCTTTCTAGGCTGATAGGCACAAGGCTGCGCTCCCAGCTGGCCAGGGAATGCAGCAGGAGAGCTGTCTCCAGTGGGGACTCCTCTTGGTTCCTTCAAGGTCCCTGTCTAGGCCTGAGCGTGTTACAGCTGCTGAGCACTGGCTTTGTGCAAGCATCTCTTTTCAGAGGAGAGGAATGTGTGTCAGTATTATCCTCACTAGTTATAAGCTGTCTGGGCTGGCACAAACAGGAGGCAAGACCTCATGGGCAGCCACTAGCTTTGCATCGACTGAGTGCAGTACAGGACAGGCATGCTGGGTATCATAAGGAGGGTGAAAGGGAAGCTGGTTGAAATTACAGCTGAAAGCAGTCAGGGAATTCTCCTGGAAATTCTTTTCGAAGGCGAAGGATAACTTTGAAACTGAAAGTTGAGATTTCGCTTCTCATTGACTTTCTAGTGCACGGCTAGTGTTGGTCACAGTTTTGCAGCAGCAGGAAGGTATGACCTGAACTTGGCTCCCTGAGAGATTGGGCATCCTACTGAGGCACACAGGTCCTGTGAGATGCAGTAGCAGATTTTTAAGTTTGCAGGAAAACCCCCAGGCTTTTATGAGGTGCAGGTAGAGCAGCAAGGCCGGTTGTTTCTAGTGACAGAATCAAGCCTCTATGTGGTTAATATGCTCTGCGCAGCTTTAGTAATCAGTTGAGAGAAATTTTGGCTTTTTCTGAAAAATCAGAGTGATCATTAGCTTACACTGAGCTGACACCAGAAATGAGTCAGAAAGGATCTTGATCTGAAAGCTTCCCTCTAGGGCATGTACATGTGTCCTCAAGTTTTTTCTTCTTTCCCTGGGAGGGCTTGCCCTCATCCAGTTCATAACTCTTTGCCTTCCTGCCTGATATTTGTTAACTTTTGAAAGTTGCTGTTGCTGAGAGGCAGAATTATCTGATTCATGAGAACCCTGCATGTTTTCCAAAAAACGCGTTTTATTTCTCAATAAGTAAGATTTTTGTGAAATCTCAGTAAAGTGATCATCATTTCCTGCTCAGACCATGGGCAAAGAGGCAATTTAAGTACTTAACTGATGTATAATCATGATTTGTCATACCTTCTGTAGTCTTTTACTGAAGTGAATAAATGGAGCAATACTGAATAAACAAAAATTTGAAGATAGGGCTTTCCAAATTGGATTCATTTATTTATGTTCCCACTTCATAGGCTTTAACTGAGATTCTAGGGCAATATTTGCCATCCCACCTTTCATTAGGACTGCTATATGTGGTAAAAACCCAGGCAGAGGGCTGGAAAAATTATGAAGTAATTTTGCTGCATTAATTACTAACAAGAGGGAGAGAAAAATGAATTAAAAAAACCTGCTGTTTTCTCCCAGAAACTCCGGAGTGTTACTTCTTCTAACATCACCAGGGGCTGTAAGGAACAAAATTTACATCTGAATGCCCTCCTCCATTTACAGGGTAGGTGCTGTGGCATGAGGAGAGGGATAGTGAAATGGTACATTCTACAGTTCAACATCTCATTTCCTTGGAAGAAAGAACTTAAATCATATCATTGCATGAAATCTCTTTCTTCGTGACATCCTGGTTGTCAGTATGTGTGAGCAGAAGTCAGATGCTCTCCCCAGAGTGGGCAGGGTTACTGCTCCTGTCCTTTCACAAGAGGATACTTTCCAAAATCATTTTTCTGCATGTCTGCGCACAGGCCGCCTCTCTGAACTCTCTCAACAGCTATTAAAAAGCAGTTAAACAAACTTCTCCAGCTGAGACCAAGCAGGTCTGTTGCTGAACAGAATTCTTCTACCACAGCATTGCTTTTAGAGAGAGAAAGGGAGAAGCAAGTTCAGGGCAGATAGAGACAACAGCAACCTGGCAGACTGAAAAAAAAAAAAAGTATCCATCTTGTTTTGAATCTTTTGCACCTTTGTGAAATCTTTTGTGGGAGGATTTTTTTCCTCACTATGTCGTTTCTGGAATTTTAGAGGTTCATTATTTGCCTCTTTATGAGACCAGTATCGCAGCAGAAACTTCTGTTTGGTTGTTCAACTTGTGACGAGAGAGTAAAGAGTCAAGGAGCTAGGCTGTCCCCAGCTGGGAAAGGTGGTCGCTCCCAGGAACCATTTAAGTAAATCTGAACAATCTGGGAGAGAGAGGACAATTTTTAATAACTGGCTGCATATCAAATTCTCCTGTAGCAACTCACTACCCCCTTCCTACTGGTCTAGGTCTTCAGTTTCTGATGTAAATGTATTCATGGCCATTTGTGTTGTTGTTTTGCTTTAATTTATATAGCTCTTTCCAGCCCCGATGTTGCTCTTTTTATATTCCTAGAGGGGAATCATATCTCATCTAAGACTTTGTTTTGCTGGGTTAATACCCTGAGCTCTTTGACTCTTTTTTCTTTTCTTTTTTTTTTTTTTTTATCTTTGCCAATTGTTCTTTTAGACCATCCCAGCACTTTTCCCAACTTTTTTGTGAAAAAGAATATCAAGCTAATGCATAACATTCCAAATTAGAATTTACCATTGGCATTGGTGTCAATGGCAAAAATGCCAATCCTCTTTTTGCGTTATCCAATTAATCCTAAATTGCACGATTTGTCATAACAAAATCATCTCCAGTGTTGACACCTTTGATTAGGGTCAACCATATAAGCAGTTAACCCTCATTTCCTTGTGGTATTGGTAAGCCAACTGGTAACAAGAATTCTTGTTATGAGCCCCAAAGGGCAGTAGTTCACACTTAACATTATACCTGCTGTTCTCATTCCTCCTTATCAGGCCTGAATGATGCTTATGATTATCATGGATATCTCTCACATGCTTGTTCTCATGAGAAACTTGTAAACTTATTCAAAATGCGACATTATTTGATGGTACCAAAACTGAAAGAGGGTAGTCTTAGATTAGATATTAGGAAAAAATTCTCTACTGCAAGGGTGGTGAGGCACTGGAACAGGTTGCCCTAACAAACTGTGGATTCCCTATCCCTTGAAGTGTTCAAGACCAGGTTGGATGGAGCTTTGAGCAACCTGGTCTAGTGGAAGGTGTCCCCACCCATGACAGAGGGGCTGGAATCAGATGATCTTTAAGATCCCTTCCAACCCAAATCATTCTATGTTTTTATGACCAAGGCTGAGGTAAATAAATAAACTCTCAGTATAGCTCAGAAAGCCTAATACATAGCATGATGGGATTAATAATTTTTTAATTTCATTACTAAACCAAATATTTTTTTATTGATATGTGGCAGCAAAAATAGCTGACAGAATGCTGGAAATCATCAGAAAAGGTATTCAGAATAAGGCAGGGGATGTTGTTTTACCACTGTGTAATAGCTTGTAGCATCCACATCTTGGGTCCTGAATGCCATTCTGGTCTCTGTATATCAAGGACAGTGTGGAGAAGATACTAAGAAAACAGCTGAGACAATTAAGAGGATGTGGTAGTTGTCTTAGGAGAAGAAACTATAAAGGCTGAAACTCTTCAAACAGGAGACAAGAAAGCGAGGGTGGGGGACATGATTAAGCTTTCGGAAATGTGGGCACATTGGATAGGCTGAATGCAGAACAGCTTTTTAACAAGTTTCTTGGTATCAGAAATATAGGGAACTTGGTGAAGCCAGAGGGGGCCTGGTTTAAAACAGATGAAACAGTACTTTTTTTTTACTTCAAAGACAGGGAATTACTGTATTTACTTACTACAGTAGTCTATGTACAGAGTATCAGTAGGTTCAAAATAGGTTAGATAAGTTTGTGGACATCAGGTCCAAATAGATCGAATTACTCAGAGTCATATAGAGTCAGTTTTTTAACAACTCCAGATACAGAGGATCCATGACTTCTCAGGGTTACCTGGTCCAGTGTTTGACCACTATTGGAAGAGGTTTTTCTAATCTTTAATGGAAATCTTTCATGTTTCAGCTTGTGTCTATTACCTCTGGTTGCATCCCTGTTCACCTCTGAGAAGAAGGTGATTCCATCTTAGTACTCTTCCGTGAGGTAGCTGAACATAGCAGTAAGATGCCCCACTGAGCCTTCTTTCTACAGGTAGAACAAGTCCAGGTTTCTCATCCACTCCTTATACATCCTGTGCTCCAGCTCCCAACCATATCAACAGCCCTTCATTGGCCTTACTGCAGTATGTCCAAATTGTTCCATCGTTTATTTTAAAGAAACATGTTGATTTGAAGTCATAGTATTTTGAACTGGTGTTTTCCTTTTTATGTCTTTTTATAGAACTCATCTAGGTAAGTTTTTAAATCTGGAGAGACAATAATATCCTACTCATCCCCAGCACTGAAATATATGACATCTGGTCATATGCTGACATTCTACAATTTGGGTTTTCAACTTGAGAGTGCTATAACTCTGCAAACATTCAAAGTGACATTGGAAAAATTTCTTCTTCCACCTTTAGAAATAATACCATAAGCATTGTCAAAATTCATTAAGTTTAAAGGGCAGGGACATCTAATCTCTGCATAAGGGAGAGGATGAAAGCCACATGATCCAGAATTTTAATGAGAATTCCACAGTTGACTTAAGCTGGCGGTTTCAGCAGTGGAAAAGTTCCAGGTATTATCTGCATCTCCTGTACAGACTTTCCTCTTTTTACTTCACAGGCAGAAATCCACTGTGTAGCTTGAACAATGAACTGCTGATACTTCTGGGATTAAGGCCGCAGTAATGATGGTACAGTCAGTCCACTGAAGTCAGAAAACCCATTTAATTGTCCCATGAGATCTAGGAGCCAAATGTAGTTCCTAAGATGCAAATGTGTATTGTACATATCTAAAAGAATGTAGCAAATTGCAGGTTTTCCTCCCCCAAAACCAGCAAAAAGGTCTGATATCTGCTATGTATTGATTTGCTCCACTTCTCCTAGACTGAATTGGGTAATAGCTTGCCATTAGCTTGCAGTTCATCATCTGGTGGCATCTAATCAATAGATCAAGTGGTAGCTGCAGTTAATCTTATTTCTACATATCAATGTACAGATCAGTACAGACTTTTGTTTCTTTCTCTTCATTCTCTTCAAAACTGATCCAAGAATTCCTGTTCTTGATGGCAGGATGGATTAAAAAACCTGCTACATTCCCTCCTTCCCCTTCTGTAGTTTCCCCATAACCAGAATTGAGCTATTCACATTACTATTGGAATTCTGATTTAATCTTAATCCAGACTCAATCTTCTCTTTCTTCCATCCCTTCCTTCTTTTCTCATTTCAGACATACCATCAGCTCTTTCTGTTTGGCACATTAGGGAGTTTCTGCCCCTGATTCTCATCAGATGCCACTTGGTTTCCTCTTCCCAGCTCTTTTGTGGAGCCCATCCAGTCCTCTCTCTGATGGTTTCTCACCAACCTCTACTTGAGCAGTTTTCTGCCCTTCCTTTCATGAAAACACGTAGGCTTTTTCTTATAAGCATTTCTGTTCTGGACTGCTCTTTGGTGTTCCTGAGTTTTTCATTGAGCTACCTGTACAAGACTTCATCCATAAAATCATAGAATGAATTGGGCTGTAAGGGACCTGAAAGATCACTTAGTTGCAACTCCCTTGACATGGGCAGGGATATATTTGCAGCCCAGAGAGCCAAATGTGTCCTAGGCTGCACCAAAAGAGGTGTGGGCAGCAGGTCGAGTGAGGTGATTCTGCTCCTCTGCTCTGGCTATACCCCACCTTGAATACTGTGTCCAGCTTGGGAGTCCCCAGCACAGGAAAGACCCGTTGGAGCAATTCCGGAGGAGGCCACCAGGATGATTAGAGGGATGGAGCATCTCTTTTATGAGGAAAGGCTGAGACAACTGGGATTGTTCAGCCTGGAGAAGAGAAGGCTTCAGGGTGAACTAATTATGGCCTTCTAGTACCTGAAGAGAGCCTACAAGCAAGATGGAGAGAAACTTTTTACAAGAGAGCGTAGTGACAGGTTAAGGGGGAATATCTCATATGGTTCAATAATTTTGTTTATTTTTATAATGCTGTGTGTAAATGAACTGGTGCACGTGGTACAGCGGTACCCCTGCAGTCACAGTACCCAGAAGGTTCAGGTCATGGATAGATCTGACTCATGTATTCTGGCTTTCACTCCAGGGAAAAACAGGGATGTCAGGGTGAAGGAGCTGCTGTGTGTGCCTCCCCTTTGCCCAAGTCCAAATTTCTGGAGCGCATATTACAGCCCAAGGAGACTGGAAGTGCTCCAAGGTGCCCCAGCTTGGACACAGCCTAAAAGACCAGAAAACCTAGGGATTATGTTATTTTGTTTTTGTTGCTTATCTGTACTTGGACCCAATTCAGACGAAATAGAGAGAAAACACAGGGCTGTGTTGTGTTACCTGCTTTGCAAGTCACTGCTTTTAATAAGGATACATTCAAATGTATTACACAAAGCAAAGAAATAATGTTCCTAGGAGTAACTGTGAGACCTCTCATTGAGAATATAAATACAAATAGAAACAAATCAAAATGAAGAAAAAGACGTATCTGATCTAAGTTGGACATTTACGAATCATCAGCTTCAGATTTACATTTGTCAGGTCTGTATAGATGCAACAGAAAAAAGAATCTTTCATTGTGGAGGAATTGAGGCTAAAAAGTCTTATAAAAAATCCATGTGAGACGCATAAAATGGCATTTGGACCTGCAAATATGTAGTGTGGGCAAATAGCTGAGGACACTTGGCACAGGTCTTGAAATGATAAAAAAAAGATGAGATGAGAGGAATGCAGTGAAAAGAAGGAACTGAACAGCAATTGTTGTGCTTGCTTTGGAATGGGCTGCTAGCTAGTGAGAAAAATAATGTATACAGCTCAATGAATTACTGAGTTTTGGATGATTTTTGCAGCAGGGGTAGTGACATCAACCACTTGTCACCAGGGCTCTTTTCCTTGATTTATAATCTGGTCACCCATCCATCTCCAAACACCACTTTCTTTATAGTGTACGCTTCTAAAATATTGGCCCTCAAAACTGGGGAAGTCGTTGGAACAATAAAGAAAACTATAGAGTTCTCTCAAGAACTAATAGTTTTGTTATCTTGTGTGAGTCAGCTTGTGTGGGAGTTGAAGATCTTTGTAGCACATTTGTTAACTCCGTGCAGCTAGTGAAGTTTAGTGTTTAAATGAATGCCTGTGAAAGTTGTCTCATCCAACTAAATCAGTTTATTTCAAGTCTTTGCAACAAATCTGTTCTTACAATCTCTTTGGTATTGGGTTAAATTCCTCAGCGTAAAATGAATTGCTTTTAAGATTTTACATATTATGAAAGCTGTATACACAATGTTTCCAGGCTTGAGAATATTAATTGGTGGAATTTAAAGATGAATACAGATGGTAAGCCTATTAATAAATGATGGGTAGGGAAGTACACACAAACTCTTAGAAAAATATTATATGTGGAGTGTATGGTGTAGTTTAAGATGAGCACGATTTTCATCCCCTAGGAATTTTTATATATACTTGCAAATTAGACTTAATATATGTATGTAATAGAAAAGGACAACTCTGCAGCAGGATGGAATTGCTCACTTTTAGTGAAACATAGAAATAGTCTCTTTAAGACAGAATATTAAACAACAGGTAGAGTGAACATCTCTTGGCTGAGGATAAGGAAAAAAAAAATTAAATGAAACACAGTGTCTCTCTATCCAGTGTAACACTGTGAAGAGGCAGTCCTGTAACACCATGTGTGTACACTTAGAGCTTGGTGCAGATGTGCATGTGCTTTGAAAGGATTTACGGGCTGTGACAGAGATAGTGCTACATTTTATGAGAATACCATGAGTACCAGAACCACTGACTGACCTCATGGCAATGCCACAGCCCTACCTGTTATGATCTTGGCCCCAGATGGGGTGCATGTGGGTGAGTGGGGCTGTCAGAAGCTGATGGCAAAATGGCACTTAAAGAAGTCTACTTTGCAGTAGGATTTTTATGTGTAGTCCAGGGAAAATAAAAAGCTGCCGTGTTACTGTGGTGGTGTAAATGTGTAGAGCCTCCTGGCATCTACACCACAGCTTTAAGAGAAGATTACCTTGTGGGCAACCTGGGGTAGGACCCAACCCATATTGCTCTCTTCACAGTACTGGGGACTCTTAAAAGTTACACAGTGACTTGAACTTTTGGGATGCAGACAACAATAAGGACTTGAGTTTAGCTGCTAAAAAAGAAGCCTTTCCTTGCTGAAATGTCCTGCAGAAGTTATTCTGGGAGATGAAATTAATAAATTCAAACTAGTCAAATAGAAGATTTATAAAAATGATTCTAAGCCCCACGAAATGTGTTAGGCAGTGATATTACCAGTGAAAAAATCTGCAGGATCAGCTAAACTGTCTACAAACCACACTCTGTTTAACTGCATCACTGTTGTTCCAGTAGGAGAAACTGCAGGCAGAAATAAATACTAACATGCTATGAATAATAAATGGTTCCTAACCTTTCCCAAATATCTTTCTAGTATTTCATTTAGCTGGAGAAATTGTATCTGTTGCTTTAATTGCAATCACTCTTCTGAAGCTGCTGTTGTCTGAGCTAACTTCTGCATCTTTGTCTTAGCCTGATGGTCAAAGATGTTTTCAGCTGAGCCCTGACTGAAGTTACAGCTTTGTGAACAGCTTAACTAAAGACTGTACTTATGTTCATTGGCTAACCAAACTCCCTACCAACTTCCCAGACTTGCAATCTTGCCCATAGGTGATAAGGGTTTAAGAGAAAGTGTTCAGGCTGTACAATATTATCATTCACATTTTTAAAAGCATTTAGGATATAGCAGGTACCTTACAAAACAAGAATGTGTCCTTGTCCTAGGAGCTGCCTTCATGCTGACACAGATGCCCATCATATGCTAGAAAGTTAGATAACAGGGAATGCATGAAAAGAAAGAGAAGAATAATAATGCAGCAACATGGGTATGCACTGAGATACAAATACAGCAGTGGAGCTTCTTTTCATTACCTCTCTTGCTTGAGATTTCTCAAAGGAAAAATAACGGAATTGTACAAGTACCTGGATGGATGAGGGGAGAGCAGTGGATATTGTCTACCTCAACTTCAGCAAGGCTTTGGATTCTGTCTCTAACAACATCCTCATAGGCAAACTCAGGAAGTGGAGATTGGACAAGTGGACAGTGAGGTGGATCGAGAACTGACTGAACAGCAGATCCCAGAGGGTTGTGATCAGTGGCACAGGATCTGGTTGGAGGATGCCACTGGATGCACAGGATGCCACTGTCCCTAGTGGCATCCCCCAAGGTTCTAGGCTCAGTATTGTTTAACTTGTTCATCAATTACTTGGATGAAGGGCAAATGCCTCCTCAGCAGGTTTGCTGATGACTCAAAACTGGTATGAGTGGCCAATACTCCAGAGGAATAAACCTATGCACCAGTATGGGCTGGGGACTGACCTTCTGGGAAGCAGCTCTTTGGAGAAGAACATGTGGGTCCTGGTGGACAGCAAGCTGCCCATGAGCCAGAAGTGTGCCCTTGTGGCCAAGAAGGCCAGTGGTATTCTGGGGTGGACTAGGAAGAGCAATGCCAGCAGGGTGAGATACTGACCCTCTACTCAGCCCTAGTGAGGCCACACCTGGAGTGCTGTGTTCAGTTCTGGGCTCCCCAGTACAAGATGGAAATGTTGCTCCTGGAGTGGGTCCAGGAGAGGGCACCAAAGATGATAAAGGGATTGGAGCACCTCTCTTATGAGAAAAGGCTGAGAGTTGGGCCTGTTCAGTCTTGAGAAGAGGTGACTGAGAGAGGACCTTATAAATGTCTGCAAGTATCTAAAGGCAGGGGGGGTGCCAAGAGGATGGATCCAGGCTCTTCTGGGCAGTGCCAAGTAATAAGACAAGAGGCAACAAGCGGAAACTGATGTACAGGAAGTTCCACCCGAACATGAGGAAGAACTTCTTTACTGTGTGGGTGACGGTGCACTGGAACAAATTGCCCAGAGAGGTTGTGGATTCTCCCTCACTCGAGATATTAAAGAACTGTCTGGATGCAATCCTGTGCTGTGTGCTCTAGCATGACCATGATAAAGCAGGCAGTTTGGACCAGCTGAACCACTGTGGTCCCTTCCAACCTTACCCATTCTGTGATTCTGTGAACTTCTGGTATTGAGGGGGAGGGAGATTATGAACAGAGGGAAGGTTGGAGGGAAAATATCCTTCGTGCTATGAAATTACAGAAAAACAGATAAATGAAAGTTAAATTTGAGATATATTTCTTTCATCCTGAGTGTCAGTGTGTAAATTTCCACGTATATTAAAAATGTAGAACAAAGTTCTTGTAACACTTCAGTTGCCAAGCTCCCATTGGCATAACTGCAGTCTAAATTTCACTCGTTTTCTTCACTGGTTTAAAATCTCTTGATCAAATCCAAATCACCTTTTTAAGACTCTGGGGTAATCCTTCAGGAATACTTTCAGTAGTTCAGGGCTTTGGTTTGTACTGCTTTATGATCAGTCTTTTGTATTTCCTGTTCCTAATTATGCATTTTAATGAGGCTTGCCTCTATAACTTTCATCTCCCAAAGAGATGATAATTTTCAGTTAGAATAATTTTAGAATTCTTTCAGATGATTAGTATTCTTTAGAATATATAATTTTTTTTTTACTCTGGCAGTTGGAAAGACCATACTAGCAATTTATACCTGTTGTAGCCTTAAAACCTACCTGAGTTTAACCAAGCCAATTTTAAGTCACACTGTTAGACAATGTGTGGATATCTACCTGCAAATATCCTTTCACATTGACTAAATTTGGGGTTGGATTGATAGATACTGGTAAAAACAAGAAGAAGCAAGCTAGGTTTAAGTGGATCTGGCAGCATCCGCAGTACACATTTGCAGCGATTCCCCTCTATCAGTTTTTACATCAGTTTAAGTTTTACTGCTGAAATGTGCTTCAAGATCTTCAGCTTTTTCCAGTTTACACACAGAAGCTAACCTTCCAACCCCATGCCTGCAGTAGGTCTGGTTCATATGGATGTCACCACTCACAGTCTCCATTGACCAAGGTGGATGGTCCCAAGATACCAGCGGCAAAAGGACGGGGCAGCAAGCAGGTGGTAGGGAAGATGTGGTGGTGGCTGGGCATGATGGGCTGCTTATTTGATTGAATATTACTGAGTGAAACCACAGCCAAGCAAACTTAAAGAGCCTCCCATGAATTTTTGACTTCGAGCTGTCAAAGTTTCCGACTGCTTTTAATGCTTGACTCATGGGGACAGCTAGAAGCACAAATTTGATAGCAGACACAGGTGGTGCCATGGCCTATCCCATATCGTCCTAGGTTGTTGGGGCAGAGGAAGATATTACTACCTGGAGTCCTCTCCATCTAGGTGGGGAGCTGGAATTGGGGATGATTGTAAGGAATACTGAGTAGTTGAGAGCAGTGACTCTGTGTGTGCTTGTTGGGGAGGGCTGGAACAGCTGGAAGTGCCGACACAGACCCTTTGCAATCCCGGTAGGATCATCATCCCTTAAATGGATTTTCATAACTGGAAGAGTATGAATATAAATAAAAGGTGGTGATTTCCCTTGCTTTTGTTCTTGTTTGTTACTGGAGTTTTATGCTATAGTTGTGTGCCATCTCTGTTAGGAGTTGGTTGGTAGTCTGCTCATATGAATTATTAATAATTGCTCCTAAACTATTGTTTTGTTGAAAAAAACTTTTAAAATGCAAGCACCGAGGATGAGCGTTGTTCGCTGGACTTTTTTTTTTCTGAGTTTCTGTGAAGATATCTTTGTTTGCTTAAGGAAATGAGTCAATATGGTAACAAGCATATACATGTATGTGTATGAAGTTTGTGAAGGCATATGAATACAGGTACCATAGTGCCCTAATGTTTGTCTGACCAGTTTCTGCCAAATTTAGTGAAGAGATAGAAGTCTTACAGTCACCGTGTTCTCATAAATTCTGTAAAAAAATAGAAAACCTTATAAAGAAGCCCTTTTAAGGACCTTGCCAAAGGGAAGTCTGCTGTATTTAAAACACATCAGAGAATCCCAGTGGAAGTTTTCCCCCTTGAGATATAAATCACTGTGTGACTGTTAGCTCCACTACAAAGAAAGCTATTAGTTTACTCTATTTGGATAATTTCTGTCCCTTCTTCAAGCCAGGAGACAATTTATTTAATAATTTTAATGCCAACTTTAAAGGGATCTTTGAGGAAGTGGAGAGCAATTTTTTTGTTTTGTTTTGGACAATGTATAAGTCTGAATATAAATGGCTAATCTACGTCTTTCCCTTCAAAAGTGTAGCTGAATTAACAGGAGTTGTGTTAATATAATTTATACTGTAGAAAAAAGAAACCCAGCCCACCTTGTGTAAATAACAAAAGCTACATTGTGTCTCTGTCTCCTCTCAAAAATGACCACAAAAGCAGAGGGAGAATTGATGGAACATAGGAGTTGATGTTCTCAATTACCAGAGTGGGAATTCAGAGTAACTCAGCAATCATGCTGGAGTGCCTGAGAGGGAAATTTCAAAACCAAGAGGAAATCTGAATGAGATCTGATCTGTGGGCATGAGAACTCCTACAACTGTCGCTATCCCACTACCCTTCTGCTACTGGTCACTGGTGATGGGAAAGGATGCAGGATAAGCATAAATATCAGGTAGGAAATATGATTGCTTTAGAGAAGACATGCCTGAACCATCTTTAGTTTAGGTACCATATATATAGGTGCTATATATAACAAACAGCTGCTGAGGAACACCCACCCTCTGACTCAGAGAAATCATCTGGTTCACAGAAGCTATTGAATTTTATTAGTGGGATGCACCATCTCAGCCCGTCCAGTTCAGACAGCACAGCTGTCATTGCAGAAAATTTCATGTCACAGGAATGGGAGTCATTTGGGAGCTTTTGATTGCAAAGAAAAATCTTAGAGAAATTGGAAGCAGCCTGGGACTTGCCAGGGTGGATGTTTAAAATTTACAGATGGAGGTCAGAGTGAAGGCTTGAAGGAGGCCCAATTAGATCAACTTACTCAACAATGCCCACTGAAGTTTTGAACAGCTCCAAAGATGATGCCTTGGGGCAACCTGGTCCAATGTTTGACTGCCTTTGTAGTAGAAGAGGTTATCCTAATACTTAATAGGAATTTTGCATGTTCCAACTTGTGCCTGCTGCCTTTCATCACATCTCCAATCACCTCTGAGAAGAGAGTTACTAGATCTTCTCTAGTACCCTCCCATTACGTAGCTGAAGGTAGCAGTAATATACACCACTGAGACTTCTTTGTCCAGGCAGATTAAAGTCAGTTTTCTCATCCTGTTTTTATGTGTCTTGTGCTTCAGCCTCAACCATATTGCTGGGCCTTTACTGGCTTTGCTGTACTATATCCTTGTTTTTCTTGGACTGGCAACCCCTACTGAGGAGAGTCATCCGGATATGATCTCATTAGTGCCAAACAGAAGAAGAACCACTTGATTCAACCTGCTGTCTATAATCCTGCTAGAACAGGAGTGTTGGTGGTGTTGATGGTGTTTATTGTACTGCTTACCAAGACACTGAGGTCCTTTTTGGCAAAGCTTGTAATGTTGCATAGCATTATTACATATGCTTTGTAAGATTTGGCATTTGGCTTGTTTGAACTTCGTAAGATTCCTGCCAGCCCTTTCCTCAAACCTGCTGAAGTCTCTGCATAGCAGAGATCAACCTGCAGCAGATCAACCTGCAGCAGATCAACTGCTGCACTCAGTTTGATCTCATCCTTGCATTTACTGAAAGTACCTTCTGGGTCTTTTACAAACAGTATCAGCCCCAGTATCAATCCTGAAGGGATGCCCCTAGTAATGAGCTGCTGGCTAGGCTTTGTGCCACTGATCACAACCCTTTTAGCCTGGCAGTCCAGACTATTTTCTCTTCACCACCCACTTACCCAGCCAATGTCTCAGCAGCTTGACCACAGATGATCATAATAAAGGACTTGCTAAAGTCAATATATAAATTATCCTACTGCTTTCTTCTTGCCCACTGTGCCAATCATTTAATCATAAAAAGCTATGATGTTAGTCAGGCAGAATTTGCCTGTGGTAAATCCATGCCGACTGTTCCTAGTCATGTTCTTTTTTTCCATGTTTTTAAACATATGTTTACATATTTGAATTGTTTCCTTGTGTTGTCTGGAGTACATACTAATTAAAATCTCATTTTTTTCCATCATTAGATGGGATATAGTGAATCACTCTGCAGTGGCATTAGCACAAACAACAAGAAACTTTTAAGTATATTAGGAACAGCAAACCTATAAAGGGAGTCATGGCTTTTGCCAGCTTTCGAAGAATTAAACAAATGGTTATGACAGATGCACAAGCTGCCACAAACTCGAATAATTTCTTTATATATGTCCCCACTTTAGAAAGTGTCAGGATGTTCACTACGTTGATCTTACTTATGTCAGTTAAAGATGGAATTATGCCAAGGAACAATTTTTCAAAGAAAGAGGTAAAATACCTCCAGGACTCTGTGAAAGAACATCCAGGAAATGGAAAGATACCCAGTAATGAGGATATTGGTTAAAGCTTCCAGCATTGATACGACCTGGATTGAAACTACCACTGATTAAAACCACCACACAAAGAAACAGAAGAATAGCAAATTTGGGGATGATCCTAAAAGAATCAATAAAACTTATAACAGTTGAACTGGATGAAATGCCAGCTAGAAATAGTATAAGGCATCCAGATGACATGATATGACAGAGCATGAATGATGGTTACATAAAGGAAAATCTTGCATCTGTAAAGCAAGAATCTTTTAAATACTTCAACAGAAAAACAGATAAACAGAATTCATAGCCACAATTTGCTTAGATTTTAAAAGGCATTGATGTCTATTGAAGTATTGAAGGAGTAAAGAGCAGCCAGCACAAGCAACTGCTAACATAATTAATTTATGGTTAAACCTTCCTCCCCCTCTCCTAAGGAAGAAGAATAGGGTTGCTGCTATTGCATTATCTTAGCTTCCATAAGCAAAACAGAAGATAAGGAAAGCCAAAAAAAGCCTCCTTAGAAAGATAAAGAAAGGAATGCAACCACTGAGGGAGGAAAAGTGACTCTGCTGAGGTAAGCAGCGGCATTACCAGCTTTAAATAATGCACTGAAAAAAAATTGTAAAAGGTGACCAGAACAGAGAACTTGTGAATGCTTTGAACTTGTGAATGCTTTGAACTTAAAGGAGTGAATCTGCATGATCTCTGCTGTAGACCACCTCCATATTCTCAAGACTCCCAGGACATCTGGCCAACAGACTGGTGAGAGTTTATTAACAGAGGTTACGTATTACTGCTTAGCTCTGCATAGCTGTATATGTTCCAGTAAAGCTTGCCTGTTGGAGGATGGACTTTTTAATCTCAGCTGTTGACTGTCCAGGACACACATTTATCACTTTGGCATCAGATTTGGCGTTTCTGGGTGGGCTTGAAGTTAAGTGAAGTGAGAAAGATAAGCTTCCACACAAGGGATAGAGGTTTGAAGGATCACAGTTTCCTTCTCTGAAAGTAAGGACAGTGCAAGTGCCAAGATAACTTTTGAAACAGGAACAGTTATCTCCTCATACATTACTGCAAAATAGATTGAAAATAACTGGAAGTTAGGAATTCATATTTCAAATGTATATTCCTCCTACTCAGTCACCATGGCATGTCAGGAGGCATACTTGTGACACACCTGGTGATGCATCTGCTGTCAGGAAAGGCTGATAAAGGTCATGCGTCAAAGCCTGGGCTAACCAAGTGGCCACTTCCTCAGCTGAACAAAGCGGTCACGAGAAGAGGTCAGAATCTGTCTCCATCTCCTATCTCTGTCTTTGACTTGGTAGTAGATGAAGCAAAAGCAGTGGAAGGTCAGGAGGGCTTTCTGCCTAAACCAAAACCACAGAAACTACTCTTTTTGGATGACACTGTTAAAGAAACAGAGCTAAAAAACTAGAAGGTATGTTGGTTGGTTTGTCGGTGGGCCAGATTACAATAGAGGGGGAATAGCTCATGTGGGGTGTGTGATGGTGAGTGTAAGTAATAGCAAAATGATCCAGGGAAAGTTGCAGTCACTTTATGCTCAGGCTGAGAGATGGCAGCATTAAAAGACACCTTGGTGGATCAGCCACTGCTAGGATCCTGTTTCAGATTGTGCAGTGAGGAACTGCCTCTTGATCTGGAGGAAAATGCAATCAGCAGAGAGTACACCCCCTTTAGCTTCAGTGTGCGAGGCTTTAAGTCTTTAAAAGGTGGCCTGCTTCATCATCTCAGGTAAGAAGGACAGAGAGTTTAGACAAGATAGAATTGCAAGCACCAGATCTAATCCTTTCTGATTTAGTAGAAGAAGAGGAAAATTTGAGATGGAAAGTGGTATGGTGTTACAAGTCTGTGGACTTAGATAAAAACTTGACCGTGCCTGAACACACACAAATCGGGTTGATAGCATCGGGGAAATTCAGGAATAAAAAAAAAAAAAAAAACAAGAAAAACTTGACAAGATTAAAGAGTGGTGCATGATGGTCTAAGATTAGAGAAGATGTAGAGGTGTGTGTTAGGAACATAACTTATATGACCACAAGGCACATACAGAAGTAATAAACTCACTAGAGATTGTCTAGACTATGAAGCAGGTTGTGAAATGGACCCTTCTTATCCCAAACTTATAATAGTTTCACCAATTGACTGAAGTATTTCCAACTCACAGGAAGAGAGCCAGCACAGCTGCTCAGACACTGATAGGACAGATGTTTCTCTGACAGAATCTGGCTATGACTTGGGCCTGTATGTCACAGAAAAAAAATGTAAATGATTGTGTCTGGCATTAGGATTTGCATAAAGGCTTTGCATTGCTGGACATCCTCAGGGAGAACTGCTGAATGCTCAAGATGGCTCTGAAAGAAGTTGTAAAGCGTCAACGGAAAGCCTGAGAAATGAATCCCTAATAATCCTGATGCTGGAATGAGGAACTTCTGCATCTCCTGGAATAGAAGAGACTTGAGGATGCTCCATTAGTGATTAGAAGTGTGGCTGCCAAATAAATTACAAACATATGGTCCAACAGACAGATGGATTCAAGGCATGTTAAAGATAGTGTCAGCTACACACCACCAGGTAGCCAGGCATACATTAGAAGCAAATGTTCAAAAGATGGATAAAGTAGCATGCGTGTTGCACCTGGTAAAATGAAATATTGGAGACTGAGTAACAGAGAACAAAAGGAAAAAAACACTTGCTGAGACTTCAGGAGATAAGACTTAGAAATGTCAACTCATCCAGTTCCACTAGCTAAATCTAAAATGGGGAAGAAGGACCAGAAAAAAATGTTCTATTTTTCAAATTGAAATGTATGGAAAAGATCAGGAAGCTGAGTATTTGACTCTGAAAAATGAAAATTTAGCCTAATGGGGGCAGAGAATGTTATAAAACTCACAACATCTCTGGCCTTGTTTAAACACAAGTACTTTCATATTTGTGGTTCCAGGGTTTCCTTTGGTTGTTGGTAGATGTATAGCACTGAGTATACAATGCACGACTAAACTTACACGTCTGTGAGAAGTTTAGTGGGAGAAGTAACAGTTCCCAGTTGGAAAGACATTCTGACAAAGCAGTCAGAATCCAGCACATATTTAAATAAAGAGTGGCACAGACTGGACAAGTTATGAAAGCTACACGAAAAGATATTGGAAATACGAAAACAAAACCAAAAAAACCACTAAAACTTATTCAATATTTAACATTCAGGCTACGTGACGCATCTTTTCTGTCTACCCTAGACACAGGATAGTTGACTTGCCTTCACAGCTGCTTCATAGATGAAATCTGGTTGATGCTGCTTGCTGGCCATGGCACTGAGAGGAGCAGGAAACAGGGAACTCAGGCAAGTCAGTAGCATGAATGCCAGAGACCCTACAGTGTTGTTCAAGATCTCTAAGTTCCCCGAACTGAACAAAAGCTAAGCCACAGTACTGGAACAGTGATTCATAGGAGATACGTTGCCTGTCTGGAAAAAAAACAAAACAAACCCACAAATGAAAAGGTCTAATGTTGTTGAAAGTATTGAAAGCAAAAAA
>VXAY01000970.1:1040831-1069724 GCA_013399855.1 Oxyruncus cristatus | reverse complement strand
CCCCAACAAAACAAACTCCCTTGTTCTTGGTTGCCTACAGCACTTGCAGCAGATATGCTGAGATGGAGACAGTCTTCCCCACTGAGATCGCAAGGACTGTGTTGGATTCAGCTGTGGATAAAGAGTGGCAAATACAGATTTGATGGAAACTATTCACTTTTATCCAGGATCAAGTTCTCGGTTAAGAGATTACCTGGTGTGTCATTTTAAGAACACTATGTAGAAGTATAAGAAAACAGCATTTGCTTGTGTATGAAGAGGGATGTGTGTGAAAGGGATGAGTGTGTTTCAGAACAATGTGTGAACCTGATTTAATTAATAACAATTCCAATCAAACTGTGCTTACTGACTCCAATGTAGCAGTTATCGGATGCTGTCCTTTCTTTGTGTAAACCACCTGTGTTTTCCAGTTGATGACTCACTAAATGCTGTACTCTGTATCAGAATATAGTCCTAAATGCAACTGATATGAATGTGCCTCATGTAAAAGAAATATTCAACATGCAAATTTTCAATAACTATTAGAAATACTATGGAAGCAGCCAGACTGGCGTTGGTAGTTGTTTATCACAGTGGCAGATACTGGAATGAATTAGAAGAAAGAAGAATATCAATGGCATGGGTTTTGTTTGGCTGGTCACCTCCAGCTACTGGAATCTTAAATGCCTCTGTCTTGGCCACCAAGAAGTGTTGGCTCAATTACTGTGCACCATCCATTAAGCCTTAAATGGCACAGACACATACCATGCCAGTCCTTTGTGCTGATAATGGTCTGATTTATTACAGGAGGGCCTTCAAAGAAGGTGAGACAAACAGGTGGTAGTTGACATGGGTTGCAGTTAGCATTATAACTTTATTCTTGAGCACTTCTCTCTTGCAAGTCAGGCATAGCTTCTGGCATGTGCTGATAGGTGACACAGGGAACAGGACAGGAAATCTGGGGAAAATGTCCTCAGAAAGATAGAGAAAGTAATGTAACAGCTGAGAGAGGAAAAGCAATGCTAAAGCGAGCCTCAAAAAAAGAAATGGGAAGAAAGGTAGAAGATCCAGAAGAAAGAAACAGTGAACAATTCGAACTTAAAGGAGCTGAATCCACTTGGGTCCCTGCGAGGCCCCCAAGACTCCCAGGATGTCTGACCAAGAGATTGATGAGATCTGCTACAAAGCAGTGTTTGGCTTTGTATAGCTGTGGATGTATCTTGTTAAATTAATCTGTCTCTATCTCAGATGGGTAGTGCCCACTATTCAGATTTACCATTTTAGCAAGAAGAGCTGCTTCTGCTCTCAAAGCCCCTTGAGTTTCTGGAATAATACAAAGACTAAAGAGAGTAGTTCATATCAGAACCTGTGCTGCATTAGCTTTTCTAAGTTCTGTGAAATAAAGAAGATATTGAAAGTGTCATGAGTTTTCCACACAGAAAGTGTTCATTTCAACTGGTGTACTGTGAACAGAGAGTTTATGCCAATGAAGTACTTGTTAACTTACTGGATGCACAAATTAATTATTGCATTCTCTTGTATTTAATTCTTTTCTGTCTGCTGTAAGTTTCACAGTCTGAATGACTCTTGGGGTTGTGTCCCCAAGATGTTATACCCACATATATTTTTCTCTTTGTTTAACTCATTAACTTCCTGGTTTGCCTTTTAGACCAATTTCTTCCTGAGATTGTTCCAGTGAGAGTTTTCTGCAAGTTTTGTCTTTGAAAGGTAATTTAGGGCTTTCATAGTGAAAATTTAGTCTCATTGCTTAAAAAAAGCTTTGTTATATAAGAACAAAAAATGGCTGATATGCTAAATCTTTTTTCTCCCTACTTTGATTATTAAACAAGTCTTCTGGGCCTTATACAAGTTCAGCCATTCTTGAACTTCTACCAGAACCCTGGTGCACTTCCAGTGGGTATATATAACTCTTTAATGCCTAGAATGCAGCTGGATATGTTGGGTTTACACATACCCAGAGCCTAATGCACATTGTCTGCTCCAAAATCGATTTGTTCTTTTGCCATAACTCTTCCTAGATTGTTATATGATAAAGAACCAGGTGCCAACAATCTTAGCAACGATGCCCCAGCTAAATCTGTTTTAGATGAAAGTGCACCTGCTAGAAATATTTCCCAGGACATGCAATCATTTAGTCTACAAATTCAAATAATGCTTATTCTCTTGGTTAAATTACACCAAGCAGTTTAGTCAGATACATAAAGAAAAGTTAGTAGATATGCCAAAAAATGAATAAATTTGAGTCTCTGATCAGTGATACAGATTTTACAGCCCTGGAACACTGTGAATTCCAATGGAATTACTTCAGATTTATATCACTTAATCATGAAAATGTTTGGAATCCCTTGTAAGGATTTTCTATTATTATTTGGAAAAATATTTATAAATATATGTTCTCCTGCTGTTTTATTGAATCATGTGCAATAGTAATGGGTATGCGTCTTCTGTGCTTCTCCCAAACCCTAGTTTTCAGATTTTGGGACTAGAAAACTTTCTAACCATGAACTGTTTCACAGATAACAGAGTAAAAGGCTGTCTGTGCTGCAGGGAAATTTTATTGCCTTTAATAGACGCAGAATTTCCCCACTGACTTTGCTGAGCAGCAATACAGGGTACCAAGTCACCTTTTGTAAGAGCTTTAGTTGAATAGTTACAACGTAGGCTTGGACTATAGCATTTAAAGTCTAAATGCTTCTTCCTGTGACCTGGTGTAAAGCAGACGTTACTCCTCAGAAATCACCCTCTTGAGAAGCCTGTTTCCTTCCACTGAATATGATAGGTGCTAAACTAAGTTTAGGTGGTGAAAATACACACTGTGTTAAAAATGGCTGTGGGTGTAGGTGCTTTAGAGAATTAAAGGAGTACAGAGGACTTAGTTTGCAGATCTGTTCAAATCCATATTCTGGATGACTGAAAGTTATTATCGTCACATAGCCATGAAAGATTAGATCGTCTTTTGTGATTTCCTGCCCAGTCTTATGCTAACGAGAGTGGTCTAACTAGGACTCCTGTTGAGATGTCCGGGAGGAAAGAAGGGCTGGGTGGCGGACAGACTTAATTTAACATCTCAAATCTTATTGCCACAGTGATGTCTGTGATTAAAACTTTATTTATAGGCTGCTATGGGGAACCTTTCTCTGCCTTAGTTTGCACTGTAGAGGAAGGCTGTACCCCTGTCACAGCACAGTCCTTTTCTATCTGAATTTGATGGTTTGGTATTTCAGCTGAAATCCAGTTTTATGCTGTATGCACAGTAGGTAACAACACAGTAGGTCTTCTTGAATGGTCTTAAGTTATCTAATGGTATAATTAGAAATTTTAATTCCAAAGATTATCCCAGTTCAGCATTAGATAATTTTGAAGTTTCTTTTTTCAAACCATTACAGTCTTCAAAAGTCTCTGATCGTTTTATTACATTATGAGTAAAACTTCTGTGTGAGGATGGAATAACAGCATGTTTTCAGAACCTGTGAACATTGTTTTTAAATAGAATATAATAATATTTTTTTGATGATAAATAATTAAAAGAAATTACTAAATGGTTTTACTCATGTGATTTTAAGTAAGTTTAGAGTGTCTTGCTGTGGTAGTCAGCAGAGGCTGTGCTCTAGAGACAGGCAGCCTCTTCTGCTGCGTAGTTGGACCGGTCTGGCTTCTAATTAGTCTTACTGCATGTTCTTCTTTGCTTCCAATGTCTCCTTGAGTAAAACACAACTGTTGATTTTCCTCTTCAAGCAAATGTATTGAAAAGTAATTAGTGCAATTGTTCGAGTGCATGGCTCAGGTACTCCAGAGTTCATTATCTCTGATACATGGAACTGAATTGGGTGGCGAAGACTCTGGATGCCTCATGGTCTATGAAAATATTTGAGGGCTGACAGTACTCTGTACATCCCAACACTGGTGAGTCATTTCTCCTTTCAGCTATTCTTCATGACTCACCTGATGAATTACCTGTTCCTGGATCCTTCACCAGGGTCTGGGCATCTTGCTTTGCCCCAGCAGCGCAGAAAGTGGCCTTCACCTGAGACGGTTTTAGTGTTAGAACTGCAGGATCAGGAGACTCAATTTCAGGCCAACCTCACTCCTCTCCCGGAGACAGGATTATGGGGGTCTATAAACAAGGAGGCTCTGCCATGCCGGGGTTACCCTTAGTTAGCAGATGTTCCCTTATGTCTTACGCTGGCAAATATAGTGGCCCAAAGTGTCTTTTAGCAGTACTGGAGGTAAAAGTGGAGAAAAAGCAGATCCAGACTCAGAGAGAACTGATTTTTGTGCAGCAGTTTTTCCTTAGCTATACCCAGCACATTCTGGGCAGAGCTAAGAATAATAATAAGAAAGCAATAAACATGTTAATACTGCTAATATTGCCTGTTCTTTTGGCACTTAGCTTTCCTCTTGGAGGAAAGCCAGCTCATCTTCTGTGGGTTTTGTGTGTTATAGATTCTCCTGAGATGCTACATATTCAGGTCAGGCTTTGTGATTTGAGCTAAAGTGGTGTAGCTGAGAGTAAATCTATTATTTCAATGTAGGAAGTAAGAATCTGAACACTTACTACTATTGCTGAATCAGTAAACAGGGTTTAATAAATGGTGCCACTGTGCAGATTTTTTTTATGCAGACAGCACCTGGGAAGATCTAATGGATACTTCCTTGACATTAGGAACGAGTGAATTCGATGTAATTTTAAACTTGCAGACTTTCAGGTAGCAGTGTGGAAGAAAACAAACATTACAGGGTTTTTTGTTCTATTTCTGAAGCTGGAGACTTGAAGCTATTTTTGAGTGACTAAGTTTTGCTGTGAAAATGAACAGGCTTCCATTGCAGATTAGGGTGATTTTGGGAAACAAACTTAGCTACTGCACAAGGATTATATCTGCAAGAGTTATAAAAAATCCATCATGTATAGGAGACCAGAAGTGAAGCATTACAGAGGTGAGAAAGAAAGAGAGTAAGCCAGGAATGAAAAAGGGTATAGTCTGGCTGGAAAGTAAGTGTTGAGTGGTCTAGGTATCTACACAGTCCAGATGGGACTGATGTATTGTAAGCTTTGTACATATCAAGAACTATTTAAGATTACAAAGTTTACTGCTGCATAATTTTTTTCTGTGGATACTTTCAACAAAATTCACAGATGGATAGGAGAGAAGTAGATTTTCTCAGAGAGATAGATGCACGATGGTGATGGGCTGAAAATTTTAAGAGAAAAACCGGGAGGACAGATGGCTCAGTGAGTGGCACAGTTCTGCCCAAGAGACTAATAATTGAAAGATTGTCAGTGACCAAGAGTTAAAAGAATGAAGCTAAGCACAGTATAATGTTTTTTGGCAAATCTGTGGTCACACCATTTCAGGCCTAAGCCTGGGAGACTTCAGCTCTGTGGTTCAGAACAAGTGCTAGTTAACAGATCTTGCCTTTCACTAACCAGAGCAATGTAGCGTAACCCATTTCTTGTCTCCTGAGCCTGAACGCCAAACAGGTGACTGCAGTGATGTCTTTTGTTAGCTGTTATAACAGGTACAGGCTTTAGACAGTAGCTGTGGTGCACAGGATAAGTCCTGATAAGGGTCATGTGTAAAAAGAGAGGTGATGAGGGAAAGCAGCTGGGTACTATTACACAATTTCTCTCATAAAATAAAGCTTATATGAGTGCAGTCTATTTGACTGATCATTTAATCTGAGTCTTGTTGTATGATTTGACTTAGAGAGCAGAAAAGGAAGCAGAAATTAAACAGGAAAAATTAAAACGGAAGGATCACAAACAATTCGAGATGTGTGTCTAGCATTTTGGCTGCAAAATGAAGCAAATGAAATGCCAGTCTGGACTTTTGAAGAGCTTCAGAGACTTCCCAAGGTTACAGAAAGGAAGGGTTTGATTAAGGTAATGGGATTCATTTTAAAGTGATTGTTGGGAGGCATCGCTGAGTTTGCCTAAGTGCAGAATAGTTAGAGAGGATGTATATAAGAACTGAAAGTGAGCAATATTCAAGCAGTGACATAGGATGCGTGTTTGGCTATCAAAATTTGTTAGGATTGTCCAGATTTTCCAAATGCTGCCTGCGACTGGAAGAAAAACAAGGAGGAAAAGTATTTTACAACCAGTTTTATGTGGATGCCATTAGTATGATTTTGATAGTAAAATCACTGAAACTAGAAACATCTGCTTGGAATGGGAAATACATTTGGAATGACAGAGTTGGTTTTTATTAACACATCAGCTAGAAGGTGGGGTTATCATGGCTGAGGGTTAGGAAGAGTAAAGACAAAACAAAGGGAAGAAAAGGTTCTACATCAATAGGATTGAGTTAAATTACAGTAGGGTGTTATTTAAGTAAAATAAAAACAACCCACAGGTTACGTTCTAATCTTGGTTTATTTCAGAATACTGTTACCAAAACCAGAATTTAATTTCTTTAAGCTCTTGCTTTTCATTTCAGTCCATAGGCAAGAAAACAAAAGAATTTACATTAGTAACTTACTTGTTGAAAGCAAAATGCAACTGCAACAACTAATTTAAATGCTACCACAATGGGAACTTAATTGTGCAGGAACATTATTTATATTTATTCCTTTGCTAAAAGTACCTTAAGTATACGATGAAGTGTCAATACCAAAAGCCACTAAGGAAACTGGGAGGTTGTGGATCTGTTTCTGTACACAAATCTGTCTCTTCAGTTGTCTCCATGCTTTAGGGTAGCCTAGACAACGCAGGAATCTCTCAAACATTACTCGACTCAGCAGGAAACATGGACACAAAAAAGGCAGATTCTTGCTGTTTGAGCAGTGTTTGCTGCTTGAACTTCCATCTCTGTCTTGTCTAGGAAAAATAGGTTGGAGGGAAAACACCTATGGACAGAGGCACAGCCTGAGCCACAGGCTGATAGAGGGACTTTGAAGGCTGGATTACTGAGAATGGCAAGTAATGTGAAGTGAAGAATATAGATAATTTCAGGAAAGTGCTTGGTGGGACAGAGGAAAGTTAAATCTCGTGTTGAGGTTGTAATGATGTTGAACAAATACAGAGCATGAGGTATTGTGAAGATACCTGTCATTCTTGTGCTTAGAAAGGCAATATCTTCTGAAGCATTCTCACTTGGATCAGCTATTTATTATGTGTGGTGTGAATTACACTGTGAAAATTACTTTTGTACTTCATAAGCTCATTCCCTTCTTGTTCACTGACCGGTTGTCATCACTACAAGCTCTGGCCTAGACCTCTCAATCATAGTTGGAGAGGTTTGTAGTTCTCACAACAGGGGAGGAAGTCAGGTTTTTAGTTCCCAGCAATCTTCTCTTGTTCTTAAATATTTTTGTGGGGAAAAGCAAAATTGTCTTTCTGCTCCTCTATGCTTGACTAAACTTGTTACTTTTGGTGGAGTTTACATACCATCAGTGGTAATAGGCAAAGAAAGTTCAATAATTGTGTTACTCAAATTTCTTTTGTAAACAAAAAGAAAAAAAAATGCATGTTTGAAAAACAGACCAGTAGAAAAGTGCTAAAAACCCTCAGTGATGAGACAACGTAACATTCTGCTCGAGCTACATTGAAAGTCCTGGGTGATGAAACTAATTTTCGGTTACTCTAGATTTTCATTAGTGCAAGGAAGAGCAAAATCTAGCACATTTGTTAAATCACTTGCTTTCCGTATGATATCAAAACCTGAAGAGAAAAATGCTTTATTTTCTGGTCTTAGATATTCCTGATTGTGCAGGATTCTGCAAACCGGCCTGGAGCTTAAAGCATGGCAGTTGCAGATTTATGCATCTTCTTTGGAACTTAGTTTGAGTTTTTGCTGTTGAATTGAACTAAATACTATTAAAATATTGTATTGTTATGTGTGTAACAATACTTCTTTAAATTATTTTGTGCTTCTGAGCTGAGAGCTACCTAGCATTTCTATGATTGTAAGTTCCTGTTTAAATAAAACAGAGCTATAAACAGAAAATAAAATAAAACATGTGTTTTCTTGAAAGATCTGAATTTTTTAAGCTCAGATCTAAAAAATTTTTCCAAGGCCAATGATAAATTGAGGATATTCAGTGTTATAAGAGGTTCGTTCTTTTGGTTGCATAGCTGTTCCTCCAAAAACTTTTTAAAGTTTCACAATAAACTCCATCAAGAGGCTTTTCTATCAAAATCTAATGCATTCTGTCACATCTTTTGCCCAAAGACTGAGAACTTGGCTAACCATAGCTGGAGGCAGGGCAGCAGAAGGCATGTACAGTGACTGTAAGTGAAAGTGAATGACTGGTGACTGCCCAGGCTTAGGACAGGCAGGAAGGCTCAGCCCAGGCTGAGGCATGCTAGCAGGGTTGTCTTGTTCCCTGAAGATGTCCTTTGTGACCCCTCTCCTTTCCTCTCCCTTTTCCTGGGGCAAGAGGCCCTGGCAGGCAGGATCAAGGGCAGGGGAAGATGGCAGAACTGGAGGCAGGGGCTTAAACAGGGCTGTCTGCACTTCCCAGCAGCGACTGGGGACAGAGCATTTGCTCTTGAAGGGGGACTGTTGTTGGGTGCACCCCTGTGCACGCTGAGGAGGAATGATAAGCCCTCATGTGCAGATGAAGATGCCGGACAGCACTTCTGCCATGGTCTCTGGATCCTCTGGCAGTCAGCACAAAACCCAGCAATTTGTTTGCTCTCCAGACATTTATTTTTTGAGTGGAGAGGAGGGGTGAGCGCTCACAGGACAGTAAAGCAGAGGAATTAACAGGATGCTTAGACAAATAATAGTGTCATGTGGAACTATTCCTTCTTTAGGTACCAGTTGAAAAGTGGCTCAATCAATTGAACAGACATTAAACCATCCAGTGCCGGGCCGGGCTCAGTGACAGTAGTTTGCAATTCCGTTTTGATTGTACAGACATCACTCCTGTTAAGATCATTTACCTAATAAGTGCAAACTGGATCTCCTGTTGTCCCTCTTAAAAATCAGAGCAATAATGAAATAACACCAAAGAACTTCCTATCCAGGCAACATCTCATTAGTTCAGTTTTTGGATTTGAGGACTTTCTAAAAATTCTGGAAGATGCCAATATTTTAATGTTATACGTTTGTTCCAAAAAGTAGAGAAGGGGACTTACAGGTGCATGTTGTCTGTCTGTGTTAGTGAGAGATGGTTGGTTCATCTCACAGGTGTCTGTGCAATGCAGCAAACCTCTCAAGTTGATTGAATTAAATGATATCCATCGCTGTGCAGTGCAAATGAGCTTTCTTTTCTTGGCAAATGAGGGGGGATTTTTTGTACATAGTTGTTTAAGTGGGATTTTTTTGCAAGTCATACCAACAGACTGTGTGAGTGCATACTGAACAGGGGATGTGAGGTGCAGGCAGCAGCTGCGGCTGTACTGTTGTCATTGCACAGCCTTTCACCTTGCACATGCTTAGTGTATTGTAAAGGTAATTGTAAAATAGTAACAATTTCTTCCATCTCTCTTTCTTCTCCTGTAAAATTCTAGTGACAAAATAGTGTCTGAAAAATAGGTATTTTTGTGGTTGAGGAGAAGAAAGGAAGCTAAAACTGGGAAAAACGCTGATGAAGGGGCATTATCCTTATTTATCTTGGTGTTAATAAAAGCCTCAACAAGTCTGGAGTCCGTGTGCAAAAAATGTGCTGGTAAATGTGTGATCATCCTGTGCACACCTGCTGCTGCAGCTGGGTGGGAAGGCAGGAGCTGCTGGAGGTACCAGTGTGTTCCCTGTGTTGGTTTCCATCGCTGGGGCTGTTGTGCTCAGCAGCAGCAGAGAATGTCTGTGGGAGAAACAGGGTACCACAAAGGAGCAAAGCCCTGAGATGGTGGTGTGATTTAACCCCAGTAGACAGCAAAGGAGCACACAACCACTTGCTCACTCCCCCACCGAGTTGGATGTGGGGGAGAATCGTAAGGGTAAGAATGAGAAAAACACCTCAAACACACCCCCTGTTCAGAAACAGAAGTGATGGAAAAGGAAACAAATTCTCACCACAAACTGGCAGGTGCCCAGAACAACAGCAGCCTCCACCAATCTCCACACTTGCCCAGTTTTACTGCTGAGCATGATGCCATGAGGTCTGGAACATTCCTTTGGTCAGATGGGGTCCGCTGTCCTGGCTGTGTCCCCTCACAGCCCCTTGTGCACCCACAGCTTCCTTACCAGTGTGCTGGGGTGAGAAGAAGAAAAGGCCTCAGCTCTGTATAAGCTCTACTCAGCCATAGCTAAAACATCCCTGTGTTATCAGCACTCTTTTCATCACACGTCCAAAACACAGCCCCATACCATCTACTATTAAGAAAATTACCTCTACTGCAGCCAAAACCAGTACAAATGGTTAGGGCTGCTGAACCACTGCACTGGGCCCAATGTTCAAGGAATAGTTTCCATTTCTGGTGTTCCTGTTGTGTAGGAGAAGGAATGAATCAGTGCTTGCTCCAACTCTGGTACCAGTCCTTCAGCCAGGGCTTGCACAAATCTCTCCCCTAAGCTGGTGACATTTTTTGATATATGCAGGCAGGGGGAGGGGAGTCAGTGTAATTAGAAGAAAAAAAAAAGCTGAAAGAGAACTAATTACTGCAGTCATTTCTTTCCTGGCTTTGTTAATGAGGAAATGGAATTGGGAAACAGAGATACTGTATATGAAACACTTTGACAGTTTAAAAACTGTTAGTCACATCTAGTGAGACTGCTTAATTTTTAGTACTAATAGCAAAGCCATTCCCAGAACAACCGTTCTCTGAGCTGCAGTGGTACTCTGGGGATGCAGCTGCTATTTGTAACAATATTACTCCTCTTTGTCTTTTTTTTTTTTTTTTTTTAAAACCCCTNTTTTTTTTTTTTTTTAAAGCCTCATCACTCCCCATGTATTGTGGTACTCGCTGTCTGTGACAAGAACAAGGAAGGTTTGCACATTTGGAGGAGCTCCTGAGTGTCTTGACACATCTTACCCAGCTCTCCCGAGGATCAGTGGAACAGGCAGCTGCCTTCTTCATCCCCTCTCGTGCCGGTACTTCAGCAGTTGCCAACTCCCATCCAGCGTGAAAGGCAGGTGAGGGGCTGATGACTCTTCATGTTATGAGAAACACCTAACAAAGAAATGTTTATAAATGACTATCCTTTCATAGGATTTTACACAATGTTCAGTAAAATAGTTGGTAACGTGTGAAAGCAACACACTTAAAAAGGAAAGCACACAGTTTCATGACACTGACCTTTTTCATTGTAGTACAGGTTTTTGTAGCAATTTGGTTGAAGAAAGCCATGTATCTGCTTCTTACCCTGAAACAAACAAAAATCAATGGGCAGAAGAGTTGGTACACTATTTTTCCTTTATCTTTTGTTACTAAAATGCTATAATACAGTACACAGTCACATTTTTTAATGCAGGCATCTTGGCATGGATCCATTTATAAATGTTGATTGTAAATGCTAAGCTCACATTGAAGGCAAATAGGGTTGGAGATGTATAGGATCAAACCCACTAATCTCTTGAGTAGATTTGCTAATTTACATGAAAATTTATATTACTTTGTGTGTTCAACCACTCTCTTGTACAAAAATATTTTGTCTTCTCTGATAAATCTGTAGCAGGCAAAATCCAGGCTGCATCCTAAGGTCATCCTCACTACCTCACTTTTTCCACTGGATTCATATGCACATAAGTGTCCATAGAAGAAGAAACCCCAGAATTTTCTGTTTTGTCATATTTACTTGCTACAATTGAGTATTTATCCCAAAAGGTGCTTTGCTGGACAACTTCCATTACAAATGTGAACATCTGAATCTGTTCCACAACGGGCCAAATTCACAACTGGTATTAACTCCAATTTGTCTATGTTTGGGAAGAAGGTGACTTCTTCCTTTTCCAGGGAAAAATGGATTTGCTTTCAATGTAAAAATACGCAGTGGCACAAATGTTTCTTGAACTGTGCTTTCTGCAACAGATCTGAATTAATTGGCCTAGTGTACAAACACAATTTTCACAAATTTGGACTGAAAGGGAAATCCTGATTACTTTATGCAATCCCTTGCTCTCAGATGAAAACAGGTTATAGAATTTATTTATCAAGCTTCAATTGACCCAAATGATCCATTTTTTCCCCACTCTAATATTAATTAGAGGTCTGTTCAGGAACTCACTCTTCCAATGGCTCAAAATGGTCTTCTAAATCAAGTCTTACATAATCAGGAACAATTTATACCCATTTGTTCTCATGCCACCGTTTTCCTTTAGCTCAAATAGCTCTTTCTTCTCCGTGTGTTTACCTCCCTACAAGTGTTTAGGCTGTTTATCACATCTCTATTTATTACTTTAATTAGAAATAGCAGCCCTGATTTCTTCCTTTTTCTTTTCTTTATAAAATAAAAGATTGATTATCAGATATTTGGTACCACCAATTTTCTTTCTTTTTTTTTTTGTGTTAATTTTAAATGGCATCAATTTATTTAACTTGCTGCTCATATGGAAAAAGAATTTTATGCCTAATTGGCTGCATTTTCATAGCTACACAAAGGAGACATTGCATAAAGGCAAAGCAATTGGATTCCCTGTCAAAACAAATTACAAAGTATATTTTTGGTTCTTGTTAGGGTAACAAAAATACTTGATTCCTCTGCAAACTGTATAATCATTTGACCTATTTATGACCTCAGGTGCACTTGGCTCACCTCCAAAGACCAAATGAAGTGGTAACTGTAGCCAGTCAATAATCCAGGATTTAGCTGGCCCAGGAGACATTAATATCAGTGTCCTATGGGTGATGTCTAAATTAGATGGCAGTCAGGTATGTGTACACTGGAGTGGTCATTAGAGTGGGCAGATGTGCACAGTTAATGGCTTACAGTGGGGATTGCTGCAGGGGGAATGCCTTGAGATAAAAGTGAGCTAATATGAGACAATAAGCTATATAAAAGGGTGCTTTTCTGTGAGGTGTGACAAATATTTTCAACATACAGACTCGTTATGATTCGTTGATGGACAAAATATGTGAATTATTAATTTAACATAAAAGGTGGAACTAATATGGGTGCATAAACAATGGCCAGCAACACCATACAAAATGAGCTTTTAATTCTAAATAGGTAGAAACACAGTTAAACTAGGAATGCAGCACAGAGCCTCATGCACAACAGAATAAAGCTCTACACATGTAAGCAAAAAACGTCTATGATCTCCTTGCGGCATTGAGAGATAACCAGCATTACTCCCAGATCACAGAGAAAACCAAGTGCACCAGTGACCTACGTACCAGCATCTATGCAAATCTCAGGCAGATGCAGAGATTTATACACACTTTACACACCCCTAAGGAAATACCCATTTTATATCACTGATGGAACAGATGTATTTTCCTCTGTGAAATGTGCATAGAATGTGATCAGAACAAAGTGTCTAATGTATTCAAAACAAGTACACACCACCCCTTAACTTTACCAGTAAACTGGGATAGAGAGCAATGTCATATCTGAAATAATTAGAGGGTTTATTGTGTGCTATGACTATCCATTTGCATGAGTACTCTAGAAGGCTTCTGTGTCATTCCAACTGCACTGCAAATTCTTATCCAAGCAAAAATAACTTTTATACTGATCCCAATTGGCATCTTGATGAAAAAGCTGTCAGTGAGAGGCATTACAATTCCTTGAAAATTTTGATGTGGATTTCTACTATTTCCTCCTGCTCCTCTCCCCCTTCCCTCTTTTAACTTTGTGGATATGGAAGACAGAAAAGTGAAAAAACTCTGGGCAAAAGTCTTCCCTAAACAGAGCTTTGTAGGACAACCAGCCCAATCTTCTGAACATTTTGCAACAGGAAAATATTCTGCTGCAAAATCTGAACTTGCACTTTTTATTTTTTCGATGTCATAACATCAGAGTGCAAGAACATGGTGCAGTTATTGTCTGCATAATCCTAAACAGTATGAAATGAGATGTATATTTGAAATGTCAAGGCATTTGAATGTATCTTGTGCCATGGTCATGGACAATTATGTAAGGATCCATGAATAAAACATGTTTAGTACATAAACAGAGTAGAAATGTAAGGAAAAAAGGACAAAATGTGCAATAATGAATCAAGAAGGAAATTAATCCTTTAATCTTTTTCTTACTTTGGAGCATAGCACTCCCAGTAAAGCAGAGTTACTCATGGTAATGTCCAGAGAAATACATAATTTACAACCAATACACTGCAAAGATTTTAATCCTCATTTTTTTTGTGAACCCTACAGATGGGGAAATTATTGTCAGCCTTTCTAAGCCTTTGATACTTCAGTGAGAAGATCCAAAAAGGGGAGCATTAATGTCCATAGACTTAAATACAGGATTATCAAGATGTTAGTGTTGAATTCAGGACAATGAAAGCCAGCCTCACAAAGCAAACAAACGGCTCCTCCTGCTTCTGCCATCATCTGGCAATAAGGTTGCGAGAAGATCATTTGTTCCAAGGAACTTATAGCTCACATACTGGCACAGATATTTGTCAGCCTAATGAAAGCCTTGGAGAAGGGAAGATGCAATTTGGAAATGATTTCGGTAGCTGAGTTATTGAGGGCATAAATATAATAGAATTATTTTAATGTGCCAAATGATATGACATCTGATTTTAAAATAGGACTTTTTAATGATAAAGGAGTTCCTGTGATTATTCAGGATGTTATTGTTGAATACTAGTGAGACAGGTTTTGGTGCTTGTTAGATGAAAACCCAAGATCTGTCAGAAGCAGGGTACTAAGGAGATCATTTATACTGACTAATGAAAACGAAGTGTTCTGGTTCCAGAACTGATTCTTATTAATATTGTTTTGCAACTAGTGAGGGACACCTAAAATAAAGACTGTCTTTCAAGACTGTTGCTCAGAACAACCAGGCCCTTCTCAAAAGTGCAGATCTTCCTGGTTTTGAACTAAAAACTAAGATTTATTTTGCTGATTGAGCTTTATTTAGACAATCATCTGGAGGTGCAGTAACTACAAACTACACAGGCTCATAGGTTGCCATTGGTTCAGCAGGTGAGCAGAGCTACAGGGAACTCTGCATCAGAGAATCCTCGAGCCAAGCTTTATCTGAGTTGAGTTGAAATGGTTTTAAAGTTTTAAGAGCTTATGATTCTCCAAACTGTTTTCATTAAGTTAATGCAGCCTTAAGAAATGTAACTCCCTGGACACAGGCATGAGTTTAGTGCTGTAGAAACTGTGACTGCTGGTAGAACAGGGAAGGCTTAATTAGTTGATCAGATTTGTTATGGGTATTTACCATCTTTGAGAAGTTCCAGGATCTGTAAAAATAACTAAGCTGATTTGGGGAATACAAAAAGGGAATCTGAGTGTTTTCCACTTAACGGAAATAATGAAGATTTTTGTTGAGAAAGAATAGAAAGATTTCACTTTAAAACTTGGAGATCTTTTGATCATATTTGGGTACAAAGGCTAGGCGTCTCCCTACAAGTAAGTAAGTTTTGAAAGACTCTTTAGTTCTGTGCATTTACATGGACAATTTTTCTACATTTTTTGTTATTGACACTTTCTATCTTAGAACTTCTACCTGCTCTCAAAATGGACATAACTCTTAGGACAGTCAAATAAACTGGACTGATGGCACAGTGTTCTCACATGCAGAGCCCCTGTGGTAAAGAGGTGTAAGAGAAAACTGACAACAGGTGGAAAGAAAAAAACCTGGCAGATCCCAGGTATGAGCATTTTGAGAAATCAGAATTTCTGATAGAGGAGGAGGTGTAGTTTAAAAGTTTGAGCATGGACAAAGAAGCATTATTAATTTTCACCTTCTTCTCCATTTAAAATGAAATTTTTTGGCAGTTACATTTTGCCTATTTCCAAAGGTCCACCAGCTTGTGTTTTACCTGGTCATTAATCGTCTGGAGAAGCAGTGCTGACTGAGCATTTGTCTACCTTAGCAATAATAACAAGGTAACCCTACATGCTGCTATTTCTTAGGGAAATAGTTTTAATTGAGCACCAACAATTTCTAAGTTGCAACAAAATTTTGACATCACTTTTCCTAAGAACTCTTCAGATTCCTTGAACGTGTGTGACAAACAGGAGAGACACAGTGCTTGAGAGGAAAGCATGAACCACAGCTGAGGGAAATAGCTGGGGCAGAGTGGATGAGGGTGCTGCTCAGCTCTGGTTTCTTGGAGATGGAGAGAGCTGTGGCAGAGGTACAGGATGTGAGAGGGCTCCTTTCTCCAGCAGGCCTGGCTGGTGGTAGCCCAGGGGAAATGGTGATGCTCATCTTTCCCTTTCCCAGCTATGGGTTGGAGCTGATGAAAACATCAAATGGCAAGAACGAAAAGCACAGAAATAAAAAGAGAATGGTGGAAAGAAGATGCAAGCAAGTCAAGAGGCAGGATCTCCTGGTGGAGCAGGAGGTGAGAGGGGAAGCCCATGTCTGTAAGCTCATTGGTAGCCTTCCCTGGCCTGCAAGACCTCTGCAGATAAAAGAAGCTTGCTGTTCTGTGCTGGAAGCAACAAAAACTTTCCAAGGTTTTATTTTCTACTGGAAAAAAAATGAGAGAGATGTATGTGTGTGCCTGTGAAAGGTGTTTAGGGCACTTTGCCTGCGAGAAGCTCACCTTCATCCACGAGCGGTACCAGGCTACTGACTGAGAACTTTGACTATGTGCCTGTGTCTCTTGTGCCAGTTCAAGTACTATTTCACAATTCTGAATATTCAGCCTTTTTTACAGATATTGAAGCATCTCCAGAGAGGCAAGCAGAGGCACTCCATTCTCAGAGCCACTCCTGAAAAATTCAGCCCTAAGGCTCTTTTAAGGAATTGTCTTTTTTCTGAGTCAGACAGAGCAGGTCTGGAAGCTGGAGTTTTACTCAATTCATGATGCCCCCGTTATAAACATAGACCCAACATAATTTTTTAAGCTTGACTAGTCTGACCAGTTTGACCTGCTGCTGAAAAAGATTTTCTGTCAGAAGTTTGCTGAGACTCTGATAAACTCCATGAAAAGTTTCTCTGTAGATGAAGTGTTTTCCAACTGTTTTGCCGGAAAACTTCGTCAAATTTTGCAGAAATGCATCCTGTACTAGAGGCTTACAGGGGGATGATTGCAGATTTGTACACATGAAGCCAAAGCAAAGACTGGATTCAGAGCCTATGAAACCAAAAAGGGTTTTCCCTTCAACCTGTCTTTCCCGCAGTGGGTCTTTCAGCAGTACCTTGGTGAGAACGCAGAAATCCCATTTGCTCTTTAAATGAGTCAAATAAATTAGCAGTTCATCTCAACTAACTGCCTTTTAAACTTCTAGGCTGTCTTTGCAGTTCCAAGGGCGGCTTCATATATACTGATCACACTGGACAGGAGACAGCGAAGTTGGGATGATGAGCAATTCATGCCAAAACGGAGCACCTAGCTCAGCTCGTCAGTGATTTCGGCCTTGAGGATGAATATTTTTCCTACAAGTGCATCAGCTCCTGTGGGAAGAGTTTTATTCTCACGTTATCCACCTGAGACCTTTGAAAATTAAAATTCTCCAGGAACGTTATAACAACCCACAAGGATGTTGGGGAGGAGAAAGTCTATAAAGAAGTGCAATTGGTCTGAGAGGAACTATTTTACTATTGTATACTCCTCTTTCTCTTGTGTGGCTGCAGCCTGGACTCATCGTGCCAGTGTTGGGGAACTGACCATGGGCCTGCAAGGTCTGAGGTGGTGCTTGACCCCACTGACCAAGGGGGGCTCAGCCAGGAGATTGGCAGCCAACAGTTGTCTCTACAGGTGGCTTTCCATGCTGCGGAAACTTCAGCACACGGCCTCTGTGAGCACTGTTGTGTGCTTTGACACCAAACCAGATGCAAACAGTGTTTGGAGTACAAGCACAACTTTACCTCCTGCTTTGCCCCATCTTTGCATTAGGAATGGGAATGAAGGACTTGAGCTCTCTGACTCAGGCTTGGATTTATGATCTAACACCAGCTTCCTTTCTGTTTCTCTTCTAATTAGTCTCACAGAGAGGTGCTGTAATTGTTTGAGAGGATCCTGGAGGGGATAACTGTGCATATGCCTTTTGCCTAAAGCATAGGGGAAAAAACCCTCCTGAGTTGCCATTCCTGGAAACATTGTGTGAATAATTCTTTTGTTGGTGTTTGGACACAAATGATCTTTTGAAGCTTAGAACATACAAGGCTACTGCCACTTGTTTTCTTTGGGGTCTGTGGACAAAGAATGACAGGGTAACTAAAGAGAGGGCATTTGGAGCTTAAGGCAGTCCAGGGACTTCTGGGAGTGTGTTGGTACAAGGAACTCTTCCCATGACAGTTCTGCAGCTTTTATCTGTTTTCAGCACCATTATAGAGGATCTGCAGGGACTTTAAAAATTCCCTTTGAGGCTTGATTTGGGGAGCCCTCTGATTGCAGAATTGATTTCTGCCTTTCTAGAATTTCTGTCTGATCATCCCATTAGCTGAAGTGGGTGGAGGATGTGAAATGGGAAGCTACAGAAAACTAGGCAAGCCTCTGATGGCTCATTTTGCACCCTCTGTGCACACAGAGCCTTTATGCTGGCCAGTAGCAATCTTAAAAGTGACAATATTAATTCAGGTCACAGCCTAACAAAACATCTGTAAACATTCCTGTCTTCTGGCAAGTGAGTAGACCTTGTAAACATCAGGAGATTTATTACCTTGCTGTTTTTGTGAAAAAGTGATTTTCAATGTCTGTCAGCAGATATGAGTGATTAAATAAACTAATAAGAGAAGAGAAAATCAGTTGCAAAATGTTTTTTTTTGTTTTTCCAACTGGGTAAAAGATCATAAAATCATAGAGTCATTTGGGTTGAAAGGGACCATTTAAGGTCATCTAGTCCAATCTCCCAGCAATGAACCAGGACAGCCTCAACTAGATGTTGCTTGGATACATGTATTGATTTGATTTTTATGTTTTAAACTTACTAGGAATCAATATAAAATATTATATGTATTTATATTAAATATCTTCATTTTACACACTTTAAAAAAAAAACCTAAAGGGAGATTTTGGATCAATATTTCCATATGAATTTCATTAGTCATGGAAACCAATTAGTTCCTAGCAGTATCTGTAATACAGACGCTTTCCACTGGGAACTTTGATGAAATTTAGCTCATTTCTCATAGGTCCCTCGACACCCATGAGAACAGAATATCTTTCCATACCACTACTGGCCCTGAGTGGCAAGGTCATGATGAAAGTTGCCACCTCCTACTTTGTCCTGTCTTTGTTTCATGAAAAGGAATGAAGGAATAACAATTCAAACTCCTGGATTTTGCAGTTTCTGGAAATGTCTTGTTTTCCCATTATGATGGGCTGTAAATAGAATACAATTTACTAAGACAAAAGGATATTAAACATAAATACATTTACAGCCATGGTTTCCTCAGAAACCTGATTTATTGGAAATTGCGATTGACTGTTGACCTTGTTTATTTTCTGTAGTGCTATTTGAGCTTCTTTTTTTTTAGCAATTGTATGTTTTTATTTGAACTACAAATAATTTCTTGCCAATTATGCTGATGAAGTGTGAAGCTCATTCACAATTCCTCTTTCAGCTTCCAGTTCAGTACACAATAATCTTCAAACTACCTACGGCTGGATTGTCAAGGTAGAAGTAGGTTATTTGCTGCTTACATGATTTGACCTACATTAGAAGGAGAAAAGAATAATTTCTCCCCCTTTGTTGGTTCCATAATCTGTATTTACCAAAATGTGCAAAATTCATCTTTAAGGAAAGAATTTTTTATCTTGGGCCAAATAGTGTCATGGTAATGTCAGTTAACTGACTTCACTGCAAATGCGAGAGGAAATAATGTAGTCTAGTATTGGCAAAAACATGTTCTGATTTGAAATTTGTGTGTGCACATGTGTCCTTCAGAGAAGCTGATTCAAAAGAAAAAGGTGAAGACTAGTTAGCTGCCTGAAGGATAGGGAATTCCCCATGGCTGATAGCAGCCATGGTTTGAGCACTGCAGACTGGAAAAAGACTTAAAACACAAGTCTCTTACTATTCAAGCAAATGCTTTAACCATGCCTAAGGTGACTGGTGCTGGCACTTCTTACTGCAGCAGGTTTTTCAGTGGATGTGCCCAGGGCTGGTGCTTTCAGAAATGAACCCAGAGCTGCTGCTGCTGCTGCTGCTCTGCTCTGCATCAGGTGTGGTCTGTTTGCCCAAGGGAGAGGAAGCCATGGTACCTCTTGTACCATCTCACTAGATTACAGCAGTACTTAGGCAGGATGTAGGAATGAGTCTGTTCAGATCTTGTTCTCCTGGGTAGGAGCAAATGTTTGTGGGTGTCTAGTTCAAAAAAATATTTTTTTAAAAAATGTGGACAGGGCTAGAAAGCACTGGAATGCTAGACTTTTTAATCACCTTCCCAGTCTTGTGGGTGCCTGGGTCCCAAACTTAGCTGAGAGTTTATTCTTTTTGATCTACACTCTACAACTGAGAATTATTGCATTTGGCTGTGTGCAGTTGCATTACATTTACACTGTGAACTGTCTGAGAACAACCCTCTGGTAAAAAGCTGTTCTCACTACCAGTAAAGTTACTCTGGGTGGACATTGTTGTGACTGAGGTCAAAATTTATCCTTTGGGAATTTAGAAGCAGACTTGTTTTGCAGAGAAATTCAGAGTCAGTTTGTACTCTGGAAGCTCAGAAGCTGATGAAGAGTTGGTGGTTTAGCAATGAGGGCTTTTTTGGCTGGTAATCAGCCAGTTAACTTAGCTCTAATAAAGCCATGTGAAACAGTTTTTCCTGAAGTTCAGGTTACAATTGTCTTTGAATAGTGTTTAACTCCAAAGACAACTCCCCTGCAACTGCAAACTAAGGTACTCCTTAGCATCAGTATGACAAAATTTGGTCTCTATTATCCCTCTGAGTAGGATTCTGAGACAGGAATAATTCAAGAAGAAAATAAAATAATTAAACCTCCTAAAGTTGCAGTTCCACTCTCTCAGTCATATTATGATTTTTGTGGACTTTCACCTGACAAATGAAGCTACTTGATTTGCTAAGGGGTTAATCAGTCTGGTTTCTTAACAATTCTTAACCACAATGAAAACATTTTAGCACCTAAGAGGAGAGATTGTGGGTGAAAAATGGAAGATACATGATTTATCACTCCCCTCACAAATAAAATTTATTCATTGCATCCACCAGCCATCACACAGATGGTCAGAAAATTGGCTTTGTGTAGGGATGTGGATTCAGGCATGAATATTAATATGAGACAGATGTAAACGCATATTAATATGCACTTGCTTTGCATGGACTGACATTACAATATTTTCATTAAAGAAACCGCATTTGAAATGGAAAGTATAGGTCACCTTTTTAAGACATAAAATAGTAGGGTACAATGTATTTATACCTTCCTGGAATCACAGAAACAATGGAATAAATATTTTTTTTAAAAAGAGAGAAGAGTGTGTGACTCTTCTTGTAGAAAAATATGTTGGATGCAGTATAATAATTAATAAATCAGGAAAACATCTCTATGGTTAAAACACATTTTCTCCTTTTTGCCTGGCTTGTTACACCAGCAGTAATGCAAATCATAATGTGGGGTGATAGATACCAGCCTTCAGATCAGCATACGGTGAAGTTAAGCTGAGTTAGGTACACTTACTAAACTCATTCTGTCTCAAAACGCACCATTCAATATGTTGTTTTTCCAACGGCAGCAGTGCATAAAACCTGTAAGATTTATGAAGACACAGTGCTTAATGTGGGTATTTTTTTGGTAAGGGACAGCACTGATGTTCACAGCAGCATTCACATCTGTGCACTGTTAGTATTTGCTCATGGTAGCACCATGCCTTTGCCCAAAGAGAAACACAGAGTCATTATACATGTCATATTATAAAAGACAATTTCACAGCTATTTACTGAGCATTTGTAGCAAAGGTTCTGCAATAGAAATATAATTTCAAAAGAGAAATGTGATCAATTTTGTTCTAATATGAAACATTCACGTGCTTTCTAGATGGTAGCTGTAACACTTGACTGTTTGAGTAGATAGTTTTATAGTTATAAATATTTGTGAGGAAAGGCTGTCCAAGTTAAGATTAAAGGTATCAACAGGCTGTCCACTGTCTTGTCAGATCCCATGCACACTTTTATTGCAACTGTGGGGTTATACATCTGTGGAAGTACCTGGACTGCCTTCTGCTTATGTTGTAAAGCCCTCTGCATCCTGCATATGCAGTTGTGAACTCAGGGAGCTGACTCTCTCTTCTGCAACTGCGTAACTTAAAGTTGGCACAAGTGCTGGTTCAAGCAAGATAGAGCTTTTTGTCCATGAACAGTCCCTGTGACTAACAATGAAAGCCCTGTGTATAAGGTGGAGATAATAATCACACTGTTGTAGATGAGCAGTGAAACACACAGTGTATTATCAACCAAGCCCCCCTGCTTGCCAAGTGCAGCATGGGGCACAGAAACCATCGCCCTATGGCTTCCTTGTGCTCTTCCCCACCGTGAGGCTGCTCAGCGCATGGCAGAAGAGCCCCGTGCTCTGCTCTGGACATGGCACCTCCCTCTGTGTGGGGAAGGGCTTTGACAAAAGTTCTGTAGAGGCATCTGTGACACTTTTACGCTGCCTGCAGATTTCCCTGTGTGGGAGGCCTTTTTGGCCAGGTTTTTAGAGCAACCAACCATCCCAGGCAGTACAATGAGAGGGGTAGTATCTAGTGCCCCAGTGTATTTTGGAAGCCTCTACAAAAATGGTAGCCTGATAGCTCTTCATGCTGCCAGATGCCAACAGACCCTTCTTGTGTTTCTCGCAGCTGATGCTGGGTAAACAAACGCGGACTCTGTGACCTTTGCTCCAGCCCTCCCAGGTGCTTGAAAGAGCCCGAGGCTCCTCTGCATGTGTGTGTGCTCACGTATGTCAGTTTAATGTTGGGAAGGGAGAAGGAAAGCTTATATTTGCTTTACTTCCCCTCCTCCCCCCTTTTCAACTTCCTAAATTTCAGGAAGTTTTACACAGAAGACTGCTCTGTAGCTCCTGGGAGCATGCTGCCCTTATTCTCCCTGTGGCTGACTGGCTCCCACTCAGCTGTCAGTCAAACGGAGCATCTTCAGGAAGGCAATGCAGTGGGGACCCGGCTCCCAGCTCATTATACGCTTCTGTCAATAGAAGACAAGAGATCTCATTCACATAACGTGTTTTGTATCACAGGTAACTTCCTCAAATTCCCAGTCATAAATCTTAGTAATTCAATATTCTGTGCTCTGATTCATCTGGCAAGCTAGCAGAGGTTTCAGCAAGTCTGGCAGCTCCCAGCAATGCTTTTCTCTCATGACTTTCCTCTCCAATCCCATATTCAATGTGTCTTTTTTCTCTTTCCTCTTCACTTTTTTTCCCCTTTACAAAATCCCAGAGAACCGTATCTTATTCAGCAAGTTTCTTCAGAAATTATTTTCAATAGAAAAGTATAGACTAAAAAAAAAAGATTTTTTTAAAGTTATAGTATTTTGTTGAAACATATGTTTCAAAAATATGAAAATATGTTGTTGAAACAATCCTAGCTTATTTCTGTCTCAAATCAGCTGAGCGTTCAATTGGATCTCCCTGGAACATCTGGGGAAATTGTCATTAGGGAGCCTGATTCCTTGTGTGTCACACATGGCAAGATTATGGCCAGGTGGATTGTCACAAAATAAGGACTGTCTCCCCTTGTTGGCATTGTTGTTTTCTGAAAGTGTTCAGTATTCTCATTTCCCATCCAAATTCAGGATAGAATGAACCATTGAAAGTGCTAATTTTCACTTCACACACTTAAGTGTAGCACTGGCTACCAGTTGGGCAGAGGAAGGTGGGAAATAGGCATGGGTGTGACCGAGTCCTGTGCCCAGAAAAGAGCTCTGTCTTGTTTTTAGGTGACAGAAGGTTTTCATAAGAAGTGAGGCTGTGCTTGGCTCCTGAATCCCCTGCTGTATATACTACATGTTAATAGGCTATATACTACATATTGTAGGCAATATACTACATGTTAGTAGGCTGGAAAGCTTAATGTTGATGTCTTGTCATCTTGAGAGGTATACTTCATACAATTAAATGTGTTCGGATGTTTTGAAAACAAAAAGTAAGAGTGTGGTATGTCTATGGTATTATGGTACTTGTGGTGCTCTTCTAGGAAAAAAAAAGAAGCTAGCTGAAAGTCTCCTTGTAAATGAGCTATTTTTTTGAATATTTTTCTGTATTTACTTTTCATTAGTAGACAATCAATGAAGAAGAGAGCTGGGGTCTGCATCTGCATTTGATTGCTTGTTTTGCTTTTTACACTACATGTTGTAAGTGTTCCCATCAATTATTTTCAGGACAATGGTGCTGGAAGTTCCTTTGGCTGCGTTGGGTCAGGCTGCAATTATCCTCACCAAGATATTTTCTTTCTGTCCCAGCAGCAGTTAAGAGAAATAGGGACTGCAGCATTCACCACCATCCAGAGTGGCTGTTCAGGCTCTTCTAGGCAGTCTGTTGTCTTTGCCCCTGACTGAGAAACATTATCTTGCTCTATTCAGTCCCCTGCATATATTTCAGCTTCTGTTCCTTGTGCCAGTGGCTGTTTCCTCCTCATATACTGTTCTTTGGAGTGTTAAGAAGTCATACTCTGTTTTTCCATTTGTGGAAAATACAAATTTTTACGAACAGTATCATTGAGAGCAATGTATTGGGAGCTTATGGGTGTCAATGACTCCCTAGTATCCTAGTGAAAGCCAAAGAGCCTGATGGGGTTGTCACTGCCCATCAGAGAACACACACCTCAGCGCCAGGTTCTGTGGGGCTCTGCATTGCTTCCCTCTGGATACTGAGTGCAATGTGCTGGCAAGATAGGACACTTCTCCAGATCTTTAGCCTTTTCTTCTATTTCATTGCCTTGAAATTACTCTCAAGGCAGTTAAGCATAAATAAAATATTAACAGCCCCCAAAACAGGGAGCATTCTTAAAAGTGTTTATAAAACACTGGTGTGCAATGAAAAATGTGAAACTATGATAAACTTACCTCTGTGAGGTTTAGGTGGGAAGAGCTTCCTTACAGGTGAGCTCTGGTGTGGTACCTGGCACTAGGAATCAATGCCAGGGTCTACCTTACACCACATAGATGCTGCCAAGCCCTATTAGTCAGTCTGGGCCCCTCACCTCCAGGCATTGCTCTTTAGTCCATTAGTAGGGTCAGTGTGATTAATTTCTCACCCAGACTCATTTCTCTCTGAGAAGACAGACAGACAATTTCTCCTAGTTAAGGCAGCTGCTGTTTCCCGACCTGAGATGTGAAGACATGGTCCCTGTTGCTTAACTGGTCACAACCACTCTATGAGTCAGTGACAGTAAAACTTGTCTCGCTTGCTCCATTTCCTATCCTCCTGGGCAGTAATAGATAAGTTTTGATATAAAATATGACTTTCGTTATGCTTAACTCCATCTGTACTTCATCAGACACACTCTTACAAATGTATAATTGTTGTGCAGTCATTTCTTGGTAAAATAGTCTTGAGATCATTTGACCTCAACACTCTTTTTCGTTGACAGATACTGAAATAACCATGTATTTGTGGTTCAAGTCACTCAGGATTGTTTTCTCTCTGCATTGGATTTGCGAGGACAGATGGCTTCCAATGTCTAGAGCTCAATCCAACTTAAAACTGGAGAGGAAAGTGGTTTGATTCTTTGCAGGAATTACTGTCTAAACAAAACCTGACTTCAACAGATTTCTATGCAAAGCCCTTTGATTCCTATTTTCCATCTGTGAGAAATTTGGGTTGTTATTGTTGGATTTATATCTTTCCTTTGATAAACATATTAAAACATGGTTCAAAATAGCTTTTTATCTTCTAAAAGATATACTGTGAATGAAATCCCCTCTGACTCCTATGGATTTGGAAGTAGTTTTCCTGCTTTTATTACACTTGCACAAGGTTTTCATAATTCTTTGCTTGAGGTTTTGCTCACAATGGTAATGCAGAGGTTGTGTTTGGCTCAGGAAGCAGCTGTAAAAGGGACTTCAGTACCTGGAGATATTAATACTTCCCTCATCTTGACACTTTCTCCATTTTTTCACTTTGATTACTACCTCCACCAGAGTTAAATTTGGAGTCTTGGCAGTTGGTATTGGGAGGGGTTCTGAATATCACATCTCTAAGGTCAGGCTTGAGAACATTCTCACGATCCTTTTGCTTTCTCAGCGTAGGACTTAACTCCCAGACAGCGAGAACACACAATTTTCAATCTTTAATCTTCTGGATTTGCATATTCTCTCATCAAGCAACCCAGAGTTACAAAAAGAGACATCACAGTTGTCAAGAGCTTATGGTCCATGTGGTGATGGTCAGTCATAGTTATGGTGTTCTACCCAGAGTAGCTTGGATGACCTAAGACGGTTACAGACAAAATAAGGAACACTTTAACTCTGATTCCCACTGGCTTGAGCTGTAGTCATCTGTTCCTAGTTATTTCTTTGTGAAAATATCTCACTTTTTAACCTCTTTACTGCTAATATTACCAGAAGGACTGGGTGGTGTTGGTCACCGAAGAAGCTGGACACGACCTGGCACTGTGTGCTCACAGCCCATAAAGCCAACTGCATCCTGAACTGCACCACAAGAAATGTGGCCAGCAGGCCAAGGGAGGTTCTCCTACTCTGCTCTGCCCTCACAAGCCCCCACCTGGAGTGCTGTGTCCAGCTCTGGAGTCCCCAGCAGAAGAAGGACATGGACCTGTTGGAGCAGGTACAGAGGAAGGCCATCAAGATGATCAGAGTGCTGAAGCGCCTCTCCTGCGAAGACAGTCTGAGAGAGCTTGGGTTGTTCAGCCTGGAGAAGGCTCCAGGTAGATCTTACAGCAGCATTCCATTTCTTGAAGTGGGCCTACAAGAAGGCTGGAGAGGGACTTGTGACAAGGGCCTGTAGTGATAGGACAAGGGCTAATGGCTTTAAACTAAAAGACAGCAGATTTAGATTAGATATTAGAAAGAAATTATCTGTCAACTGTCAACATCTGGGTAGTTGATGAGTGCAGCAATCTGAACTGTTGGTCTCTAGTTGACAGTGATGCTCTGTTTGGCTTGGGCAGCTGTCAGCATCCAGCTTCTTGAAGCAAGCAGAACCTCTCTGCAGCAGCAGTTGCCCCTCACTGCTGCACCATTGTGCAGATTTGGGCAGTGTGACTGAGTGCAGGGGGATTTTTGTTCTCTGAAAGCCCCTATCAATCACCAGACTGCTCTGTTACACACATTTTCTTAAGGCTGTCTGTCTGTCTGAGGAAGGCAAAATGTGGCAATCATTTCCTTCTTTGTGTTTGTCCTTGTCCTTCTGGATGTGATTTTAATAGGACATGGGATAATAGTTTTAAACTAAAAGAGGGTAGATTCAGACTAGATATAAGAAAGATATTTTTCATGATGAGGGAGGCACAGGTTGCCCAAAGAAGTGGTATGGAAATATTCAAGGCCAGGTTGGACTGGATTCTGAGCAAGCTGATCTAGTTGAAGATTTCCCTGCCCATGGCAGGGAGGTTGGCTAGATAACCTTTAGAGGTCTCTTCAACACAAACTATTCTATGACTGTTTGATTCTATGACTATTGTTCTGTGATTTTCTTTCAGTCTTCCTTCCCAGGCAATTGCATTGGTATACTAGAGTTGAAACTCTTACTATATTCTCTTGATCCGAAGAGCAGCATTCCTTCCTCCAGCAAATAAGAATATAACACTAAAACAACTAATTTAACAGACAATATTTCACTTTCAAGATATTTTGGTCCATATCAAATACTGAATAGTTGCCCACTGGAAAGGTGAATTATTCACCCACCTTTACAGAAAATCAGAAAGATCCCCCAAAGCAAATACCTCTCCCTGGTGTAGGCAAGGCAACCTTGGCATGGAGAGGATGAAATGCTTCCAGTGCAGTCCAAAAATCAGCCTCAGGATTCTGCTGGGCTCGGTGAGGTTACACAATATCAATAGATCCTCTAGGTTGTTTATTGTCTTGCTAAATTTGGGATTGGGAGTCAGAATCAAACCAAAACTCTGCAGTTTTCCTCTTGCTAAACTTTTGTTTGGTGTTGACACACTGTGTATTTTTGCTTCAGTTAATGGGTTATTTCTGTTGCCCAGGAAGGATTAATTGTACCGTGATCATTTTGCAGTTATATGTCATGGATATTAATCAGTCTGAGTCTGGAAAAAGATGAGTATTGATCTGTGCTATGTGCTAGAAGTACACTGCTACATTTTTGCCCAAGAGCTCCCTTGCGAAATATAATTTGTTTGTGCAAGCTTGAAATGAAAATTCAGTCACAAGAAGAGCTAATTAAAATAATTGCTTGCTACTATTTTTATAGTAATTCACTTTTCAGTCATTCATGTTGCTGCATGCCTTCCCATGATGACTGTAGGCCCACAAAATGAGGTAATGAGGTGGACTGGAAGAGCATGTGGCTGAGCACAGTGAAAGAGGCAGGTTACTGCAGGCTGAGCACCCATCCATGCCTGCGTGGCAAAAGTGCACAGGACTTTGACTCTGATTGAGTTCTTGGGCAGTATGATGCAAATCTGCATTCCCCCATACATTCTCCACCCCCATAGCCGAGGGGTCCAGTCTCCCCATCTACCATCAGGGAGCAGCTCCGGCTCCTGTCTTGGGCACCTCTGCTGGGTGGCAGAGACAGGTGGAGCTGCTGTGGGACCCAAGCCCTCTGGCTTTCTGCTGAGGCTCCCCATGACCTTCCTGTGAGTGAAAGGGAGCCTTATTGCAGAAAAAATATGCTAATGAAGGGACTGAGGTCACCAACTGTTATTGCAAAGGCAACCGTAGAGCTATGAGCTGTTGGGCACAGCTTTTGGACAACACTAATCTGGACTGAATTTGAAAAACCCTGTCTCATGGTTTCTCTCTCCCTTTACTTTTTTTT
>VXAY01000970.1:991349-1040804 GCA_013399855.1 Oxyruncus cristatus | reverse complement strand
TTTTTTTTTTTTTAAATCCTAAACTCTCTAGAGCCTATTTTCTGGTCTTTAGTTTTAGACAGATGAACAACAGAGCTTTATAAGATGATTGTGTTCAGATGTACATCTGCAGCAATAATTGGGATACACAAGGACAAGGGATGGTGTCACTATAACATTTCACAATCAATGTTGGAATGAAACCACAAATGGAAACCACATTCTGTTGTTAATTGCATGATTTAAACCCATAAACCCTGTAAAAATCAAAGGCATAAGAACATCAAATAGCATGATGCTGATGAAAGGCATGCAAGTTTTGGGACCAGATTCTTATACCCAGATTCACGTCAGCTCATACACAGGTCTTATGAACCAGGTTAAGACTCAAAGTCTTCTTTTCAGTCTTTTGCAAGGAAATGGGGATGACCTGAATGCTTCTGGCACTTCCTAGACTCTCTTCTTCCCTTTCTTTCCCCCTCCATTCTTTTTCATGCCCCTTCTCTCATCAGACACCTCCCATGGTAGACTTTGTTATGATTCACCCAGGCTTTCCCCTAAACCACTGTATTCTCCCAAGACAGCAGCATTATGGAGGTTTACATCTTACCATGCAGCTTTGTTTTACCCTCCTTTGACCTCAGCAGAAATCCAGGTCTAATATGGAAGTTATTGTGTCCATTAAAAAAAAACCCCAAGCCACGTTTTTTACAGCTCCTTCCACAAATTCCAAAACTCCAAAACCTCTTAGCTTAAAGGATGTGGACTTTTCCAGTAAAACTTTACAAACTCAGTCACGAATATTCCATGTGATTGTTCAAATTAAAAAAATTATACTCTTTGATAGGAAAAAAAAGTAATCAAAAGATTTTAGTCACCGCTAGGTAATGGATTGTTCTAATTTTGACCTTTTTTTTCTAGAGAGAAAAATAGATAATTCACCTTTGTTCAGCATAGCCTGAAGTTACCTGAACACGGTCCTGCTTTTCCTATTCTGACTATAAGGATGAAAACAAAAGGTGCAGGAATAAAAAAGCACCATAGAAGCTGATACGTTTTGCGTTGAGACAGACTTTCTGTCAGTCATGGGTTAGGAAAAGGAGATGAATACTAACTGTTCTGCATAAATTGGAGTAAAACTCATCTTAAGGCTGAAACAACCTTGACTAGTGTTGATGAATGTCAACACAACAAGGATAAGACCCTATACACTTGATCCAACCCTCATCTGAAACCTTTTCTGGAGATCATGGTATATACACACACACATGTATACAGGACAGCATGTGATAGGTGTCAAAGAATTTGATTATCAAACAGAATTACAGAATATGCCAAGCTGGAAGAGACCCACAAGGATCACCTCGCCCTGCACAGGACCATTCCCAAGAGTCACACCATGTGCCCAAGAATATCATCCAAACACTCCTTGTCAGGCTTGGTGCTGTGATCACTTCCCTGGTGAGCCTGTTCCAGTGCCCAACCACCCTCTGGGTGAAGAACATTTCTAATGTCCAACCTAAACCTACCCTGACAGAACTTCCCTTGTGTCCTGTCACTGGTCACAACAGAGAAGAGATCAGTGCCTGCCCCTCCTCTTCCCCTCAAGACGAAGTTGTAACTGCAATGAGGTCTCCCCTCAGTCTCCTCTCTGGAGGCCTCTCCAGGCTGAACAGACCAAGTGACCTCAGTCACTCCTCATACGGCTTCCCCTCAAGGCCCTTCACCATCTTCATTGCCCGCCTTTGGACACTTTCTAATAGCTTAATGTCTTTTTTATATTGCGGTGCCCCAAACTGCACACAATAGTCAAGGTGAGGCTGTACCAGAGCAGAGCGGGGCAATCCCCACCCTCATCTGGCTGGTGATGCTTTGCCTGATGCCCTCCAGGACACAATCGGCCCTCCTGGCTGCCAGGGCACTGCTGACTCATATTCAACTTGCCATTGACCAGGACCGCCAGATCCCTTTCCATGGCACTCTGTATGAACATCCCGGGTTGCCCCATCCCACGTGCCAAATCCAGCACTTACCCTTGTTGAACTTCATACGGTTGGGGATTGCCCAGCCCTTTAATTTGTCGAGGTTTTTCTGTGGGGCCTCCCTACCTTCAAGGGAGTCAACAGCTCCTCTGAGTTTTGTGTTTTCTGCAAACTTACTTAGTATCCTTTCCAGTCCTGAGTCCAAGTCATTTATGAAGATGTTGAAGAGCACAAGGCCCAAGACGGAGCCCTGTGTAACCCCAGTAGTGATGGGTCATCAACCTGATGTCACCCCATTTATTATCACCCTCTGTGCTTGACCCATGAGCCAATTGCTCACCCACCATGTTATGAGTTTATCCAGCTGTGCTGGGCATTTTTTCTAGAAGGATCCTGTCAGAGACACTATCGAAAGCTTTACTGAAATCCAAAAAGATTACATCAACTGGCTTCCCTTGACCAACCAGTTGGGTTACCTTGTTGTAAAAGGAAATCAGGTTTGATAAGCAGGACTTTCTTCTCATTGAGCTGCACTGGCTGTGATCAGTAACAACATTGTCATTCAGGTGTTTTTCAATACCTTCCAGAATAATCTTCGCCATAACTTTACCAGGCACTGAAGTGAGACTGACATGCCTGTAGTTTCCAGTGTCTTCCTTCTTGTCAGTCTTGAAAATGCGGACAACATTCACCAGCTTCCAGTCAGCTGGGACCTCTCCAGATTCCCAAGACCACTCAAAAATCATTGAGAGACGTTTTGTGATGACATCAGCCAGCTCTGTGAAGATTCTGGTATGAATCCCATTAGGCCACATTGATTTTCAGAGATCCAGCTGGAACAGCAGATCCTGCAAAATTTTAGGGCCAACTGGGAGTTGATCATTCTTGCAGTCATGGTCCTCCAGCTCAGGTCACTGAGACCCCCTTGGTCTGTCATCTGTGTTGAAGACAGAGGCAAAGAAAGTGTCAAACACCTCTGCCTTGTCTCTGTCCCTGTTTATGAGGTGACCATCCTCATTCTCAAATGGGCCAATGATATTTCTATACCGCCTGTTGCCATTAACATGTTTTAAAAAAACTCTTTTTTTGTTCCCCACATCTCTGGCAGCTTCAACTCCAGCTGAATTTTGGCTGCATGAATTTTCTCCCTGCAGTGGTGAGCAGCATCTTTGTATTCTTCCCATGTCACTTGAGCTTACTTCCACTGGGCATATAGCTTCCTTTTTTGCCTTAGTTCCAAGAGAAGATCCCTGCTCAGTCAAATCAGCCTTCAGCCTAGCCTGCTTGACTTCCAGCATTCGGGAATTGCCTGCTGCTGTGCCCTTAGGAGGTGATGTTTCTAAAATGACCAGCACTGATGGACCTCAGCACCTGCAAAAACATTTTTCCAGGGGACCTTAATTACCTCCAGTTCCCTGAGCAACCTGAAGTGTGCTCCCCTCATGTCCGGAGTTGAGATTTTGCTGGCCCTTTTCCTGCTGTCAAGAGAGATTTTAAACTTGATCACTTTGTGGTCGCTTTGGCCGACATCCACCACTCTCCATTTCGGTCATGAGATCCATTCTGTCGGCAAGCAACAAATCAAGAAGGACATCTTTCTGAGTCTGCTTCCTTAGACCTGTATCATGAAGTTGTCATACAGATTTTTTAGGAATCTTCCGGCCCAGGTTGTGCCAGCTGTGTGATGCTCCCAGTTGATTGCCGGCGAGTTGAAGTCCCCCACAAGGGCAAGGGCAGTTGATTTGGAAGTGACCTTTAGTTTCTCAATGAATAATTCATCAGCATCATTGTCCTGGCTGGGAGGTCTATAGCAGGCTCCCACAATGACATTGACATTATTTGTTTGCCCCTTGATTCTTTCCCAGAGGCTCTCAACTGTGCCATTGCCAGCTGTGAGCTCCATACATTCTAACTCTTCTATTACATACAGTGCCACCCCTCTGCCTGAACAGCCTGTAACAATCCAACAGGGCACTCCAGGCACAGGACTCATCCCACAGGGTTTATTTTATGCCAGCTATGTCAGACCCCTGGGACTGTTCCTCTTGCTGCCTGAGATAGTGTAGATACATTTCAGGTGTGGGACATTGTAGCAAACACCTCATGAGGCAGATTGAGGGATCCCATCAGTGCCGGTTATCTCAATGAGCAAAATGAGTAATTGCCCATTACTAGCGAGCCTGGTTTTGTCCCTTTCCCCCTTTCAAGCTAGCTTAAAGCTCCATCAACAAGCCCTGCTACCTCTTGCACTAAAACTCCTTTTGCCCTCTGAAACAGGTTCATCCCATCAGGTATCAGTAGACCTGATGAGTAGATCATCCCGTGGTAAAAACTCAAATTTTTTTCCTATTACACCAGCCTCAGAATCACTCACTGACCTGATGGCTCTGCCTATTCCTGTCAATATTATTCTGTGTTGCTGGAAGAATAGAGGAAATCACTACCTGTGCTCCTGATTCCTCTACCAATCCCAGGGCCCTGAAGTCTCTTTTGGTTGCCCTTAAATTTCTTTTTGTTATTTTGTCGCTGCCAGTTCAAACAGCCAATAGCAGATAGTTATCCAAGGGTGTTATTAGACAGCAGAGTTTTCCAGTAATGTCCCTTACCTGAGCCCCTGGGAGACAGGAGACTTCCTTGTGAGTTGGGTCTGGTCTGTGTATCGGGCCCTCTGTTCCACTCAGAAATACCCTTCCTTTCCCCTTGACAGAGGAGGTGGTGATATGGGGTACAACTGGTGTTGTTTTAGGAGGCCCCACTACCCCAGAAGGACCTTCACACACCTCATCAGTTTTCTGGCTTTCTAGTTCCAGAGCCTCATACCTGTCGTAGAAGGTGTCAGTCCTACTTAACAAATACTGAGAAGGAGGAAGAGTCTTCCTTCTGGTATGTGCAGTTCCATGGCAGGAAAGTGGAAAAATGGGATCATAGCAACTCTAAATCATCTAAAATCTAACTTGGAAATTACCATGCCGAAAATTTGTAGGAATCATGCCTGCTAAAGCTAAATAAACCTTCTATGTCTCTGAATTTTCAGGTAAAAAGTGAATAGATATTGCCCACACCTTTCTTCTTATAGGTTTTAGCCATTCATATTCTGCTGAGGCCCCTGTTTGTCATGCAATTCTTCATTTCAAAGCTTGTCCATTTTCATTTATCACCTCCTCTATTCCTCCCCAAAATCCTATTCTGGTAGCTCACTTGCCTGAAAAAACTTCCTTGCTGCTTCTCTAGACCCAGTTTCCAGAATTAGTTGAAAGTCTTTTTCTCCTTTGCATATGGAGCATTGATATTTCCATTGTTGTTGTCATTTGTCATTTAATTTGATGCCTGCATCCTTTACAGCATTTCCATCCCAAGTTTCACAGTAAAATAAAATACAGCATTAACTCTGCCTTGCTGGGCTAAATTCCAACCTGAGAGCAGCCCTGAAGTGTGTGCAACTACCCTGGGGTATAAAACACCCCTCTGCACTGTGGGTGGACATGGCTGGTCCTCAAATGCGGCTGTTCTCAGGAACTTCTGCCGCAGTTTGGTATCAGCAGAGATACTGCTGGGGCTTAGTCACTTGTGTACTGGCTGCAATAATGCTTCATAATGCTGAACACCAATGTAAAGTGTAATTAACACAGACAGGCATTTATTGCCAACAATAGTAGGAAACAGTTTTATTCCCTAGTTTTGCTGACAGCTCTGGCAGGTTAAAGAGCCAAGTGTCATATCAGAACATGGTTGGTACGAGGGGAATTTGGGGTATACGTCTACATTCAGCTAAAAAAAGGAAGGAAAAAGGAAGTGTAGATTGGTGTCCCTTTCGCTGGAGTGGGATTTTGTCAATAATATATTCACATGAAAGATTACAGGTTGTTTTCCATATGCTTTTACATTACTAAAATTCCTTTTGTGTGCAAGTGAGCATTTTATTTTGAGAAATTAGTGAGGAATAACCACTGCACCTTGGGAAAATGTACAGTAAACAGAATGCTCATATTATGAATTTGGCATCATTTGTTAAAGGAATAATATGTACATAAAAATCAGTAGTAACTCAGGAAGAAAAATATTATAGAGATGACAATCTCCTTCCACTTGAATCCTACTTCACAGGAAGAAAAATATTATTTTAAGAGTACTATTAGGCTCCAGAAAAGGTTGCTATGTAAAAATGTGGCAACACTGCACAGTGTCTTTTTGAGGTGCAAAAAAATACCCATATAAATAAATATGTATAGAACAACATTTACCACCTTTTTCTGAACTACACTTTTGAAAGACTACTTTTACATTTCCAGGTTTGTCATTAACATACAGTGGATCTGAGAAACCTTTCCCTAAATTTTTTGTGTGTGTGTTTTTTCAGTCATCATTTCTGGATTTGTAGGATGGAAATTCCTGAAAGATTTCCAATGAGCTCTACTTTGAACTTGGTTACTTAATTGTTATAAATGTATAATAATTATTTAAATACAATAGTAAAATAGAAAGGAAAAACAAAATGTTCAAGCTTTGTGCAACCACTGGTATATATCTCCATTGAGTTAGCTGTAGATTAGGGCTTGTGAAGTGAACATCACTGTTTCTTTCTGACGTAGTGACCCAGAAGATGGAAGGAATGAGAAAAGTGACAGATCAAACATGAGCTCTGTTTTAAAATTTGTTGAATCGAGTGTACCGAATCAGGACAAAACACAGTGCAAAAGAATTAACTTCGTTCATTGATACTAAATTCAGGGTGTTGGTTTCCAGGCAGGCTTAATTTAACTCTGGAAATGTTTTACTGGGTACTTCCCTGTGCACAGGGTGAGTGCCAGAATCAGTGTATGCCTGTGAGAGTCTGGTCTCAGGCTTTTCAGTAACTGAGCTACTGGTATCAAGCAGCTACACAGTAGTTCATCCACCCGGGTTCTTTCAAGCTACCACTTTTCAGAACCTGCATGACAATATTGAAAATTAAACCCAGTTAATAGAAAAAAATGTTAAATCAATGGCCATAAAATTTAATGGGTTTATAGCAGTCTTAACACAGTAGGACTGAATTATCATGTTAATTTAATTTCCATTTCTAAATGAAGAAGAAGGCAAAATAAAGGTCAATTAACCACTATCTTCCTGGCCTTCTTTTATTCTTTTAGTGCCTATTTGAAATCACAGGTTTGAATGCTTTGGGGGTAAAGCACTCAAATCTTTTCTGGAAGTTCATGAGTTTCTCTTAGAGACTGTGTATAAATAGAATACAGCCAACAACACAACGGGTGCTCAAATACACGGATTGCTTTACCGTGTTCTGTCTTTATCTGTAGATACCTCCGTATCAGAGCTAAATAAATATTACAGAGAGTTTTATTTGCTGGTATTCATTGCTATGTCAATATTTCTGGATGAACTTTGGGCTTTGGCAAATTATCATTAGCTCCAGTCTACATCCTTACAAACAAGTGGCATGTGTACATCCTGCCCCTCCTGTTTCCTCTGCTCACAAAGTGCTCCCCATCACTGTTGGTGAAGCAGGTCCAAAGTATGCCCCAAAATTAGCGTGTGCCATAATGCCTCCTCCAAAAAATTCAAAGCAGTTAGCCAATAAGACCACTTAGCACATTGCCCAGGCTTATCTCTTCGTCATTGTTCCCCTCTGAAGTCAGTGATTGTCTCTTACCTTATATCTGGAGTGCAAGGTGTCCAGCTGCACCATGAGTAGTTTGTCTTGGTCCTTATCCATATCCATGGAAATAGAGACTGGGCACTTTAACAGGACAACAGTAATTAATGCTCTAGGTTGCTTCAGAGGTACCTGTGATTTCCACTGAGATGGGCATGTCAACTATGTGATTTCTGGTACTTGGCATCATGTCACTTGCTAAATTTATTGGTATGTTGCTTACGTGTGCTCAGGAGGGGCTGTGGCACCTGGTTACAGATGCTGATAAACCAAAGGATAGCTGAAGCACAAAAGGAAAGGTCTCAGCAATGCTGAAGCTGTTGGAAATTCTCCTTGGTGATTTTAATAGTGCCACGGTTATAGTGGAGATGTTTAACTTCCCAAGGTCACAAAGAGTCTTAGTGATCCAGCTGGGGGTGTAGTCAGATGTCTTGGATTGCACCTTAGCTGCAAAGCAAATCTTCCCTCCCTTCTGAGGAGTCAAGTCCACCCATCTCTTAAGGCTTCCTCCAGAATATATTCCCTATATGTTCTTGATTATTTCCTTTCCTCAAAAGACTGTTTATAGACAAAATTATTTCCTTATTTCTCTTTCTGTGATGAAATGGGATCCAATGAATCATAATTAGAGCACTATTGGAGAAGTGTTTTTATTCTCTATTTGTTTGTTAAGTTTGTTTGTTAAGGGATTGGCAAGCTTTCCCATCTCGTACTTAACCAATCTTGAAATAGTGATCTAAAGAGATGTTAAAAAAGAAGACAAATCTTTAGTTTTACATATTCTACTGGCTGGAATTGTACGAGGCCTGAAATGTTGCTATATAAACCAGTGCTCTTTCTATGGTCATATGTGCAGTACGAGCACAAAACTGTCCATAGCTTGAGGCAACTTTGATTTCTATATCCAAGCAGTACTATTCTTGAGGTCACAAATCAGTTTAGACTCCCCCCCATGCACAGACAAAACCCTGTTGTGTATTGGTGCAGAATGGCTGTTGTGGCACCTGGAGCAAGAAATGGAGAGAAGCCTCCTGGCCAGTTGACTGGAGATGCTCAGCTCTGTCCCCTTTGGCATGTGGGCACAGAGCAGCTGTGTCTTCTGTGTATTTAATAAATATGCCCCAGGTCTTGCTAAGCAATGTGGGTTCTGCTGGGCTTTTAAAGGATGTGGCAGGTGAGTAAGGTTATGTGTTACTTGGGCATTGTTTGGAAATTCAGCACAGTTCCCTGAAAGTTCAAACTTTTTCTTACTTTGGGAAATGAAATAAATCATACCCAGTGGGTTTCTTAAGGAAAAGTGCAGGCTGCTGTTATGGCAATGTAAAAGAAGAGCAAAAATAAAGATAGAGAACTAAAGTTTAAAGAGATTTCTGCAATTGTCGATTTCAAATGCAGAAGCCCCTTAGGCAAGTGTCAGGCGAAGCTGGTAGGAGGGAAACCAAGAATAGTCTGTAGAAATAACTCCAAAATGCCAATGAAAAATAGAAGGAATGAATCAATTATATAGAGCTTTTAAAGTCATCCGTTAGAGAACAATAGTCCTCTGCTAAATGTTATAGGAGGCAAAAAATCTGCATCATTCCTATTAAATCAGTTTGTCTTCTAAATGACAGTAGTGCTGTCTGTTACCATGTGTGAATTCTTCAAGATATATTTATAAATAGTCATTCTGCTGAAACAATTAAAACCTGTATTGATGGTTTTTTAGGTAAGCTCATAGCGGTAATTTTTTTTCCTTTTGAACTTTCAGTGTGTCACATCCAGACACATTGATCCTGGTATTTATTTGTGTGAAGACTTGTGCTGGGCATGCTTTTGTAGCTATCTCAACATCATTTAGGTTTCAATTTGTAAAGGCCTGTTGGACATCTGGAAATGATAGCTTAGGATCTGACGCAGGCAATCCTGTGCCACACCTGACAACAAGCAGCCAAAAGAATAGCTCAGGGGCTGAACTCTGCGCAAAGCTCGATGGACAGTTCTGAATAATGATCCTGTCCTGCAATTTCCTGAGCAGAAGAAAGACATCAGAGAAGTTATTTGGTGTCCATAGTCCTAAGTTTTCATTCAGAAGAAGTCGCAATGGAATTAGATGAACTCAATATGTCAATGTGTTGGGAAAATAGGAAAAATTGCTCATTAATAAAATGTGTAGTGGGGAAGTCTTGGCTTCGGAAGCTGGTGGGCATAATTTACCACTTTTGACATCTCTTAATTCTAGACAGGGTCAGGAAAGTTATTAATTGGAATTTGGGGACGTTAACTGGCATTAATTATGTACATCAGGATTTTCGAAGTGATTTTGGATGTGCCGTATTTGAGATATTTAATGTTTTATCCACCTTGAAAGCTGCCTATTCTCATGAAGCACACAGAGCATGCACTGACCACCTACTCCCTTTCCCCAGCAGAAGTCATACCTGTTAGATTTTTGTGTGAGACAGAGTATTGATGTTTCTTTTTCTGCACTTAAAAATAGACATCCGTTAGGTTTCTTTCCCCCTTTTTTTATGGATACTTGTTAGTTCATTTGTATGACCAGAATGAATTCCTATGACTGATGTAATTTGTATTACAGAACATAGGGTGTGAAACCAGTATCTATTTTCCCTGTTCTTCAGACTGAAATGGCTATTGGATTAAGCTGGTGGTGGCTTGAGCTGCTTTTTGGAACCTGCTACCATGTTTCAGCCAATTAAAGGAGAAAATTAGATATTGAATCATAGAATCATTGAATCATTTAGGTTGGAAAAGACCATTAATAGAATCGAGTACAACTGTTATGTTGTATGAAATACTGTGAAAAAATAATTTTCTTTTACCAACCTGGCCAGTGAAGGGAAACTGCCAGTAACATTATTTCTCTGAGAGGAATGTAACCTATGTGTGCATACGTATTTGTTTCCTGCTGCGTCTGCCAGGAAAACTGGAGAAAGATGTTACTCATTACCTACTTGGAAACATCTGTCCATTTTCAGAGCGCAGCTTTTACAAGGCATGGTATTAAACATTACATTTACACATCCTGAAAAGATTTACAAAGAGAACAAAACTGTTACAAACAATGAAGGGAATGTGGTTAGACTTAGCAGATAGAAATGAATTAATGTATTTTTGTGAAAGAAAAGCCTTGCAAAGCTGCTGCCGGACAGCAGGGGACTTGGAGATAACCTTTTCCAAGGTCTCCTGTCTCTCTCCCTGACGCCCTCCTTCTCTTTTTCCCGTCCAGACAGAGTACTGCCTATATGACACAGCTGTCCTGGTCAGTAAAAGTACAGAGGAAGCCCAAGATCTCTATTGCAGGCACATAAACCTACCTTCCCTGCCCCAGTGCTGTGCTCAGGGCCTGGTGGGCTCCTGTTTTGAGCACTGGAACCTAGGTTGGTTGCTGAAAACTTCAAGAAGACAATTATGGTAAGACCTGAAGTTCAGCTACCAAATCGATCAATTACCTCAACTCTTATTGTTCCTTTAATAGTGGAGTACTCTTCTGTTTTCTGTTCCTTTAGTCGTGAAAGTGGAACTAAAATACTGACTCAATGTCCATTTTACAAGCCAGTGCCACAAGGCACTGAGAAATAAGGAGTCTTATACCTGAGTGAAAAACAGATGGTATAATTTCATAATATACTTTTGCACAGGGAGGTGAGCCAGTTCAATGCATCTCTCCCTTGCCTCACATGCTTTGTCTCTCCCTTGTCCCACATCCCCTGCACAGACATATAGAAGAGGGACACAGATGACCTCTCTGGGCCTAAAGGCCATTCTTCTATTTATATTTCTCAATTGGTAGTTGACTGCTTACATTTTTGTAGTCATTTGTCTTTTTCAAATCATAGACGAGTTTCTTTCTTTCTTTCTTTCTTTCTTTCTTTCTTTCTTTCTTTCTTTCTTTCTTTCTTTCTTTCTTTCTTTCTTTCTTTCTTTCTTTCTTTCTTTCTTTCTTTCTTTCTTTCTTTCTTTCTTTCTTTCTTTCTTTCTTTCTCTTTCTCTCTTTCTTTCTTTTTCTTTCTCTCTCTTTCTTTCTTTCTCTCTTCCTCTCTTTCTTCCTTCCTTCCTTTCTTTCTTCCTTCCTTCCTTTCTTCTTTCCTTTCTTTCTTCTTTCCTTTCTTTCTTTCTTCCTTTTTCTTTCTTTTTCTTTCTTTCTTTCATGAGACTAGCTGTCATTCTGTTGAAAGCTTTCTCCTTTCAGAAAAACCTCTAACAGGATTGCACACATTGTCACATTACTCAAGCATCAGTTTCATGCTGTAATTTTGACCATAGCATCCTGCAATCTGCTAGGACATGATTTGGTAGAAAAATTATGACTGCTTTATGAACTCTGGAAGTCCATGTGTTACTCTATGCATAGCTTCATTCTCCAGAGATTCCACACAGGTTTATACAATGCCAGAATCAGATGTCGTTTTTAAGGTTTAAATTAGGCTCTAAACCAATGAGATTCTTCAAAACTATCCACAATAAAAATATTTATAAGTCTGCAAGTCTGCATCTAAGCAGCTTTTACTACAATAAGTTACAGGAAACAGTTCCTAGGATTTTAATGTTTGTTCTAAATATTATGTGGGAACACGAAGTTATCTTTGCAATTTGTAAGTTAACAATATATTACTACTACTATATAACAATATATTACTACTACTAATAATATATTACTACTGCATTACTACTAAGTTAACAATATATTACAACTTACTACTGTAAGTTAACAATATATTACTAATGTGTTTATTTGATTACAAATGCAAAAATTCTTAAAATCAGTATTAGACAAATTTTGAGTGAAATTATTTTAAAATCTCTGATGTGCTATAGTGGAATATAAGCCCATCTAATTTAGCTGAAGTTTTAAATTAACAAAATTATGCAAAGCAGTCAGTCTGCTTGAATAGACAGGTAGAAAAGTGGGGAGGGTAGCATATGAAATAGAGGGGTTGGAATGTATGGAGTTTACAGTTGGCAGTGGCATTGCTAAGAGCCTCTGAGTAAAGATGAAAGAACAAACAAATAATATGGATGTCATCATGGGAGTCTGCTATAGACCACCTAGTCAGAACAACAACACCAATGAATTATTCTTCAAGGAACTAGGGAAACTTCCAAATCCACTGCCTTTGTCCTTATGGGGGACTTCAACTTGCCAGCAATCAACTGGGAGCATCACACATTTGTCACAAACAGGTTCAAAAGATTCCTAAAATGCCTGGATAATAACTTCAGGGTACAAGTACTTAGGAAGACAACTAGGAAAGATATCCTCCTTGATTTGTTGCTTGTCAACAGAATGGATCTCATGACCAAAGTGGACAGTGGTGGTTGTCTTGGCCACAGTGACCACAAAGTGTTCAAGTTTAAAATCTCACTTGACAACAGGAAATGTGCCAGCAAAACCTCAACTCTGGACATAAGGAGAGTACACTTCAGGCTCTTCAGGGAACCAGTGAGTTAAGGTCCCTTGGGAAAATGTTTTTGCAGGTGCTGAGGTCCATCAGTGCTGGTCATTTTTGAAACATCACTTCCTAAGGGCCCAGGAGCAGGCAATTCCCAGATGCTGGAAGTCAAGCAGGCTAGGCCGAAGGCTGATTTGGCTGAGCAGGGATCTTCTCTTGGAAATAAGGCAAAAAAGGAAAGTGTATGCCCAGTTTTAAAGATTGATCATGTGCTCAGGAGGTCAGCTTATGCAGATCAGAGACAATCTGCCCACTAGTTTCACGCCTGCCTGTCTATTCTGTAGCAGTCTGCAGATTTTTTGGTATACATTTTGGTGGGTCTTTTTAAATTTGGACTTTGTCTAAGAAAATCCATGGCTCAGCAATTACGATTTTTTCCAGACATCTAATAGGGACATATTCAATGCTGTTTTACTAGTGGTGTTCCCATTTTAGACTAATTCAGGTATCTGATAACACTCTAGATGACTAGATTGCTTCTTTTCCCAGTTTCCATTTTGACTGTTTGTTACAGCAGTTTCCTGTCAACCATGGTATCTGGGTATTATCTAGATACTGAAGTTTAATATAAGGCCAAAAACATACCAGGCAGTCTGATTCCTATCTTTTTCACCCATCCACAAATAGAATCCTTGCAATAAGAAATGTGCAATTGGGAAAGTCATATTTAAGGGATCTCACTCTGCAGCCCAAAGCTGGAGAGATATGGACCTTGTGAGGTCTCAGCTGAAGCCTGTTCATAAGATAAGGCTGTTATATACAACCTTCCCGATTTCACATCCCATGAATTATGTCTGTGAGTCAGTAATAGAAACATCTCAGCACATACCAGCTACCATACTGACACAAGGAAACACCTGGGTATTATACTAGGGGATCTACAAATAGCTAAGCTCAACAGATGTGATAAAAGTGGGTGAGGGAAAGTAGTTTCTAAGATGCTTATTCATGTGGTAACAGTATCCGAAGAGATTTTCACCCTGAAGGTTCTGAGGATGCCTTACAGATGACATACTGTCTTTAAAATCCATGTGTCCTGTTTCTGGGTCACATCATCTCCAGGATGAGGCTTGGGAGCTTTTTCCGCTCTTACACTCCATTTCCACTGACTTTTTTAATAGAACGGAGATTGTGCTGATGGGCTTGTCTGATTTCAAAGAGCCTTTGAGATACACAGAAGTGGTGATGGCTGCTTTTATACAGAACCTGATCTCTCCTGAGAAGTACCCCTGAGGAATGGGGTGGAGACTGGTCTCCTGAATCCAGTTACTAAGGAATTTCAACCACTGCCTGAAGTGGCCTAAGCTACATCTTATTAAAGAGAATTTATGAAACTGTAGAGTTTACTTGCAAGGTGAGGTATGTACCATTAACACCAAGCCTAGGAGATTTTAAAATTTTGCTTTCCTGTTAAGGCCAAGAGGAGTTTCACACTGCACATCAGTCCTCAACTTTTCCAATCAATATGCCGGAAAATTCTCCTGTAATAAAGCGCAATTAAAAGGCTATATGTATTTTTACTGTACATGCAGTGATCCTGCCTAGTGGAGTTACATTGGTCCTATGGTTCCACAGCACTGAAGAAATAAAACAATGTTGCTCTGATAAGGTACAGTGTAAACTGAAGTTGTTATATGAAAACAACTGTGTTAATTTTACCTTTGAAGAAAACACACACACACACACAAAATCAGTGGTTGCCAAATAGAAAAGAACAAAATGGCTAGGGAGAAAAATAATGTTTTCCAGGAACCATAACAGAGTGTAGCAAAAAAAATGCATAGGAAAAGCCCCTGAAGCAGTTCAGGCAGAACAGAAAAGCACAGTCAAAATATTTGTTTCTCCTCTGAAACAAAGGCATCTTTTAAAAATTGTAGCTGCTCTTCCTTCTCTTCTAATTCAACATGATCATGATTGAAAAGGTATTTTTAGATAAATTAACATGATATGGTGTTAAATACATCTTGTTACTCATGGAAGGAGTTGCACTCTTTTTTTCTTTTTTTTCCCCTACTGCAAATTACATCATAAGACAGCTAATGTTAGGCACTGCATCTGGGTAATGACTTGATAAATTACTTGACTCAGTGGTTGCTGACCTCGAGTTTATAATGTGATTTCATAAAAAACTGCATAAACCCCTAATGGAGATAGACATGGGGCTTTCCTAAATATAGCAGCAACTTAGAGAACAGTGAAAAAGGTAAGTAGAAGAGTTAACCAGCCCAGTTTCTGAGTTTCTCATTGACCCTAAGATGCCCAGATGTGACAAGCTTCTTCTGCTATCACTGACAATTGGTTTAATGTGCTGGATTATTTTACAGTACTGGTCTGTGCAACTATACTGATAATAGGATAACTGTATGGACCAATACATATAATATCTACCTTACACTTATGGTATGTCATATAAAATAAAGCTGTGACTTCTTGCTTATGAGCTAGTATGTGGGCTGAGAGTACATATATGCCTTCTTTGTCAGCTGTTTCATTCTTATGTTTTGAGGGCCTGATTCCCATCCCGCCACTCCATTTTTGTTACTGAAGGAAAAAGAGAAGAAAATATAGGAATGCATGAGTTATATGAAAAATATTTGAGAAAGCTCTCTTTGTGGTTTGTTTGTTATTATGGACATTGCCTGACATTTGAGTTCATTCTGTAGAGGCTTCCTATAACTTAGATGCTCTTGCAGTGAAGGCATCCGTCTATTTCTGGAATATTTTGTGGATTCCATGGGGTGGTATGTAAAGTTTACTGAGCACTGAGAGGGGAAGGGCAGATGTGCAGTCAGGAGTGTTCACAGTCTCGGCTGTATATCCCCACAGTCATGGCAGCAACCAGGGCTGCTTATAATGAACCCCGCCCCTGGAGCACTGCGTTACCACAAAGTCAAACTGAGTGAATGACCTGCCTGGGCCCTGCTCTGAAATTGGCTTTTCTGCATCAAGGAGGGATACAGTACAAGTAACACACGCTTCTAGGGACAGCTTGCTGCAGTCTTCAGGTCCAGCCCTGAAAGTGATTGAAAGCAATTTCTGTAGTGGTTAAAGGAAGGGAGAAAGAATCATAGAATGGCTTGGGTTAGAAGGGACCTTGAAGATCATCTAGTTCCAACCCTCCTGCCATGGACAGGAATACCTTTCACTAGAACAGGTTGCTCAGAGACCCATCCAATCTGGTCTTGAACACTTCCAGGGATGGGACATCCATGACTTCTCTAGACAGCCTGTTCCGGTGCCTTACCACCCTTGTAGTTAAGAATTTCTTCCTAACACCTAATTTAAACCCACTGTCTCTTAGTTTGAAGCTATTCCACCTTGTCCTGTCACTACATGCTCTTGTGAAAAGTTTCTCTCCATTTTTCTTGTAGGCTCCCTTCAGGTACTGAAAGGCCACAGTTATGTCACCCTGAAGCTGTCTCTTCTCCAGGCTGAACAATTCCAATTCTCTTAGCCTTTCCTCATAGGAGGGGTGTTCCATGCCTCTAATCCTCTTGGCAGCCCTTCTCTGGACTCACTCCAACAGGTCCATGTCTTTTCCGTGCTGGGGACCCCAGAACTGTGTGCACTACTCAAGGTGGGGTCTCACCAGAGCAGAGGTGCAGAATCACTTCCCTCAACCTGATGGCCATGCTGCCTTTGATGCAGCTGGAACACATTTGGCTTTCTGGGATTCAAGTGAACACTGCTGGCTCATGTCCAGCCTCTCATCTGCCAGCACCTCCAAGTTCTCATCCACAGGGCTGCTCTTGATTTGTTCATCCCCAGCCTGTATTGATACTGGGGTTTGTCTCGACTCAAGTGCAGCACCTTACATGTGGTCTTGTGAAACCTCATGAGGTTCCCATGTGCCACTTCTCGAACTTGACTGAGTCCCTCTGGATGTCGTCCCATCCTTCAGGTGTGTCAACCACACTGTTCAGCTTGGAATCATCTGCAAATTTACTGAGACTGCATTTGATCCCTTAATCTACATCGAAGATGTTAAATAGCATTTGTCCTAATACAGACCCCTGAGGGACACCACTTGTCACTAATGTCCATTGTACTCTGAGCTGTTAACCATTACCCCCTGGATACAACTGACCAACCAATTCCTTATCCACCTAACAGTCTGCCCATCAAATCCATCTCTCTCCAATTTAGAAAGCAGGATGTTGTGGGGGACCCTGTCAAAGGCCACTTCTATGGTTAGGCAGGGCTTGTCCTTGGTGAAGCTGTGCTGGCTGTCTTGAGTCACCTCCCCGTCCTCCATGTGCCTTTAGCAGAGCTTTTAGGAGGATCTGTTCCATGATCTTCCCAGGCACACAGGCTGACAGTTTCCAGGGTCCTCCTTTCTACCCTTTTTTAAAATGGGGACATTTTTTCCCTTTTTCCAGTTACCTGCGACTTCACCTGATTGTCTTGACTTTTCAAATACCATGGAGAGTGGCTTGGCAACTACATCAGCCGATGCCCTCAGGACTCTGGGATGTGTCTCATCAGGTCCCATAGACTTACGTATGTTCAGCTTACTCAGGTGGTCACGAACCTGATCTTACAGTGGGAATCACTTTGCATCCCCAGTTCCCATCTTGTTGTCCATCCACTCTAGACGTGTGAGAAAACTGAGGCAAAAACGGTTGAGTACCTCAGCCTTCTCCTCAGTCTGTTTATTTCTCAAGACAACTAAATACATGAAGTGTTGTCTCTATTTCTAGGGTTTTTTAAATATTTGGATTTCATGTTGTGGAACCATTATCCAACGCATGTTTTTTGCCAAAAAGGAGGTAGATTTCTTTCAAAGGCACAAGTCTTCAACAAGCTGTAGAAATACCGAATTTTAATCCTAATTCCAAACATGCCAGTTTAAAACTTCATATGATTCCTCTCTAATTAAAGTAATCTCTACATGCCTATCATCTCTCAACCTATTTAGTAACAGGTAGGTATCTAAATCAGGCCAAATGTTGACATGTTTGAGGATGAGGAATCTGGGTCTTCCTCCCTTCATTGAAATTGGTATGACTGTAGGAAAGCTAAGGAAATTTGCTTTGCCACGGGAGAGTAAAATCTAGCCTGTTGATCTTAATGAAGAGGAATTTTAATTCTACAGTTTTTATTGGTTTTATAAAAACTTGAAACTCAAAAAAATCCAAAGATCTACTCCAAAACTAAAACATTAGCAGCTCCTGCTGGATGCACATCAGTTACTGCACTCCAGTAATGATGGTCAATCAGAGACAAAATTGACAGAACTTCAAGAAATTTGAAAATTTGAAAAACTTTCATCAATTTAACTGTAAGTTCAGTCTTTCACTGGCTTGTGACTGATATTGTACAGAATGGTTTTAAGTTCTGTTAAATTATAGCATATGTCACTACAGATTAAAAAAGTTCATATATATATATATTCCTAGAATATTCATAATTATACTCTTAGAGTATGTGTATGATCAACACAATACTAGTTACATTTTTATTTGTTCCTCTGGTAATTCAATTGTCAACCCTTAAATATCCTCTGGTCTCTCTCAAATATCTGGTCTTACACTGAAAACATATTTCAATTAAGAGTTCTGCTTTTTTCTAATTTCTGGTGGACATTGCACTGAAATTTTTACATGGCAGTTGTTCACAGCCTGGGCACATCAGACCTGTTCAGACAAGCAAATAACACCTGAGATATACAATTTCATTGTTACTACTATCAAACTTTCTGGCTTGCAAACTTTTAATTTGAGATCTGATTTATATAGGGCAAATGTAATATTAAAAAAAAAAAAATAAACCAACATTCAAACTCAATAATCCTCTATACTTCTTTCCTTCTTTACAAGAGCTCAGAGTTCATTATTGAAGTTAATGAATTCTAGCTCACAGCATCATTATGGGAAATATTATTCATTGTATCTTACACCTGAAGAAACTGGTGCGGAAAGAATTGAAGACAGATCTGTAGAAGGATGATGGCTGAAAGTCTCCCGACTTGCAGCATTTTCCTTCTTTCAGTCTCACATGTGTTTTTAGGTACTGTTACCCACTAACATGAGAATAGAAAGAAGGTCTACTTTGTCAGCACTTTCCACCACATCATAAGGAAGCAAAGGGACCCAGCCAGCGTACAGCGTAGAAGTATCGACATCTAAACTTTTTATTTGTGCTACTATTCTCCATCAGTGGAACAGAAGTTGATTTGGTGCTGCCAGCACCAGCAGCTCCTTCAAAGCTATGCAGGCTTTGAAGTGCAACTGTGCCAAATACGACTAAATTTAGCAGATTTGACTCTTTGTGGATAGCAGTGCAGGAAAAGCAGAAAAGCATTTTCTAATGGTGTGGGCCCTCAGCAGTGTAACTGGTGTGTCATGAAACTGGAGCATGTTCAGGGGTCTCCAATTGCTCTGGCTGTCCCCTCAGCCAGACTTCTAAGTTTGGGTTAAAAGAAGCATCTGGATCATTTTTGAAAACTCTTTAGTGGACTTCAAATTTGATTGGATCTTGTCTGATTGCAGTCACCTCTCTGCAGTTCCTCAATCATTCACAAAGCCAATTAGCTGTGGCCTTCAGTCCTTCTTCCCAGCTGTGGGCCAAAGGAGGGAGCTGAAGTCCATTTTGAGCTCCCAGATGCCACCTGAGTCCTGCAGCCAGCTTACAGACATGCTCCAAGGGCAAACATGCCACAAAGCCCTTCCATTCACTTCACAGTTCCTTTTTTCCTCGAAAACAACTGATCTGTGATCAGAAAAACCATTTACTCAAAAATAAAGAGTAAAATGTTTTGCCTCTTCGATAATGTTCCCGGTTCTTTCAGTAGGTATTATGTTCTGTAATGTGCTGTGTGTGCACCCATTTTGTCATCGCTTTGGGTCATCCTTGCTCACAATTGGTTATTTACTCAGGGGCTTTTGAAATTATTGAGTTGACACATCTGTCAGACAGCAAAAGCAGAAATGCTAAAAGGTCACTTGGAGAGAAACCAGCTGCTTCAGACAAACCTTTCTGCCTTCAAATAGCACAATCATTATAGTCTAACAGATGGGGCCTCTGCTTTCATTTCTGTTTTTCTCCTTCACTTCAGGTATTTAGATATACTACCTCATTGCCAGGTCAACACAGGCCTTCTTGTCATTACCTACACAATAGGCAGCTCTCCGCTTAAGAGAAAACAGCTCCGTTTTCTCTAAATGAGGGAACCAGTTTCCTCACAGATAGAAGTTACAGAACATTTGCAACAAACTTTCCTATTAACAGATTAATTTGGACACCAGTCATTACACTACGAAGCATGCACATAGTACTGATCTAACACTGTGGAGAGCCTCGGGGCTTTTGGCAAAGATGGTGATAAGTAGAAGTGAGCGAATAATTCTTAACAAATAATTTACTCAACAAATGTGGACTCCCTCCCTTTTTGGTGAACATTAACAAGGCAATTGTGATTTCCTGTGATTTATTCAATATCCATACTTTTGAGAAAGCATCCATCCAGATGATTTATATTGCAGCTGGTGGGTGATCACGATTCTGAAAAATGTTGTTAGGCTGCTGTGACTCATAAATCATGTGATACTGTTTTTGTGCTGTGATTGGGCACAGCAGAGGGATTGCTTCTGACATAATCTCTGCTGTTTTAAAGTTCTCTTTCTGGGGAAAAGCTGTCAAAAGCTTCACTGCCTACCTGCACTTGGTAAAGGAACAATGGGAGGGTGCAGAAGTGTTCAGGTGAATGGAAAAGAAAGAAACTCTCCAAGTTTCTTTAATAAAAGATCTGTTCAGAAACATCACATGAACTTACACAAATGCTTGGACAATAAAATCAAAAACGTTAAAATGGCAATCATTGTTTCAAAGAATCCAATTTGATTTCAAATCAAATCAACGTCCAAGATGAAAGTTATGTGTTTTTACAGACAATGCACATTTGAACTGTGTGAAAATCCTTGACTCTCAATAGACATAGTGGAACATTTCATTTAAGAAAATTCATGCACTGTGGGCAATAACAGAAAACTGAAAATTGTGCTTTTGGAAAGTCCTTGCTCTATAAATGAAGCAGTTTTGGAAGTAACACTTTCAAGGTAAGTATGTACCTGTTATGGAATCCATCTCAGAGAGTTTTTAACTCCAAGTGGCACTAGGACACCTAAATTTCAAAACAACAAAATTTAACCTGTTTCAAATTTGTTATTCTTTGGAAATAGGGAAGAAGGTGAAGAAAGCTTTTTACTCTGCCGTACTGATCAGCTGGTATAAAGAATGAACAATTCAGAAAGTATCTTTTGGCTTTGATAGTGGTTGATTATAGTATCCCAGCTCAGTTCAGTTATTTTCAGGTAATTGTGGCTGGATAGAAACCCTCAAGCTGTGGCTAATAACTGTGAAGAATACTGCAAACTGTATGAAAATGAATTACAACAAGGCAATATTTTAATCACAAGGATTGTGATGCAATAGGTCATAAAATTTTGCATAACATCACATCTTAAAAGCAGTCTTTAGAGGCTGTCTGGTAAGAAAAAAGACCACAACTGCACTCCAAGTCAAGGTGTTTGGGCAACTGTAATACCTAACATTTGAACTTGTGAAAAAGCAGATACAGCTCAGTCCAGGATGAAGCACTGGAAAGAGAAGTCAGTGATTCCTGGAACACTTGTGTAATACTAAATATAGCAAGAAAAGTAATCATATGTGAAGACCTGCAAAACTCAATAACCTAGTCAGAAAAAATACCTAAGAAACTGCTGTGCATCCTGTTCGAGCTAATCTCAGCTGGGAGAATCTCTGACAAACACAAAAGGTGCAGAAAGCAGAGATGCATTCTCATCCCTTTTCAAGAGCTTGCAAAGGCTGATCCCACAGCACAGGTTACAATGCAATAAAGCAACATACCCAGCTCAGATGGACTCCCAAGAACAGACAGTGCATAGTGGTAATAATACAAGTTGAGAAAAGTCCACACAAGAGTACCATAACAGCAAATTGAAATGTGCTCTACTTGGTAGGTAACAGGAAGTTGCAGATCCCTTAGAAAAATAAATTGCAATGGAATTTATAGCATTCCTTTAATGTGAAAATGATTTACTGTTGTCACTTAATAGCATCGTGGCTAATACATAACAAATGCTGACACTGCCTGCGGTCAAAGAGAGAGTTTCATGGGAATTCAGTGTTTGGTGAAACTTGACCAGTTGTCACTTACCATAATACCTTTGCCAAAGTGAACAATAAACTTAATACTGGAAAACATTATTACTATTATTGTTATTGCTGTTGTTATTATTATTGATTGGGATAATGGTGACAATGATAACGATGCAGTATTATTTCACTGAGGTTTCATGACCAGAAAGCAAAATACACATGGATGCACATGGAGACGTGGAGTGACAGGATGCCCTCAAGACTACTTGCCAGCACTGCAACAGAAATAGGTCCAGAACAGGGTATCCTAAGGTTGTTCAGATCCATGTGAAGTCTTGACAGAGACTGAGTGATTTCTGGAGAAAGCAAAAGCCACTAGTACAGGGAGGTCAAGATCCATGCTCCAGACTCACATTTCACAAGTTGAGAACCTGTAGGTCTAGAAGTGCCAGAATATCACTCCCTAAAAAGGTACTGAAAGATATATTTGCACGAATACACAAAGGCTGTTGAGGGACTGAAAGATCCAAGGTAGAGCCAGTACTTGTCCCAAATGATTAGTGACACTGAGGGAGTTGTCAAGACTTGGACCTTATGCCAAAAACACAGGCCAAGTCAAGCAAGAGAGTCCATGTTGGCACAGGAAAAATTGTTCTCCTGGAGCAAAGTATGCGCAGAATTGTTTAGAATGACTGGAAAACATTATGTACTTGTCCTAGACTATTATTCTCATGTCAGTAAAATAGCTTTACTAGAAGGTACTAGAGTTAAACTGTGATTATGCTTGTCAAAAGTGTTTACACTAGACATGGAATACCTGGCATAGCGGTGCTTGGCAATGAGGTGCAGCTTAGTAGGCACAAGTGTTGGCTGCTAGTGGTAAACTTAGGGTTTAGGTCTGTAATCCCCTGTCTTTTATTTACAGCAGTCCAATTGGCATGTTGAAAACAGTGTCAGTGTAATAAATCTGCTCTTAAAAAGAAATTGTGTAGTCAGACTCTGATCCATAATGAGGATAAACTGGCAAATTTCTACATGAAAATTATGCTGTATGTAGCTCTGCGCAGAACCAAGGGCTGAAAATGGTAGTGGTATTCTGGGAATCATCAGCCTGATGACATTGTCATTGCACCTGAAGGGAGACACACAGTCCCACCACTTTGCAGCTTACAAGGTAAGGGACAGTGATGTAACTACTTTTTTTTTTTTTCAGTGAAGGTTTTATGTGAGTAATATTTTGGAAGGTTAAAACAGAAAAGCACAAGGATATTGTATTTTCAAAAAGGAGCAAACTGCATGGGAGCTGCTGCTGTTATGGAGGTGATGGAGTGCTGTGTGGCAACAAGGGGGTTGCACCTCTGAACCTTCCTTCCTGTGCAGGAGCTCTGTTGAAGGATGTCCTCTTGCACCAGAACAGAAACAAGCACCCAAAGTAACATGTTATTGATGGGCTCTGTGTATCTTTAAGGCTCAGGGTTGTGCCAAGGCTTCCAGAGCCTTTTGTATTCAACTTATTCGCTTGTATCAGGTCTATGCAAGTCACTGAAAGTCATTATCAGCCTAAGGTTGTTCTATGTCCAATGTGAAATAAATTGGTTGTGCTTGACAGCTGGGGTAGAGCTTAGATGCTTAGATGCAGAACATATTGCCATCAGGTTTCTTTCACAGTACACAGCAGAGATTCTCCTTTTTTTTTTTTTCAGTTCCCCTCTTGCCATCAAATATTCTGTAAGAGTTGCTGGGAGCTGGATTGGAAATGATTTCCTGTACTGCCCAGCAGTCCTTGGTCAGAGTAAGGCTGTGATATCTCATAAAAGCAGGTTGGGATGCTTTGAGGAATGGCGGCAACCTGAAATCACTAAAAAAACTGAGGTTAAGAAATTTACACTAACGGGAGCAGAGTGTGGTCAGAATTAACATTATTTCATGTCAGCTCCAGCTGGTCTTTTAAAAAAAAAATCTAAAATAAAAAAATATTTAAAATTTGTACCTCCTCACTTGAATCCTAGGTGTTTCATGATGTGAAGAGGTAACATTATTATCATCCATCATTAAATCCACTGAGTGTCAAACTTATCACCTTGACACTTTAATGATCCTTAAGATGTCCTTGTAAAAGCTGGGTGCCATGGCAACCACTCAAACACAGGGCCTTGGCACTGTGGAACTTCTCTTAATAAATCAGGCATAATTGGCATCTATGTATTATAATAAATTAAAAGTTATTCAACTGGAATGAATTTATATTGTACGATATTAAGTCATTAAGTTTGCTGTTCTGATGTCTCCTTTGTGATCTAATTCCTGCGCGTGCTTTTTAACACTGAAGATTTTATCTTCTCCCCTTGCAAGATACAACTGAGGGGTTCAAAGGTGCAGCAAATCAGTGTATAGTCCATCACCCCCAACAATGTGGGTTCGATTTCTAGTTAAACCAGGACCCCGCTGAAGTTATTTGTTCCCAAAGACCAAAGTAATTAGATCAAACAGATGAAAATTATCCATACATATACTCACGGGACTGCATGATCCTTCTGCAGTGATTTGTCCTTCTTTCCCTTGTCCTGTGCTTTGTCCTCCTGCTCAGCCTGCAGACCTGCACAGCAGCTGGGGTGGATTGGCATGGCAAGGGGTGTGGTGGGGGCAGTCCCCTATGTAGCCCCCAGAAAGTGCCTGGGGAGGATGAGAGGGGATGTGCCATCCCATGATGCTGACGTGCCAGTGGCACTCAGCTTTGTGCCTTCTCCATCTCCACTCTGTCTGCCCTGACTGCTTCAGGTCACCCATTGGAATATGTCTGGTTAGCACTTACAAATCCTTGGAGGTAGGAGCATGCGGTGCCTGGAAAGCAGAGAGTATGTGCAAAGAAAATTACCATATATCCAAGCTCTTGCTATCTGTTTTGTCCTCAATGGCAACACCAGCTGCAGACAACAGGGTTTGAATTCACTGCCTTTGTGTTGCAAAGGTCACCGTGCTTTCTGCGTAGTGTTTTCTGGAAACAGGCTGCTTGAATGGAATATCAAATGTTGGGTGCAAATCTTGAAAGCTTATATGAAATGTTCCCATTGCAAAATGAATAGGGCTAATTTTAAAATGCTGGCTCCATCCTTTCTTTAAAGATCTTTTGTTTTATTGGTTTTCTGAGTGGGTCCTTTGTGTCACAGAGTTATAAAGTATTTCAAAAATTAATTATTTTGTCCATAGGATGACTACAGTGGGTGCCATGTGAAATTTTCATTTGTTTTCTGCAGATTTGGGGTTTTAAATGCCCGGATTTTAAAGCATAAATCTATTCCATTAATGAGTCTGTGAAACAGAAAAAGACAACTTTTCATTGCACTGTATCACAGTGGCAGACTACAGAAAAAGACCAGGAGAGTGAATTCACCATGATAATACCAGATGTATTGGTAGGAATGGGAAAGGTGAAATTTGTCAGGTTCTCAGTTAAGTCACTGTGAGCTCTAGATGGACTGAGGTCTGCCTGAAAGCTCACTTGTTACCTTGCATGACCAGATTTTGTGACTCTCTGTACTGATTTATTTGTTTGCCATATTCAGTTTTCACGTGGTGCCACAGTGATGGCTCTCTAATCTTATTCTGATTTGCTTCTGAAAATCAATAAAGTAAAAATAAATGGTCCTTTGGACATGTTTGTTTCTCTGTTTATTACCATGGAAATCATGTGTGAATGCTCTTTTTTTTTGTGGAAAAATGTCTCTGTGCATTTTAACAGTGTGGCACAGTAGAAAGTACCATGTTTCTGGATAGGCCTGCATTATGCATGCCTAAGAAGTTCTCAAAACAGGAGAGTGTTTGTGTATATACTTAATTGGAAGCCTGTTTCAATACTTCACTGATAGAGAAAACCTGCAAATACTTATGCAGGTGTTTATCTGGACTGCTGAGCAATTTACGAGTGGTCATCTAGACAGTGAAGTTAAGTCGAAACAAAAGTATCTATGTGCCACTGTGATTTTAACTATTGTCCTGATTGTCCTTCATGCCCTGTTGTTTCTCAGGCTTTCCAATTGTGTTTTATGTTCAGGTATCAGCTCTCAAGGACAAAGATAATGTCTGAGTTTCTGGAGACAAACAGCTCTAGCACACTTGAAAATGCTCAAAAAAAAAAAGTGTTAACCATTATAGAGATATTAATAATCCACTTATTTCACCACTACTGTGCGATTGTATCAGACAGTGCAGCATCTGAGAGTAATAAAATAAAAATATATCCTTGATCACAATAGCATTATCAATGTACATTGTTAAGTAAAAAGCTATTTTTGAAATATGTTATCAACATTTTTATTTTTAAAATCTCCTAATTGATATAGGATCAAAATCTAAAGAAAACTGAATTTACTTACAGAAATTTGTGTGTTTTAAACTGAGACCCAAGTTTAGATTAATTTCTCCAAAACCTGAATTATTGCCCCAAATTCAAGAGGTCATGGAATTGCAAAAATTATATTTTCATTTCCTTAGTCTTACATAAACTTTTAATAAAAGTATTTTGCATGCTGATACACAAAGACTAATGCTTGCCTCCAGAAAATATTAAGATCCCAAAGAAAAATGTAATGTTGCTACAGTACATTTTGCCACACTAATGCCTAGCATGACAGATGCTGGTATTTAAAAAATAAACTTCTGAGGGGTGTTGATTGTAAATATTTTCAGGACGATTTTAGGATATGCTTCCACATGCCTTTACAACTCACTGCTTTCACAATTCCTGTCACTACTGATGACCTTTGCTTGTGAAGCACTTTGGAGCTGTTGTGCACTACACAAAAAAAGGACATTGTAAGATGGTGGAGGAGGAAGGCCAAAGTAGAATGGAGGTCTGTACAAGACAGAGATCTTTGCAGTTTAGGTGATGGCTTGGGACTGGAATAAAGGCATTTTGACTGTAGAGTTATTGTCATTGGGTTCCTTTTTTCTGCAAAGAGAATTATTTGTTTGGGTATATTAATATATTTGTTATCCCATCTGAGGTACTTTAGCTGAGCTCAAACAGTTTCTGCTATCCTAGTCTTTTAGGTAACACTAGTAAGAGTTTCCAAATGGCACCTTTTCAATTTTCTTTTTTTCCAAAGAGGAATTGCTGCTTTAATAGTGCCAGGAATTCTTATGTTTCTCAATTTCCCCTGATCTCTACATTAAGATGTTCACTTTGATCTAATGTATCTAATGGATGATTATCAGGTTGTTATGTGAGATAATTTATAAAAAGCTAGTACTTTCTCATCATATCCACCACTTAAGAACCTTAGCCAAGCGCTTCATTATCCAGTAGATGCTCTCCTCCAGGCTTGCTCCTTGTGGATGTTTTGAGTGTACCGTTTTGGTTCTTTAGAAATTAGGTTTTTATGAAAATACAATAAAGGTAAGCAAAACCCTTAAAAATATAAAATAGGTATCCCATGATGCAGCTGATAACAGTAATGCCAAATCTGAGGGACACAGCCTGCTTGCTCATCAATTCAGACACTAATGATTTAAGTGCCTGTTTTATTAGAAACTTAATCAGTTATATAAAAATGGAAAAAAGTAGAGAGAAAGTAGTTTGTGATGTGTCGTAGCACTTCACTCTTGAATTCTTGCCTACACCAGTGTTTATGTGCATGATTCCCTTTGCAACCAGTTTCTTTTTTTTTTTTCTACTAGAGACAGAAAAACTGTTGTCTGACCAAGGCTGCTCTGGCAGCCTCTGTGTTTGACTGTGCTTTAATTCAGTATGCACCAGCAGGTGTCCAACACTCAATTCTTAAAGCTTATATATTGTGTTTCATCTGCTGTCAACCTCAGAGTTAAAAAGTGATTCTCCTCAGTTCAAGCTTTATATCTGTGCAGGAGAGTAGAATTGTGAACTGCAAGTGCAGCTGGTACAGACCCATATGACACAGCTTTGATCTGGCTAGTTTCTAATTCCAGCTTCCAGCACCTGTTGTAGCCTCCCAGTATGAGGGAAGGCTCATGTAACCCTGTGGAAGGGAGTTGTTCTGGGCCTGAGCTCATGTCAGTCTCTTTCTCCCAAGCTGAGGTCTTGTTGCATCAGTAGAATATACCTGTTTTTCCCCAAAGCTGCACAGTCTGAGTGGCTTCTCATCTAGGTGCTCAGGTCATTTTGAGGCAGCAGAAAATGGATGTCAGGTAGCATTGCGAAGAGGTAGTGTTACTTTTTAAATTGTTTGTTGGTTTTCTCCTTCTATTATGAGAACAATTTGTAAGTTGTTCTTACAGGGAGGACAACTTGTAAGTCGTCAACATCTCTCTTGTACGGTGTGTGTGTGTAACAGCAAAAGTGTAACAAGGGTGACTATGAATAATTGTGCAGCTAATCGTGTTGTGATGCATGTGGACTGTGTCTTTGATATTTATGTTTTCTGTGTTGTGGGCTTTTAGCTGAAGAGAATTTCCTCTCCCCAAGACAGGAGAGTGACTGCTTTGTCTTCCAGACTCCAAGGACTCACCCTGCAACTCCTGAGGGTAATGATGTCCTTATGCTTTCTTTCCTTTTTTCCAGAATATAAAATCAATAATTTTAAGGAAAGAAATGATAGTTTGATTTTGTGCATGGGAGTACTGAATACATAATTAGCTGTGGACATGTTAGAATTGTTAGATGCTGGTCTGCCCATAAAAATCTGTCCAGAACCTTGACTTTTGAGAAGAGCAGCAAAAGAAAAATCAGATACTTCTAGTTAAAACTACTTCCAAATCAAACTTTCATGGTTTCTCTTGTAAGTATATTTGCTCATCACCACTTACCTGGATCTGTTGAGTTTACTGAAAATTAGTGATTTTTGAGTAATGGTGAAAAGGTGTCCTTCTGCTTTTACAATTAGGCCAGTGGCAGATATTTAGAATACACACTTCCCCTCATTGTGCTGAAATGCTGTTGTCACTTTAATCATAAAAGAATTATGTATCTCTGTATATGAAAAATGTATTCTAGAACTACTCTGAATTAGTTTTTAATGTACTGTGACCTTGAATTGCCCCAGGATATTAATGCTAAATGATTACTTCTGAATGCTTTTTGAATAGCTGCACAGAGCAATTAAATGCACCATACATCACACATGACATAGTTAAACACCGGCTCTGGTCAAGGAACCTAAACAGTTCTTTCAAATTATGGTAATTCCATATTACTAAAGACTAAAAAAAAAAAAAAGAAGAAGTAATTTTTTAGTATTAAGGTAAGCATAACCTGGAAGAGATTATAACCTTTTCCTGGATGGAACAACAAAAAAAAGATTTTATTTACAGTGATCTACAAGGAAGATCACTACAAAACCAATGACCCATCACACTACATTTTCTCTCGAGGGAAAGGGACCAATAGTAATAAATCCTTCACTTTTTGACAACTTGCCATTTTTTTTTTCCTCTAAAATAAAAGAATAATGAATATGGCTCATAAAATGGGTATAAAATGTGGACACTGCTATTATATAGGGTATATTGCACAGCAGTTGACTTTAGAATGTGGAATGACATAAATCTGATCTTTGCAAAACCTTCCTATAAAATTAATGAAGTTCGGACGTGATTGCAGGGACCAAGATTGCTCTGGTAACTGAAAGAAAATTTTGGCTGGGTCACTGATTCAAATCTGACTTGGTTTGGTTTCCTTAAGACATTGTGATTGCTCAAAATATGTGCTATTTCGATTCAGTGGCAATTTTGGCTCAGGTCGTAGCAGACATATCACCCCTCTTGATGTTCAGTGGGTATAGATGTTGAGCATGACTATTTCAGTGTGTCCTAAATAAAAATCAGCACAATTGCTTATATGACACATCAGACACTGGTGACAACTGCCTGATAGAGTCAGCTTGCAGACTGCCCCTCAGCCCATGCTGCAAACCATTTCTTCACCTCCAGCCTGGCTCCTGGCAGCGATTCCCACCCTAAGCTGAAGCTGCAGCATCCCTGTCCCCATTTCCCTTCCCAGCTTCCACCCCAGGCTCTGCTGAGGTTGAGATATCATCATGTGTCAGGCAAACTGTCTAAACCACAGAAATGTTAATGGCAAATACATATTGACCTTGAAAGTAACACCCGAATAATTCCAAGGAACAGAGCGAGGTCCTGGGAAATAATAAAAAAACCAGGACATAAAGCTTATATAGGGCATGCTTCATATAAAATTTCCAGCTTTTCCTGGTGTTCTTAGGTTTTGGACCAGAATGGATTGTGTGTGGTGATGTTTGTAGGATGAAAAGGGTTAAGAAATTAGGGCTGTGAAGATCTGCTAAACAGGGTTTGGGAACCTGGCTTTGTTAGCTGTGTGCTACAGAACCCCAGGCCATTGCTGAGGGAAGGCGTGTGGTGGGCAGACAGAAAAGATGACTGCTAGAGGCAGCAGTTCATTACAGTAGTTCATTACAGCAGTTCTGCAGCACAAGAGAAACCCAGAAAGCGTATGCTAAATAAAGAATCCATTTCTCTCCACATGTGCTTTAACTTCCACACGTGGAGAAGAAACAATCTAACAACTTCCAGAATCAGACACTGGGGGAGAGTAGGTAGTGCGAGCCACCGTTCTTAGGGGAATCAGTTATTCAGCTCTAAGATAGTTTTTACTGCATATTTTCAGTGTGAGGAAGCACACTGTTGTATGACTGGATTAGACTGGGAAGACAAGCTGTATGTGCTTTACAAAAAGAGAAAGAAGATTTTATGATAAAACAGATTCGATGCTCCAGCTACTAAAATCAGCTGCTACGCAATGAAATCTGCGTTATGGCTACCCCATGTCAGCCAGGGAGGATTTAAGCGTTAACATCATTGAAAAGTTCGAGCCTGAGTTAGACTAGCCCAAGGGGAGCAGAACATGCATGACTGGCACTTGCATGGCAGGTAATCCAAGCTGACATTGACTTTGACAGCATTACATGACAATATTTTTACTAGAGGAAACTGACCTTGAATTTCCCAGCAGTGTTAGGTTTCAGCAGGCTTCTCTGCAGCATGAGGCTACACAATCCTGTTCTTTTTATTTTAGAGTTTGGAAATGTTTCATGTGGTCAAACATTTCCAAACTCTCCCTGTTCTGTCCCTGGTCTTTGTTTAGTCCGTGGCCTCAGAGATCCTATCACAATCTCGAGTGATATAGATCACTAATCATCTCATGGTCTTCATGATATCTTTTGGATTGTGACCTCTCTCTGCAGGTATATGTGTAAAAGAAAATGTCCTGGGGAACATTTCTTGCTCACTGGCCCACAGAAGGGTCATCCATCACCATCATAGGCTACATATGCAAAATCCTTCTGAGAAAATTTTCCAAAGTCAAAGAGAAGGAAGCAGGACTGATGCCCTTCATCTGTCTCTGCTTCACTAGGAGCGGATAATCTTTGCTGTTCAACTGGCACAGTCTGTACACTCTGTCTGTCAGCTCCAGAACCCATCTTCTTTGTAGGGACTCCTGCAGGACTGGTTTTACCCTCAACTTCATTTGCTGTGACTAAGATTTACTAAAACTGGGCCATATTTTATGGCTTTTTCTTAGCTTCTCCACACCCTGATTTGATATTGACCTTTTGCTCTGTTAATCAGAAGAAAAAAACCTAATCAAAATCCAGCATGAAGCATTTTTAAAATTTCCTTAATTGATAAAGATGTCAATGATGAAGATTTAATTTCATTGTTGGTTGCTCCTTTGGAAAGTGTAAAGCTTCATGAACTGTGATTCCATACATTAGGCATGGGGAAAAGTGTAAACAAGAGGCAGAGATTACTAGCAGCTGGTTTTATGGGACAGAGTCAGATTCCAGATCACCTTTCTTAGCCTTAAATGAGAGTAATAGGGGCCAGGTCTTTGTTACCTGAGCAATCTTAGAACTGTCTGGTGTGATGATTCTCCAGGCACTCTGGAAATGGATGGTACTCTTTGCCTCTTTTTTAAAAAATGATTAAATTAATCAGTCTTTTCTTCTCACATTTGTATTCACTGTATGCAACCTTCTTCAAGGGCTGTGCAGTTTAAAGGATGAAGACCACAACTAGAATCTTTATGGGCAACTGGGATCTGTTTCCTGTTGTTTATCTGGCAGAACTGACAAAATCAGTATTCTCATCTTTCTTCATTAATTTCTCTCTCTGTCCCATAACTGTGTGTAGAATAATTAGTTAATGGGACTAATTCTGTTTTCATTTACACTAATGTCATTATGTGTGATACCTGATGAGATCAATGAAATCAGATAAACTTGAAGAAACTGCTGAGGTCAGAATCACAGACAGTATTTGAAAACCAATCTTTCACCCAGGATCTAGACTCTTGTGTTTTTTTTCTCTCCTATGCATTCCCAGTGACCTCTTTTTTTTTTTACCCTTTTCTCTGTGTATATGCAGCACTGCTTTTTGTCTTTGCTCAGAGATATTATTACATTGTTCAATGTCACTATCCCAGAAATACAACCATTTAAAAAAATGGGCAGGCAATTATGATGCTTAACTGTACTACAACACTAACATTGCCCAGAACAAAATGAAATTATTCCTTCTGCTGTTCTGCAACTATGGAGCAATTTTGAAATGCAGGAAGAGGTCACAGTTCTGCAGCTATGGGATGAAGCTTTCTGGAGTGAGAAAAGGACCAATGGTTTGACCCGTTGGAACTCTACTGAAGCATTTTTGCACAATTATGTCAAACTTAATTTTGCTATATTTTCTGGGTTTTGATTGGTCACTTTAATGTAAACTTCAAAATCAAGACTAGCTTTCCTGTGTTTTAAAGTTAACACAATTGAAAATAATCCCTCATTTACTCATTTTTTCTTGGACACATTGCATGTTTTTAAAACTATTTTTAGTCTAAAGTGTATTTTTAAGGCTCGTATTGGCTTCACTTCTTCATATCATTTTTATCTCCTAAACTACTACAAGTTTATTATTGTCATTACAGTAATGTGGTGACCAGAACTGAACACAAAACCCTCAACTCCCTGCCAGAGCCTTATATAATAGGAGAACAATGGATGAATGTTGTTAATTTTAAACGCAAAATTATAAATCAATTACAGTGATGGCAAAAGCCCTTCGTGACATGCCACAATTTACTTTCAAAGACATTTAAACCTATTTCATATGCTGAACAATCTGTAATAAATTATGATTTTTTTTTCTTCTGAAATGAAGCTATAATTATGACAGTTGAATTCTTGTTCTGAGAAATAAGGTGGCATTTAATTCCTTGAGAACAAATGACACTCACAAAAGAACAGTTAATTATTCTCAGCTGCAAAAAAAAAAAGGGGGGAGTAGGGAGAGGGAAGAAAAAAAGTATGAAAGAGAACGTGGTAGCACTTTATGTGAAGTGTCTATTAATGAATACTCAACGAAAGCTGTACTGCAATTGAACTTTGCTTGGTGTCCCTGCCACTGAGTAACAATCTTTCGGTCCAACCCTTCCCATAAGACCAAAACCACGTTCAAAGTAGGAGTACAATGAAGGGATGTATCTTCAGGAAATGTTACATCTCTCTCAGCAAACCTTCAGTATGCAAAGAACAAAATGCAGAAAAAATCTGACGCCAATCATCTGGGCAAAACAAACCCCTGAGTCGCCTCTGCAGTTCCAGGCTCTGTTACAACCGTATCATGGTACAATTAGTTCCAATACTTCTTGATTTCCATGCTTAGTACTTGAATAAGATGAACCATTTTGACTTCTGCCAGGATTCACAGGGCAGTAAAGGGGGATTTTAACCAGTCAGCTCCCTCACGAATAATAGACCATGTGCTTCACTCTTCTTGCATGCGTAGCTCCCACCATGGTTGGTGTAACCACACAAGGGTCAGAGAAGGGACTTGCTGGACTTTCTTCCCCGAAAGTACTAATCCCAATTTTCTGCTGTACCTTTGTAGTAACCAGTTCACAGCTGAGTGTATTATCACAGATTAGGCAGCATCTCACATTTTCAGATCTCGCTTTTTGGTGAAGAGTTGCCAATCTTGTTAATCTACCTCCCCTCCTCAGGGAAGAGAGGTGTTTCAGAAGGGTCATACTAAGTGGAATACCCTCCTCCTTCTTGGTTCAATTAAGATTTGTGAATTGGCTGATTTGGGGCCTCTCTAAAATATAGTGGGAACAACGTAATTGCATTTAAAGCAAGGCCTAATGCACTGAGTTACATTAATGTTAAATCAAATACGATTGGATTAATTCTGTTTCATTTTATCTTCCATGTATGTGTGGTGCCAGCAGAATTTCAGAGTTTTAAGAAAAATTGATTGAGAACTATATGGAAATAATACTAGCAAAAAGACTTTTGTATCAGGTCTTTCTGCTGCCTGTTAAGGGGTGTACAGTCTAAAATTTGGAAGATATAATGCATTTCTTAATATCTGTACTTTTTATATTGCTCATAAAATGTATGAAAATTAATTGATCATGCAGTATGAGAGGTGCTGGATATTGCAATTGCCAATTATTCCTCTGGGAAAACGCAGACTTTCGATAAGGCTTTCACCACAACAAAACATATGAGAAATCCTGGTTGATTTCTAATGTGGAAAAAGGATGTACTGTTAATAATGTAAAAGTACACACTTTAAAATAATATGCACATATTTTTCATTTTATCATTTTTATATTCAAATCTGGTTAAATCCCTTGGTGGAATGACATAGTAGAACAGTGTTAGACCCATGTGGAAACTTACATGATTGGATATTTTATTTTATTTTTTCTGCTCAGTTCTGATAGCAAACAGAAGATTTATTAATGCAATGTAAAATATTCACTGGCAGGTAAAAGTAATTCTTTTAATGAACATGATTAGAACAGCAGCTGGAATACAGAAAATGCAGCGTTTGCAAGATCTGTGGAACTAATAGACCTTAAAATACTCAGGAAATCAATTAAAATACATCTTCAAGATTACAAAAATGAATGTGCATGTGTTTAACTTAAAAACGAACAATAAAAGAATAAAACCCATACTTCCTCATCGAGAACATTTCAAAGTGCCTTTTCCTGACCACTGCAGAGCTTGCCAAAAGATTTGGGGAACAGATATTTTTTCCACGGCTTTTAATTGGGAAGGTACACTGCCAGTGAGAGCTTGAGGTAGTTGGAAGCTTGCACTTCTGCCTTGTCCTCCCTCAGGGCATTCTCACACTGACTACCTATTTTCTGTACTTATAAGGTTATTTATATCTCTGCATGTGGGATAAATGCTCATTAAAATTACTTTGCTGCAACTGCAGCTAGACTTGTTGGTGAGGGCTGGATAATCCCAGGCAAAGGAGGCTGGGTGCTGAGGGTGGTGGCGTGGCCTCAGGGTGATGTTCCCATTGTCCTTTGTCCCATCCCATCTCCCTCGGGGGGGGGGCAGAGCAGTGATGAGCGGGGCAGATCAGTGGTGGGACCAAATTTGTGGAGACCCGTGTCCCTGTTTCGTTGCTGCTGATACCATTTCCCTGCCACTGAGCTGTTGAGAACCAGGCTGCCTGTGGTGGGGACTATCAGCCCTCCTGGTTGCACCAAAGGAGCACAAGCCTTGGCTCCAGAGGCCGGTCAGGAGAAAGGTGGAGCTGGAAGAAACATCAGATTAAATAGGCGCTTTGTACAGCAAATTTCCATGTCAGGTTTGGATCATGGGAACTGGCTCTCTGGTGAGGGAACTCTAGGGCACCTGGGGGACACAGCAGGTGTCACTTCCCAGGCCACGGAGCCACAGCCACCGTTACAGGCACAGACTGGGACCACCGCTGTATCATCCAGCCAAATGAGGTTGTGCTTTGATAGGACCACTTGGTTTCCCTCTGCTTCCCTGAGACTGGCTACCTCACAAGTGTAGGTTGTTTTTTTTTCCCAGACATTTTCCCAGAGAATCATATGTGGTGCGGTTTTTTAACTCAATGTAGTAGCAAATATTTTTTTTACTCAGTGGGTTTTTAGTGCCACTTTCTCTTCTTAACTGTATGTTACTGTAGAGCTCTATTCCTGTGAAACAGGAAATTGGTCTGTGCTGTTCTTTCTTGTGTAGTCAGTACAGAAAAGTTATGGATGTGACTGTGCTTTTGTTTGCAACTGTTAAGCCTTTTAGCCTTTCTTGACTCCTGCAGGAGTGAACTTAGTGCTCTGAAAAAGTGAGAATGCAAGGTGATGCCTTGCTTATTGACGTTTCTGGTCCAGCACAAACACCAACATATATCCCTGTGTCAACATATCTATTTGTTTATCCAAAGATAGCATCTCTCTGGAAAAAACAATGAAACAATAATAGACATTCCCTTTTTAATCACCTATGGACCTCAAAACACAGTCACCTTCCCTTGAGACATGCTTCAGTTTTATTTTAGCACATTTATCAATCAAGAAACTGGATTTGAGCCTGAAAGAGAGGCCTGCTTTTATAATGCACTCATTACTACCTGGTTATTGGTATAAGACAATACAGTATCTGCCTTATGCCAACAGCTAGAGTCAGAGTTGTTTGGAGAGCAACAGAATCTGAAAGGTATAATGCCATTAGGCAGTTTGCTTAAGAGTATCAATGGTCTAGTACTTTAGGTGTCAAAAATGTGGTATTCAAACATGAGTTCTCTTCCAGGGAAATTTGTTTTAAATCAGCATCCTGGTCCTTTTGTGTAAGAGACCCCAATTAAAGGAGATTGCTATATATTTCTACTTGAAAAGAATAAACCAAGTAAATTTATGCCTGTAGTGCTTTTTATGTACAGTGAATCCATTATTTATGCAAACTTGATGAAAAGGAATTAGAGTGAGACAGAGTGTGCTCCTAATGAGTTTCGCAGTATATCGTGTATTTCCCATGCAAGTGAATGAGGAAGGGGAAATACACAGAAGACCCAAGGGCTGCTGAAGTCTTCAAATTCCTCTGAAAGGAAGATTCACCATGAGATTTCTTTCCTTTTACACTTTCTCTCCCAAAGAAGATGCATAAGGAAAGAGCTGTTATCAAACCACAAACAAAAGTGCCCAATTCAATGGGAAAGGAAGCCATGATGAGCAAGGTATGAACCTCAGTGGACCAGGCTAAAGCTCACACTACCTCCCTCCAGCACATACTGCAAGGGATCTGCTCTCTCCCCTCAAACTTTCCCTGAGGTGGGAAATCTTTCAGAATATGAACTGAGAAATGTTGCTGCCCATATACATCATCATTCGGTCTTAGAATCATCTTTTCATAGAAACACAGAACAATTTGTGTAGGAAGGGATCTCTGGAGGTCATCAGTCCAACCTCTCTCAGAGAAATAATGAAATCATGTTGCTCAGGCCTGCATACTCTCCTGTCTTGAACACCTTCAAGGATGAAGGCTCAAACTCTGTGGGCAGCCTGGTCTGGTGCTTGACCACCATTATGGTAGAAAAAAATTCTCCTAATATTTAACCAGAATTTCCCGTGTTCCAGCTTGTGTATCTTGCTGCTCATTCCATCACCATATACCTCCAAGAAGAGTCTGGCTCCCACCTTCTCTGTACCCTCCAATACGCACAGCAGCAAGGTCTCCCCTGAGCCCTCTCCTCTTGGAAAGACTGCTTCTATCAGGGAAGTGTGTAATAACATTTTTCTAGGAGTGAAAGTGTGATTTCTGTATTCTGCCCATAGTCTGTCTTCAATATCTATTCTGCACTGCTGTGAAAGAAGTTAAAATCTTGTTTTAGCTGTAGGCTACCTCTTTAAGCTCTTTCAACAGTGTTTTCGGATACTGCTTGTTCAATTCAGGATGATTTCCTAATGTTTCTGCTTAGGTAAGCAGTGACTATAGCAAGTATGCTACCAATTTTTCAGATTGATGGTGGAAAGAGAAAATATGAGGAAGAGTAATAATTTTGGGGTGAACTTAATATTTTACTAAACTGAAAAATATTTTGCTCATTTCATTCATCGGGAGAAGTACTAAAAGACCCAAAAAGATAAAGGAAGAAAAGAAACAGTGGTAGGTCTCATGTAACCCCTGGATACAGTTGTTGAAATTTTTCATTTAGAAGATAGCAGCCTATAATACTTCAGCATATTCTAGCTTTTTAACCCAAAATTTCAACTGTATTTTTCACAAATCTGTAATATGTTATGACTCACCCTGCCTTTCATTTTTTCAGCCAATAAATCATTTGCTTGGAAGATGTCAGTCAACTACATCACAACTTTTTAGAAAGCTCCAGCTCATGTGACAACATCAGCACACAGGTGCATGGCTCTTGGTCTCTGGAGAAATCACACAGGAACCATCTTTGGAGCCTTTTTTGGCCATTGGCATGTCTGCTTTTGAGTTTCATTTCAAAGAAGACAACTCAAAGCTTCTACAAAAGTTGAAATACTGAAAATGGGAGTGACTTTAAGAATAGAGGTGCATCAGTAGTGAATACTTGTAAACGATTCCAACAGCATTCTTGGCATCTGGCTGGCAATTTCATGTAATCAGATTTCTCCTTTAGCTCCTGTTACGTTAATTGATTGGTTTGCGGATCTGAAAAATTGCGTCTCACACACTGCTCAGCTTCCAGGTTCAGACTCATCCTTTTAAAAACTGCACCATGCAATATGGAAAGCTGGGCTTTTAAAGGCAGGTTTTAACAATTGCAGTTAAATTATTTGGGGTGGAGGGAAAGACATATCCAAGGATAACACCTGTTTTGACGCAATGAAAGCCCTACAGCAGTATATGGATAAAATACTTTTAGAAAACCATGCTCCGTAGAGTTTAAAATTGCAGGGTCAAAGGGGTAGTAGTTAGTCCCCAGAAAATAGATTGGTAATGATGGAAGCAGATTGATTTCAACTATTGCCCAGGTGCAATGGAAGGTGTGTGATGGTGACATTTAAAGACATAGAAGAGCAATTAGAGAGACAGGTGCTGCTTATGCTGAAGCTTGCCTGTTGTGATGCACACAAACTGAGGTAAAACTGCTGGCGCAATGCAGTTGCTTTAAAACAGGATCAGTTAAGTTATTTTATTTTAAAAAATTATTAAAATTGCCTTTGGTTCCTCTGTCCTTTCTTGCACTAGTGTCTCTTCGTAACTGGCTTTGCAAAAGCCATAAATTCAGAATAAATCAAATTCAACACAACTCCCCCCAAAACTAACTGGCTCCCATTTATTTCTTTGCCAAGTGCTCTCCTGCTGCAGACAAGTGCAGTTCTTAAATCTTTACGACATAGTCTGATATTTTCCTACAGAGAACATGAGGGGAAAATGTAGGTCCTTGCTTGCAGTGAGATTTTTCCCTCTTGTCTTCTGGCCAGGCTTGGCATTCACCTTGAATCTGGCTTAAAGCATAATATTGTGTGCCCCAGGCTTGGGCTATTGTGTCTCCTCTTTCTTTCCTTTTTCCACATTCAAGATACATCATGTTCTTCGTGGTCCCAAGCTCCAAACCAGGTGGACAGGGAGGAATTTCAAGCACTGTGTTGGTAGGAGATTCAAAGAAAAGGATGGGGAAAAGGGGAATGTGGTGTGGGAGCCTAGTGAGGGAGAAAGTGAGGCACCAACAGCGTTCCGCGGTAGGAGAGGCTCTGGTGCATCAGTGAGAGTTTCCCCCGCCGAGGCTGCAGGGTCTGGGATACCTGAGCTCTGGACTGCAGAGTGCAGATCCCTTTTACCAAAAACTTTGAAAAATCTATGCAAAAATAACCATTCAGTTTTTGCACTCCCTAAAGTCTGTGTCTGTAGCCAGGTACTACTCGCTGTTTGTTCACATAATCACAGAATCACAGAATGTGCCGAGTTGGAAGGGACCCACAAGGATCATTGAGTCCAACTTCTGGCCCTGCCCAACTCCAGGACCATCACCAAGAGTCACTGTGTGCCTGGGGGTATCATCCAAGTTCTTCTGGAACTCCATCAGGCTTGGTGCTGTGACCTGGGGAGCCTGTTCCAGCACCCAAACACCCTCTGGCTGAAGAACCTCTTTCTAATATCCAACCTAAACCTGCCCTGACACAACTGCCGGCCATTCCCTTGGGTCCTGTCATTGGTCACCACAGACAAGACGTCAGTGTCTGCCCCTCCTCTTTCCTTCATGAGGAAGTTGTAACTTCTTAAAAAACAATAGAAACCAACTATCAAAAAAGAAAAAGTCCTCCAGAAAAAAACCCATTAACTTCCTGCTTGGATATAATTTCCTCCAACCACACATGGAAAGCATCTAATCTTTGTATTAAACCTAACCTCTGCAAATGGTCTGTTGTTTGTCAATTGACAGTGCAGAAGAGTGAGAAAAGCATGCACAAAGAGCTACCTCATCCTCAGTTTAATTTTGGATCATTTTGTGATTCACTTGCTCTGACCCCAGCTGTTCACTTGGCTTTGTTATACTCCAGTTGTTTTAGCAGTGAGTCAAGGTAAGATTAAAACATTGTCTCTCCAATTATAAAAATCCTGGGTGCATAAACATGTAATGGCTCTACTGTTAGCTGGAGTGGAGAGGTCACTGACTAGATTGAGACAGAATGAACTAAATTTATCTGTGATAATATTGGATTGGTTTTGTTGGAGTTAGGGCAGGGACTGCTTTGCCCTAGTATGTGTTGTTTCCTCCCTCCTTTACTGAACTAGTGGGATCTGTCAGGGTTTAATCCAATTACTGATGACACTGGAGAAAAGAGCAGCAGAAATGGGCTGGTTGGAAGAAATATATTAACACAGAAAAATCTCATCTTTCCCCAAATAAGTCAGCTGAGAACAAATCCGAGGAACTGTCAAGTGCCTCTTATTTTTGTTCTTCAAATAATTCAGGGTTAATCAGTCCATTTGCAGTCGTTTAACTGATAAAAGCACAATAAACAAAGGAGCTGGTTGCAGTTCTGAACAGGAATTGGAAGCTACTATTTTTTTTTTCTATCCAGTTTGTGTAGGGCTTGAAACATACTGAGAGAAAACACGAAGTTTGGGTTAAAAGAGGTGACAGTTATGAGTGATGTTTGCAGGGCTCCCATGAACTAAAGAGAAAAGAGTTATGCAGAGCCACCACCAAGTTTGTTTCCAAGGGCTTCAAGAGAGATTTTTTTTTAGAAGGAGAAATATTGCTGATATGTTTAACTCATTTATTTGGTAAAATGAAACACTTTTAGTTATTATCTTATTTCCAATGATTTTTATCCTACTTGCAAATCTAACATATGCATATAAAATTAAGTGAATGATACCTAAACAACTTACTGCCTTGGTGTGTTTAGGATTTTGCTTGGCCCTTTGGGTGGGTTGTCTGGTGGGACTGATGGTTTGTGTTTCTACTTCTTGCTCATGTTCAGGCAGCCACAAGAATGAAAAGTTTGAGCAGTTGCACAAATACGCCCAAATATCCATTCGAAAGACATTTGTGTGACTTGGCAATTTTTCTTTCCCTTGTGGGGATATCCTGAGTCAAGAGGTGCACAAATGCTGATAAAAAATGTGAACTCAGATATTTGCCAATGCTGCTGGGGTTCACACGGCTTTGCTCACCCTGGTTCCCTCAAACAGCCTCCTGTTCCTTGCATGGTTTAAACAGTGATTCATCCCCTAATAAGGCTGTTTCCAACAGCTGTAATTGCTTAAGATATGCAGATTTCTTATGCCTGCGACCCGCTTGAGAACTGTTTGAAGTTGGTTAGTCCCATGTGGGTATGAAGCTACAAAAAAAGTAGATTCCAGGCCAGATCTGGGGAATTGTTTTGCCTTTGTATCACAGGCAATGGTCTGACTGCCATTTCTAGAATTCACTGTTGTGACTTTTGGCTGTTTCAATTTAAGCCATAGGTGATTATGAGGCTGGTTCAAGCCAGTGGACGAGGTCTTTCTGTGGCGATGCTACCTCTTTTAGACAGCCAGAAAAAAAGAAAAAAAAAAGTCTTGTATTTATGACTGATGTCTGTTCAGTTGCTATATTTAAAGTCTAATAGACTTTTAGAAATACTGTCTTATCCAGCAGGATTTAACTTCATTAGTTTTGAAACAGGAGAGAAATGTTAGTCACTGTGCAGTCTTTGATTACACTCTGGGGAATTTCCTAGGGTTAAATTAACCACAGGGGAACTCTACTCTTGTTCTTTGAATGCCAGTGAAACATACTGAGAAATACAGGGGAAAAAATAATTATAATTTTGAAATGTAAAAACTAGCTTATGTGTAATGTCTAGTGCACAGTACGTTCTGTATACTTGCACCATTTAAAGTTAATAATAACATTTATTTTATGTTTTGGTTTTGCTTTATAAAAAAAGTCACACCACCAGCAATAGTATTTGACCATAAAGGGACATTCAGAAAACTACCATTTCACCAGAATTGGTTTAAATTCAGGAGGGAGATAATTTGGCCACTAAATGTCCTGCTTTATCCACAGCGTCATTGGAGAATTACTCTCCCAAATCACTTTCATCCCCCAGCTGCTGACAATTTAGCAGTGTTGCTTGCCTTTAATTAATGTCCTTGAATTTACATGTAGAAGGTCAGTGTCAATGACTTCGGCAGAATTAGTAGAATTTTTTGTCCAAAAAATACATTTTGGAAGATGTGGTGTGATTGGAATCAAAAACCTTTTTTGACAAGTTTTTTATGTTATATTTGGAAAATATGAAATGAAAGAGTTCATATGTCAACAAAGATTTCAGTAATTTAATTTCTAAAAATGAAAATTACCCAGTTTGTGTTTTCTTTCCATCTGATGAATTTCTTTTTATCTCCTCATCCTACTGATTTCAAGTGGAAAAGGAAGCGTGGAGGGCAGAAGTACGAAATAACACATCTACAAATGAAGAAATCTTCTTTCCTTCCTCACAAATGAGTTGGCAAAAAAATATAAAAAATCCTGTGAATTTATGTTTTCTTCCGTTCAGCCATCTTAAAAATGTTCCCCTCTTTTTTACTGAAAAACAAGTTGAGGAAAATATGAAAATCCATACTTTTAAAGTTAATATTTTTGCATTGTTAAACCCAACTTAATCCTTAAGTCAGCACAAACTTTTTAAGCATTGCAAAAGAAACACAATTTCATTATTCAAAAATGTTGGTTAAAATAAATTCAAACTGGTAGAAGTTTTCCTTTATTTTGTCTATTTTCTTAATGTGCATGTAAAGTAGGAATTCTGTCCAACAGGTACTGAGCCTGAGTAGGAACTGAATTCTACGTGAGACCAAGAAAGAAACAGGGGAAAATGTTTCTTTTCAAAGTGCATATACTACTTATACCTAATCCCTAGATTGCACCTTTTATCTTTTGCTCTGCTCTAGAGATACGTGCTACAGTTTTATTACCTTGCCTGATCTTCTGCTGAAATTTAAAACAAACAGTCCAACTGTCTTCTTGCAAGACACATATGAAAACCACGACCCTAAAAAACATATTGGTGTGTACATCCTATGGAAAAAATGTGCTATGGGCTTGGACCCCAATGCTAGCTGGATGCAGCTCTACCTTGTAAAAGCAGGACGTCTCACATGGCGTATCTAGTGAAAGGAAAAGCTCGACATGAACGACTGATCTGCTCTCTGCAGGTACTGAAGGAGATTGTTGTATAACAATGCAGGTGAACGTCAGCCAGGTACAGACAGAGCATGGTTCTAAAATTTCTAATCTGTGCTATTTAAGCATGTGGGACTAGTGGTATGCCTCCTTCATCTAGTTATCCCTCTGCAATTTCATAGCTTCTCTAATTTCTTGTGATCTGTGCCCTTTTTGAACAGAATTCCCATTGCACTCAGCTTTTACCTCATGTGTATCCATTTATGTCTGCCAAAAAGATGGTATTTCACCATTTTCCAGACTACAGGATATGTGGAAGTTGGCTGCCATTTTCTCCTGTTAGGGTAATAGGAGATGCTTCTGGCAGTCTTCATCCACACCTACACTTCTATTTCAGTGCAATATCATTTCAGCAGCATACAGGCTTCAGACTAGACTTGGCAAACCTCTTTACTGAGAAAAAGCTGAACCACAATACCAAATGAGAAGAAGAGGATGACAATACATTTTTCAAGACTGATTTGTATGGTCTGGGGTAGCTTATGACTTCATTGTCATTATTTCAACCTCACACATCCCTCTGAGTTAGGATGTACAATATTGTTCCATTCTAGAGATGGAAAAACAATTAGTTGATTTAAATCAGTCCTAAAGAAGAACGATTCAACACTTGAGCTTCAAACCAGAACTTCATTATTCCTGGTTTTATGAGGAGTCTGTAGCTGCAGATCAAATAACACACCTTTCCCTCTAGCGCCCTTGCACAAAGAATAAAAAATTGTCAGAAAAAAGTAGTCCTTGACCTGGAAATCAGATAACTTTTAGGGAAAATCTGCAAAAGATGGGAAATTGTTATATAACACATTTTCAAAATAAGAATAGTCCTAATTTGCTCCAGTTTCTGTTAGAAACCCAACTAAAAGAAAGCAAAAAAATCATCAGTGAGTACCTTTTGAAAGAAAGACACGATAGGTGAAAAAAAGCAGAAGAATAGGATAAACCACAGGACAGAATGAAGACACGTGAATTGTAAGATATTGTAAGATATATTATTGTCAGATAAAATGATCCATGAACTTGGGTTATATGTGCTATTTAGAAATAAAGACACCGGAATACAGAGGCCAGAGTTGACTAAGGAAAACTAAGGGTCAAAGGTGTGTGTGTAAGAAAGAAAATGGTCAATATCAAGCAATACCAGAGAGATCCTGGGGTGAAGTTAAGACAGTGTAACGGAAAAGAACAGTGAAAGAAGAGACTGTGAAAAGAGTACCGACTATGCTAAAATAAATATTTCTTTTTTAGATGCTGGAGAGCGATATGGTCATGTAATCTGCATATTGCCATCACAGTTGCTATAGCGAGTGTAATGTACTGTATTTTTTTACCACCAGGGAGACTGTTGCAACAGACAGGGAGCTACATTAGGAAGTTATGCTTAACAAGTCATGTGTGATTTTACTGTCAAACTGCAAAGTGCCGCTCTCCTATGGAAGAAGGCTGCGAGTACTTTCGAGGAGTTGATAAACACCACATGATGCAGCTTTCTGGGAAAAACAGAATCCTTTGAAGCATTTCCAGCAAAATCCTTGGAGAGGCAAAGCATATTTTCAGATGCATGATTCTAGGTTAAATAGCTATGTCCCCCACTTGTTTACAAAGCAGCTCGACAGCTGCTGTGAGCCCCTAGCCCCCTTTGGACAGACAGGATACATTTGGATCTGTCACAGCAAGCCACAGTGCGCCTTTGCTGCATTACTCTGCGAAGATCTCATTGGAGATCTGCTGCTGGCAGGGCTAAAAGCCTCGCCAGCTTTAAGAGCGGCAGATGATTAGTTTCAATCCCACTTTAAGTTTTCTTGTTGTTTTTAAATCTGAAGTTGCAGGGAATGTTTTTAGTGGTGAAATTAGTCCTGTGAAAACTGTACCCTGCTTTGTGCATGAGGAATAAGATACAAAAATAAACAGCAGCAGCTGGTTACTGTCAGGAAATGGGTTCTTTAACAGAAGAGAAGAAAGACCTGTTTGTCTGTTTAAACTCAGAGGTGCAGTGTCCAGTTTGAAACCAAAAAGTTTAATTAAAAGAGCACAGTAAAAGTTGGTGTTGCAGCTGTCCTTCAACATTTGGGAAATCAGTCTGAGTGATGCAGTTCCTGAGCAGTGAATCCTAACCTCATCTCCCGAAAGTTCTGATGGAAACAAGCCTAACCAAGGACACCTTGTAAACACTGAGAGGACAACCTGTCTTGGAGAGTGAGGGGGACAGAGATTTAAATCTCATTTTGCAGATAAAGACACATACCTCAGTATGGCTTCGCTCCTGTGACTGGATGTAAGGGTCGTTTGGTAAGCTCAGTGCACCTCTCCACATCACAAGGGGCCCTGCTGGTCATCAAACAAGGACTAGTTGGCAATTTCTCCTTTCTATTTCTCCCTTTCCTCTTTTTGCCATGGCCATGCTGCTGCTGGGGAGCGAGAGGGGAGCAGGACTGGAACACCAACTGGACAGGGCCATCTGCCTCCCACTGCACCTCTTGGCAGCATGCCTGCTGGCGTGGCTGAAAGATGGATGCAAGGGAATGGTCTGTGGCTGGTCTTACTGCTCTGCCTCATTTTCCTGCTAAATAGCTCATGATAAATTCTTCTTACAAAGTATTGCTTGTCCAGCAGCCCTTCTGTATCCTCCTTATAAAGGCTGTAGTGGTTCTTTACCCAATGTAATATGCTATTTGATGCCTTTAAGCCTATATAGTATCCCACTGTAAGGTAACTGCTGCTTGCCTCTGTGCAACATATCCCTAAGCTCTTCTTCCCTGGAAATGTTTTCCCTCTAACCAAGGCAAAGGAAATCAGCGGCGACAATAAATCTCTCTCTCTGAGAGAGAGTGGCAGAAGATCCTCTGCCTCTGAAGCCCACAAATCACAGGCATCAGGTCCCTTGCAGTCAGAAACAATATTGTTTCCTTTGCCCTCCTTACCAGAGACTGGTCACAGCAAAAATTATTGCTGATGGCATCTGACAGTTCTACATCACGTTCTGACATTAGCTTTTAGTTACTGGTTCTTTTTTAATAGCTGCCAGTGTGTTCAGTCAAATACCTGTCTGTCACCACAATCAGACAGACCTTAATGTGTCTGCGTTATGGAAGAGGACCTCGGCGTCTTTCCAGCACTTTATTATAGTCCCAGTATAGCTTTTTATCACAAATTCCTCATGCATAGCTGTCCCTGCTCCACCACAGAAATCTTCCGAGTTGGCAGCTCCAGTGTCTGCTGCCATTAATTTTCTCCATGCTGCAGAGAGCAGGGCACCAGGTGATTTATGGCAATTACCTGCTCTGATGCAGCGGAGCTCAGGGGAGTTGGGTTGAATCGTCACTGCTGGCATGAGTTTTGTCCCCAAACAGCCTGAGGGTGCAAAAATATGCCTGTGTACACCTGTGTTTACTTTCCTCCTTAAGCATTGTGAGTTAAACAAGGGGAGGGATTATACTTTTTAATCACATTTTAGAAGAGTATTGCAGTGGTAGTCCACTGATAAGTGACAGGTTTGACACTTTGACAACCAATTCAGAATTAAAAGCTGTAATCAAATGTCTCTGTTAGTTCTGTGAAAACAATATTTTCCCAGGAAGGCTATAAAATGCACATCTTTCACCCACAATTTCCCAGAGTGAGTTCTGGTTTTAATTTTATACATCATTCTCAGGTTTTACTCCCGATTTTCTATTTTTTGAACTGGCAGGGACCTGGAGTGATGCGCAGGAAATGAAGGTTGTGCCAAGCTGAGATCAGCAGTGATGCCTTGAGCCAATTAAAAAGCAATGTTAATGGGCTCCCAGTGAATCCTCCTAAGCCTTCCATGCCAGAAAGTATGAAGTCCACAAAAGAGTTTTTGAGCTGAACATTTAAAGCCTAGGAAAATAAGAGCAGATCTTCAAGTCTTCATTCTTAAGCAGCTTCCCTACCTGTTGTGTTGAAAGGGAAGTGTGTTCTATAATAGGAAGACATGGAAGTGATTTCTCTTCTTATGAAGATTCATATCAGTGGGTGACTGTATGTGTGAAGGTATGTGTTACAGCATCTCGACAGTTTATATCCACTGGGAATTTAGCTGACTTCTACATTTCTTTTTCCCTGCTGCTACTTTTATTTGTTTAATGTCAGCGTGGGAAGTGGAAAGTAAGATAAATCTTGTGATTAGGCTTGTATATAGAGGAAAGGAAATGTATTTAGGAGGGAATATGTGTATGCAGTAGGCTGAGTGCATGCACCCATTTGGAGAAGAGCTGTAGGAAGAAGTGGGACCAGCTGCAGGAGGAGCAGGGGCAGCTGAGGAGGGGCACTGGGAAACCTGCACACCAAGAGGTTTGGGGAGAGTGGTGACTGGCCCATGGCTCTGCAGAGATGGGTCTACCTTGCCTCGCTGTACCTCTTTGTTTCCATGTGGGAAATCATAGGGGTGAATTGCAACTCAGCAATTGTACTGATGTGGGACATGTTTATTTGAGAATAAAGAAAAGCTTTTTCTTGCTTAGCTTGAGCTGTTTTCAAAGCAGCTTGAGTTAAGCTGGAAAAATGTGGTTGTTCTGGAACGCAAATCTGTGAGGGCCTTATAGGAATATAAATATAGCATCTTATCTTGCACTGTTATATACTCCCACACAGACAAGCCTGGAGGCAAGTGAAAAAAATGAAGGCTGGGCTATTCATGATACCCCTGGCATCATCTCCAGTCACAGGCGGGCGTGTGGGCAGCTGGAGCCGACATATGCTAATAGTGATCAACATATGTACGTGGAGCTCGGCCACACAGAGCTGCAGCACAAAGAGCCTGAGTGAAGTGACATTTACCCGTGCATCCTTTGACCATTGAGCTTGCTGTTAAATGCTGTGTCTGATCCATGCTGTGACAATGTATGAGCTGGACTTCAGGGATCCTTGTAAGTCCCTTCCAACTCAAGATATTCTATGTTTCTATGAATATGTAATAAACCTGGTGCTACCTTTAATGTGTAGCCATGGTTTTCCTCTGAGATGCCTTGACTGAAAGCCTACTTTCCATACAGCCTGCTCAGAGTAGGTGAATTCAGAGCATAAAGGAGTTTTTGGGCTGTATTTCTTCCCATTGGCTCATTGTTATGTGAGAACCACACATGCCCTCCCAGATATGGGACTGAGGCCTTCCAGCATCCTCACTGCTTTGAGGTTTTCAGGCCTCTTGTGGCATTTGAGGTGGTACAAAGTAGCTGGGTAACAGTGCTCTCAGAAGCAATTCTATTTTTTAAACACTTCGCTCTTTTAGCTGTCTAGGGCCATTTCCAACCCAAAGCCCTGCTGTAATCTGATGGCATGCTGGGGCTTGTTTACAAGATAAACTAACAGCTGCTTTCCTCTCAACCACTGCTCCTGCTTCGAACTTGAAATAGGAATTATCTCTGTGTGTCAGAACCAGGAGAGTCAAAACCTCCTTGGAGATGCCCTTTGGGCTGCTCTTTCTGCTACCTTGCAAACATATTTCTATTTTCAGAGATGGTAACCCAGCACCTAATCTTCCACAGGCACATGTATTGCTCCCCAGGAGGCATGTTAGGAATGAAGGAACTGATTTTTTTTTTTAACCCCTCCTCCATGGGCTAGCACACTTCTGCTTATCAGGCCACCTCAGCACTTGGTGTTTGAAATCTGGATCAGAATTTTTCATCTTCCAGGTCCTATACATGGTTTTTCAGCAGTGGTCTCATTTGCTTTAAAGCAGTTGAGTAAAAATGCATTCATTTTGGGTTTTGTGCATCTGTAGGCAGAAATATAAGAGGACAGTTTT
>VXAY01000970.1:928300-969368 GCA_013399855.1 Oxyruncus cristatus | reverse complement strand
TTTTTTTTTTTTTGCTACTAGCTAGAAAGCAGCAAAATTATTTTACCTTGTCATAAATAAATGGACTTCTGAGTAGTCCATTGGGAGATGATGAATGAGTGTTCATCATTCCACCACATTTTCACAAGCTCTTTGTATCACAACAGCACAGCATAGGAATTTTTGTACAGAACACAAACATACATACATATAATAATATCTGTCAAATGCAGCAAAGAAATTTGCAGAACATCTTCAACATGATGGTTTCTTGGTATTAATGCATGCAGTTTAAAAAGCCTTGATAACTTCTTCAAAACCCAAGACTTTTTTTCCTCCTTAAGTGCAGACACTTAACTTTAAAGAATGCTGGTATTTTATTGTAATGACTACCTTTATCCTCTTCCTAATTCCCTCTGTCCCATTACTCTCTAGGCAGCAGAGCACTATGGAAAGATCTGTTTACAGCCAGAATTGGAGCGCTGCAGGAGAGGACGTTTTTACTATCCCTTCCCTCATTTAGCAAAAAATTATGCATCATGTCATGACTTCTGTTTTAGGTATTAGGCCAAAGAATATAGACATTGTCAAATGGAGCAATTTTTCTCCTCTTCCTGCTCCAAAACATTAGCTCCCAGCTTTCTCTATTTATTTCAGCAAAGACTACAGGTGTGAATTGAAGAAATAAGCCTGTATGAGAATTCAACCTCTCTGATGTCTTAAAAGTGGACGCTCCTCAATGAACTTCTTATCACCTTGAACTGTGACTGCTAGAGGTTGTGATGTGAATCATAATTTACAATTTTCTGGAATCCCTTCATTTAGGTCTTTAAATTCTTCTCTGGCAATGTCTCGGAAATAAAAATATTCATGTCCTGCGATGGTGCTTTTCCTTTTCCAGATCTTTATTAAAGCATGTAACAAAAGTAGTTGTTTCAAAACTTACCTGGAGAGATGATGAAGGCATCTTGAGCCATATTCTTCTGGTGTTGTTGGGTCTGTCTGCATAGTACTTATCTTCTCCACGTTGCAGCTTTGGATCTTTTCTAGGGGTCCAGATTGGACAATGCAGTCTGAGAAGCTCTTGAACAGATGGTTTTCTTCTACAATGTGGCTTATAAATTTCTAAGAAATTTGTTGTTGGTTTTTTTCACCCTTTATCATTTGCCTCATTCCTCTTTCTGCAGAGCTCCCTCTAGAGAGGGAAATGAAAACACAGTCAATTTTTCCTTCAGGCAGCTGCTGGAAGCCGTGAGCCATTCAAAGAAACAATGCAGGACATCATCAAGGTTATGACGAGTTATTGTCAACACCTCATGAGCTATCCAGTGCTTTTTGTCCTGATGCCAGTCACAAGGCTCATTCCATGGCTGATTCATTTGAAATATCCCGGGGTCAGGATGTTTCTGAGTCAAACTGGGATCATGTTTTGAAGATGGCATACAGTGTTCAACAAAAGAAAAAATTAGTCCTCACGCTTTTTTCATGAGGTAGTAATAATTTGTGAGCACAAACCTAAAGCAGTGTGAAACTGGTAAAAGGATTTATACAAACCATAGTGATCTGATCCTACAGATACCTTCCTCATGTGTATGCATCTCAACTTTATGAAAGTTGTAGTCAAAATTAAAAATCTGAGCTCTCCTTCAACACATGTCCACATTCACATTGCAGATATATATCCTCTGAAAACCTTGAAAACTAGAGATTTGTACCTCTTACAGTACCCATACAGTATATTATGCCATGTCTATCACACTCAATTCTTTTTAGATACCCTACTTTGAGAGGTAAAGTGCTTCTAATGCCCTGTTCATTGCTTCAGAAGCTCCTTTTCTTGAGTGAATCCTCACGTAGTGGATGCTTTACTTCAAGCACTTTATCCAGGTATTTTTTTCTCCTCATTTAGTTCAAGTAATTTTTTCTTCTGTGGTTTTATTTTCCTTCAAAGTTGTGGAAGGTGAAATTATCCTGTGTTGTACTTTAAGTCCACTGCTGAAGCTACATGTCCAGCAATAGGTGGTGCAACAGGAGGAATCATACACTGAATGTCTCAGGTTGCAAAACTAAAGCTTATGGGACTTCTAGGGTGGAATTCAGCTTGTGATTTCTCCCCAGGACCAACATCCTGGGAGTGACAGCCACTGTTGGCGCTTGCAGTGGCCTCTAGGATAGAGGTCACCTTTTCAGAGGTGGTATTTTGCCCCCAGCAATGGGGACTCTTGGCAACAAAAAATCTGGGAGTATATCAATCCTCTTTTCTACATCACGAGGCTTCACATTATCCTTATCACACTGATGGTTTTCTTGTCTCTTTCCTCTGTTCTCGGGAAAACTGAGGCGGATTGTGCAACATTCCTGTCACCTTCCAAGGACAAGGTCATTTTTTCCTAAGTACTAAATGCAAAAGACTATTTTGAAGGCTTCTGTATTTACTGGACTTGATGAAAGAATCACCCAATCCCTTCACATTGCTTTAGGGAAAATAAGACCCAGACTGCTCCACTAAGGACCTCTCTTCACCATGCCCCTGGCTAGAATGGCAAGACAGCCCTGAACAATTAATGAGGCCATAATGAATTCAACTCACAGTCTCTGGCAGTATTTAAACAGATCCATGATTATCACATGAGAATAAAAGTATAAATTTCTTGATTTCCTAGAAAAGGAGGCCTACTGTGGTAAAAGCGTTTGTTTAAAAAGAGGGGGTTTGCAGTCTTTTCACTCAAGGAGCTAAAAAGACAGGGAATCCCTTGCAACCTATCTGACAAATACATATTTTTTCATATGTGAAAAGTGAAGGTGTATTTGTCTTACTGAGAGTATGACAAATTTTGGGTTGTCCCTTTTATACCTCTTTTTTTCCATTCCCTTAGAAAGCAATGGGGTTTTGAGGTTTTTTTCTGTTTAGTTGGTTTGGGTTGTTTTGTTTTTTGGGTTTCTTTGAGTCTCATTTTGTGTGCCCCATTTTTACATCTGGTAAAAGAGTGGAGAAGGGTGCTCTTAATAAAATCAGTGATGGAGAGTGATGTATCTTATCCATGGTTCCCTGCTGCTCTGTTGAAGATAACCACTTGTCAGTGCCAGTAGTTCCTGATGTATTCAGATAAAAGTCTGGATTGGGTAGAGGATATAGAGGATGAGCTGACTTTCCCCCACTAATCATGTCAGATCACTCAAAGGTTTTAAGCCTTCTGTGACTTATTACTTGTCCCAAGAGCTGGTCTACACTGGAACCAGTCTAGTTGGGAATGGGTTATTAAGCACTGGAATGGACTGCCCAGGGAGGTGGTGGAGTCACCAGAACTGGAGGTGTTCAAGAAATAACTGGACATGGCACTTGGTGCTATCGTCTAGTTGAGAAGGTGGGGGTTTGTCAAATGTTGGACTTTATAATCTTTGAGGTCTTTTCTGAACTAAATGATTCTGTAGTTCTGTGATTCTGTGAATTTTCACTGGCTCTTGTATCTACAGGGAAGTGCAGGGAAGATAAGAGAAAAACACATTGACTCTTGCACATGTGAAGCTCCATACGGCGAACATCCTCTGTGCCTGAGATCTGGAAATGCAGTCTGTTTAAAAAAGGGTTGGAAAATCACTGAAACTTTTCAGTGGCATCATATTGCTCATGTGTCTTTTTCAAGCATATAAATATGCCATGGGCAACCAGTGTGACAGGGCATTCCCAGGGGTCAGGCTGGCAGTCTTGCAAGGTCAGCCTTGGGCAATGCCCAGTGCGACCTAGGCACACAGATGGGGCACTTCTGGGTGTCCACACCACATGTACTGTGCAGCTAAGCAGAGTGCCTGAATCATCTGTGTTGTCAGCATAGCACTTTTTTCAGGCACTATATACTTTCTGTACAGGATTATAAAAAAGAAATTAAATTGGAGCCCATTAAGTATGTTTACTCTCTGCTGCAAATATTTTTACCACGTAGTTTTGTGTGCAGGAAGTGCTGTAAACTTCAGCATTGCTGCTGGCTCCTTTGTAATCACTCTGCTGATTATGAATTGCTGCCTTTTGGCAGTTGCTGCTCATACGGTTATGATTCCTGCTGGTAGGAGGGTAATAGAGGGGAAAAAATGGAAAAAAAATGTGCAGGCCATGAAGACCTCAGGACAATTAACGTCCTTCAGCAAAGGGGAGTAGGGTGCAAGATAAACTAGCCAAATCTAAGGCTTGTGGCAACTCTATTTCTATCTTCTCCCTCCTGCAAAGGCTTTATCTAAAAAGATATATGTGAGGAAACTAGACCAACCAGTCGGGACTTGATCACAGTGTATCACAAGAAACTGTGTAGCCTGAGAGCTGGATTACAGACATCACAGCAAAAGTCTGTGCAAAAAAAGAAGAGAAAAACATTAAACTGTAAGATAAACCAAAAATCATCCCTTTCCTCTGTATGTAAAACAGTGATCTGAGGAAAAAAACAAGAAATCCCCATGGTTATATGATAGCTGATATGTTTAATTTATTTTTATGAGATAATATAAAGCTTTATCCTGTATATGTGAGTATTATAGGATTTGGTAAGTTAGTATTTTCTTCATGAACTTGTATTTTTCAGAAATTTATAACCTGGCTTCTAGAACTGGTGTGGAGGCTTTGGAGCACTGGCTCAGCCTGAAGCACTCACCTCCTCTGCTCCCTGTGAAACTGGGCACTTACCAGCCTGGCACTGGTGTGGTGGGGAGCAGGATGCTGTGGGACGAGGGGGAAACATACTAGTTGTAAAGGGAGAATGGACCCCATTGATTTATTTTAGATAGGCTCTAAATGGGGCAGAGGAGGGCACGTATGTATGGAAAACTTTATGCAATGAATTTCACCCCCACCATGTCGCTGAATAAGTCAGATCTTTGTTAGACTGCTTACAGCAGGTGGCTAACCAAAGGCATTGCTCAGTAGTATTCTGTGTTTCTCTCTTCTTTTGCTGTTTGGTTTTGTCTCAGGCTGGACATCTAGGAAAGCCCAAGTCCTTTGGTTTGGAATTTCTAGGTACTTTACAAGTTGTTGTTCTTGGCTTTTCCTCTGCATTTTCCTTCTTGGTTGATCAAAATTCTGACTTCATGATACACTCTCTGTTTAGGTCTTTTCTTCAATGTAGGAAGAAAACTGTGATTTTCTAGCTCATGTTTCTGTCCTTTTCATCTATCTTGGATCTTCTTTTCATCTCACTGTGTTCTTTTTCTTTTGTCCTTGTTTGGCCCAGTGGCAGAAAACGGCTATTAATTATTCCTGTGAAACTACCATTTCGACTTGCGTGAGAGTGCTGCCAAACTGATTACATTCGTTCACATTGATGGGTCTCACTAGATTGTAATGGGGCATCTGAGAAGATTAGATTCAAATTCCAGAACTTCACATCTGACCTTGCACACACATCTGTCCCTTAATTTTTTCACAAGAAGATCTAGATTTGAAAAATGGACTGCCTTGGCCTCCATAAACTCTCCTCTTAGTGTCTACTTCTTGACCTGCAGTGCTAACTAAAACTATTCTGGGGGGTGGATGCTTTTAGTAGTGTGCACGGTCTGAGTGAAGCCAATACTGTATGAAGTGAGCACTAGTAGCCAACAAGTCGGTTTGGATGATCAGAGTGGGTCTTGTTAGAAATAAGCTTGCTGGGATGGGATCCAAACTTGGCTTCTTTTAAAATAGGAAATTCAAGAAAATATCTCACCCTGATCCTTGTCTCAGTAGTTTTGTGAACGGTCAGGTTAAAAAGCAGGTTTTGCTCACATAAATGCTTTTAATTGTCTATTCACATTTTCAAGTCTCAGTTCTTCACGAGAATACGTCTGAGCAGATGGCTCTGACTATAGCATGGGCTATGCACCACATAAGAGTACTCTGGCAAATATAGTTAGGTATCTGTCTGATGTGGATGACAAGAGAGAGTGAAATATGTGAGAGTGTGAAGCTGAAGTGTGGTTACTTCTACATGTTGAATTAGCTCTGGTTCCATTTTTGTTTCAACAGTTGTTACTTTCTGTAGGAGCATTACAGCAAGCTGAACTTGACTTTTCACCGTGCTATTAGGATGAGCTACCCTCACAGCAGAAAGAGGTGAGAGGTTTAGGAGACAGTCTGACAGACCATAGGAGTCATAATTTGGGGAGTGCAAGAATGCCGTAATAAAATGTAGTGGTTAGTGATTTGCATGACTGGAAAGCCAACTCATCTTAATGGTACCTGGTAGAATAGTTAAGACAGCGTTATTATCTCTGGTTCCTCCTGAAGAGGAAACAGAAGTGTGGTGCTGACATGATGCTGTGAATAATAGCTGGCATTTTGGTGTCAGCATGGGGAAATTTAGCCTTCTTACCCCTGTTTGTTTAGTCTCTCCATCAGGCTGAAGTGTCATACAATAGGTGAAGAGGTAATACACTTCGATAGTCAGAGCACTTGTGCTATCATTTGGGAATCATTAACAAAAATCTCCTTTTCCTTTGTAATCTTGTCCTAATTCATCAGAATCCCCTGTAGATTTTCTTGGTGTATGAGGCAGTGATGTTCTTTGGGAAAAGGCTCATATGGAGAAATAGGTCTACACTTCTTCCGGAGGACAATTGAGCCTTGTCAGTCCGATATCCTCTAGAAACGAAATTCACAGTAGGAACAGTTGGACGGGTCTTCTGTGGGCACTGGTTCCTGCATGGAGTTATGTGCCTGCCCATTTATTAGCTCTGGGGAAAACTGCAAAGTCTAAAACAATACCACTTGCCTAAAAGCTTGACTTAGCTCCCTTGTGAAGCTCTACAACCACACCCTCAAATTTCTTTTGTTATTCCTGGGAGGCTACTGAAAAGAGAAAATTAAGATTTGGCAAAGCTAAATTCTCATACTCCTGTGAGAAAAAGAGTTGTTTGATATTCATTTGTCGCTATTTGTCATTAGACAATTCTCTTATTCAACATGTTTGGGAGCCAAAACAATGACACAAAGCTGGGGCATAGACCCCGAAAAATAGTGAATGCCTAAAATAATGTGTGAACCATCTGTGCAGCTGTCTGTGGTTCCTCTAGATGATGAATGACCAATACACCTTCAAGAACTCAGATGGACTCAATTTGCATAAAGAAAGGAGATGATATTTGTCAGTTTTTGCTGTCTGTTTCTTAAAACATTTAGTTTTTTAAGCAAGTATCTTCTTTCTTTCTCTCCTCTTATTCCTCACAAAGGGGAATGAACTCTCTTTACACATCTCAATGTCTTCTCTTTGCTGTTCTTCATTCTTTTTGTGATGTTTACAGAATACCTTCAAGACTTACAGAGAGCTAAAATTTTGGCTTGTTAAGATGGCTAGTGCTGTTCCTCCACCTGCTTTTTATTTCCCTTCTCATTGTAGTTATCTGTCATCTCCTGGTTTATGCTGAGATGGCAACTCTTAAAGACAAAGACTACAGGTCCAAGAGTAGGGCTTATAAAATAGTAATTATAGTAATTGATAACTAATTCTCCCTAGGTAATTGAGTTATCTCTGGACACCTTTCTTTTAAAGCAAGAATATATTCTCTTTCTATCACTGTTCCTCTTGCAAACTCCATGATCTTGCTTCCAACATGATAGCAATTCTCAGATGGTGTATGTTTGTATGTATACCTTATAACGGAAATATTTTCTCAGGGAACTATAATGTTTCAGTTGCCACTGCAAACATGTCAGAAGAGTATGTGAAACTGAGCTGACACAGTGCAGAAGCTTTATTGGCAATTACTCCTGAGACACACACAGTGGACTTTTAATTAGTAACACAGCTAGTTATATTGTGGACTTGGAAGTTGTAGATTTCCCTATGACTCCTTAGACAAATAATTTAAGCTCTTTTCTTATTAAGGTGGTGATGCTATTTTATGACATTATGGTCAAAGCTGGGGCGGCAGGTATGGAGGTGTGAGCTGACAACTCTGTAACTGGAGATGGGTGAGGGATTCTTTTGCACAGAGGGTCAAATCCTGCGCATTGTCCATGGGGGTTGTGTTCCTGTGCTGCTTGGGCAGAGTCTTGCTGTAGGAAAAGCACTGCAGTAAGAACTGAATAAAAACTGAGGACAGTCAGGAAGACCTTTGTATTCCACCCAGGTGATTCTCTGTGCTAGTTTCCTTCCCTTACTGAAGGCTATGTGTCCACCCTAGTGGAAGCCCTGCCTTGTTTCCTCATGGACCCAGGTGAGAACCAGGACGGGAAATGGGACAGGAGGAAAGGACAGGAGCAGACTGGGCAGGTGTGAGCACACACTGTTCCTTGCACCGGGGCATCTGCTGCCCAGATGTGGCCATACTTAACTTGTAGCAGAGCCAGTAAGTGCCACGGAGTCGACAGCAGTGCCGAGAAGGAGTAAGGACATTTTCCCGGTGTGGGCTTGTCTCCTGTTTTGCCGATCCCACAACTTGTAGAGGACAAGCTAGTCCCCAGCCTTTCCCCAGCCCAGTAGGATCCTTGGGGTGCTCCTTCTTCCGAAGAGGCTCTTGATCCAGATTTTGCCAAGCGAAGGATAATCCCCTTCTCCGGGTAAGGACAGGACCTACTACATTTATAAAGCAACTCCTATGTTTGAGGAATGACTCCCGCCACTATTTCAGCAGGAGGAGATTAAGCTGTGGAGGCATAATGAATTTTGATGTGTGCTCTGTGCAGTGTTAAACTGTTTAATTTCGAGAAGCTGAAGTCACTAGCCTGTTGTTTCATGTTTCTGTCTAATTGAAATGTTAAAGAACTGATCTTTCTGCCGTGTATTTAGTCTGGACATTCCAGCCTTTGAACTCTCACCAGCACTGCGAGTAATGTTATCCACACACATTCACTCTATTGTTACAGCAAAATCTCTACATCTGATTTTTTTTAAAAAATCAAAGGACCAGCATGATGTATTGAAAATATTCTTTTGGGGAAAAAAAAGGGAAAGAGAAAGAAAGGAAAAAAAGAAAGGAAAGAAAGGAAGGAAGGAAGGGAAAGAGAAAGGAAGGAAAGGAAGGAAAGGAAGGAAGGAAGGAAGGAAGGAAGGAAGTACGGCTAGTTGTTTGTAAAACCTATTTCATGCTGGCCATGCAGATCCTTACCAGTGTAATGTTCTGATTGCTCTGAGAGCGCAGAATTTTCTTATCCGTACCCAGTGTGGTAATTCCTGGGATGCACATATCTCTAATCTTCTTCTTTAAATGCATTTAATTGCAGTCTTAATTTTATCTTGTATGTGGAAGCAGGAAATCAACATTTCACAAGTAATTAAAACAGTGTGATCTCTCTGAACGCTGGACAAAGACTCAGAAGATCCAGGTTTTCAGAGCCATCACTGTCATAGACAAATCNGAGAGAGAAAAAAAGAAAGAAAGAAAGAAAGAAAGAAAGAAAGAAAGAAAGAAAGAAAGAAAGAAAGAAAGAAAGAAAGAAAGAAAGAAAGAAAGAAAGAAAGAAAGAAAGAAAGAAAGAAAGAAAGAAAGAAAGAAAGAAAGAAAGAAAGAGGAAGGCAGGGAGGAGGGAAGAAAGGAAGAAGGGAAGAAAGGAAGAGAGAAAAGAAAGACACCTCAGCCCGTTACACTGGCTCTTAGGGAAGGAGGGAGGAAGCCTTCATTAGACTTACCATAATTTTCAGTTTTAATCACCTCTCTTCTTTTCAAATTTAAAAAGAAATTTTGATCAAGGGTCTAGAAGACCAAAAAGTGCCTTCTGGGGTTATCTGAACCAGTCACCTGTTTGGAAGGGACAGCCTTTCACCATCAGACGGATATGCATTTTCAATAATTAACTATTTTTAGCGTGGCATAAGTGAAAAATTAATAAGCCCCAGCAGCAAATAAGCATTGCAGTGTGGGTAGAGAAGAAAATACAGGCCACAGCTCAACCTCCCGCTTTGAAAGTTCAGCTCCTTTTCTTTTCCCCTGTCTCTCCTGCTACATTCCCTGAAGGGGACTCCCTCTCTAATAGACCCACATTTACACAGAGAGGTTGCCATTTCCCAGCTAGTCCAAGCATTAACATTCATCGTCTCATTTCAGCACCTCCTGTGAGTAATTGCAGCCCTGTGAAATGGTCTCTCCCCCTGCTTTTTTTCTACTCAGCCAAGGGCTCCCCACAAACTCTGGGCACTTCCCCAGGGACCTTGCTGTCCCTGCAGTCCTCCCTGACTTACTCAGCTGTTCCTTCCCTTCACTGCAGCCAGCAGTGAGTGGGAGGGCTGAGCAAGAGCACAAGGCCTGTCAGACAGCATTGTCCTGGACAAGGGGACATTGCAGCTGAGGTGGCAGGAGAGGAAGGGCAAAGTGCTTACAGAATGTCTTCTCACTGGTCATGGAACCAGGAGCACCAAAAGCAGTTGTCTAGGCAATAAATAGGACTGTTCCCAGCTTCCCACTGCTGCAGAAGGGACACAAGGCTTTTTCGAGAGGTTATAAGGGGGATCCTCACTTGACATCACTGTCAAGGTGACAAGCCGACAATGTGGGGAGACAGGGTGGCACCTGGGCCATTGAGTTTCACATTATGCCAGGTTTTGTCACTGCCATCTCCAAGGTCGTGTTACAACACTCTGCAGCATGTCCAGCATGGATTGTTCTCTTTGAATTTTAGCCTAATTTTCAAACAAACACAAACTGGTGAGAGTTCTGGGTGAATCTTGGAGAGAGGTCTGCAGTGCCTCTCCAATGTTTGGGATAAAAAATTGCTCTAAAGAGCCATCAGTGAGAATTCAGTCAAACTGCAAGGAACTGAAGACTACAGGACCTGCAGTATGCCATTGTGTGAAGTTGAGTGAACCCCTAGCAAAATGAGCAGCACCATTTTTTAGGCAGCTCCACCTCCTTTTGCAATAGGTTGTGCAGCCTGCTTTGAACCTGGTGTGCAGATGTGTCTTAAATATTGGGCAGGTTTTCAATCAATGACCGATCCATTTGCTATTCTTTCAAATTAAATTGAAAATTCAAAAATGGAAAATTTCAATTGAATTAAGAAAAGTGTGGTCTAATTTCTACGTGGCATCATCAGTTTAAAAGGTTCAATGATCATTAAGTAACTAGGGAAAAACCAGTAGAGTGGAGCACTAGCATTTGAAACTGAAGCACATAATTAAAGCATTGCCTGAATAATGAAATGAAATTATTCTTTAAGCAAACATCTTGTGGACTAGAAAAACTGCAATGTAAACTGTGAACCTCTCTCTGTAAAAAAGACAATATATACAGAAATCCACAGATTATTTGTTATCACTCAAATCAGAGACCAAGGAAATCATATAGGCACAGCTGATGGACTACACAATAACAAAAACTTGAATATTTCTAATAAATGTGTTTTTAAAATAACAAATCTAATGAACACATCACAGTTAATAGATGGAAAATGACCTAAAGATTTTTATTTGATGGGGAAACTGTCCTGGTCTTGACTGGGAAGGTTTTTATATGCAAAGTTGGGACAAAATATTAAGGCAGGTGAAATCACCTGCATGACAGATGTCAACCACACAGAGTCTCATGGCTTTCAATAATGGAATACTTGAGATGATGAGTCTTAACCACTTCCATTTTCCTTTCATTTTTCAGAGTTGCCCAAACTTTTCTTTCCCCTGTAGATAATGCAGTATTTTTATTTTGCAAAGCTAAATTAATTACTTCTTTCACTGTGATTTTACTGAGAAATTTAGCTAGATTGCCAGGGTGGATTCAGAATAATACTGTGTTTTTAAACATTTGGAAAATGTCAGTCCTTTTTTTTATTTGAATATCTTAATGTAGAAGACAAAATACCAACTGTTATTTATAGGTTTGGATGGTTGGTCGGAAGTAGAAAGGACACTTAAAAATCATTATCTGAGAAAGAAAGCCACGATTTTACATTGAGGCTACGGATGCTTGACATTCATAATTTCAATTAAAAATGAAAAAGTTAAGTACATAGCATGTCTAGTTAACAAAAGTGGAACCTCAAATGCAATATAAATTATTTGTCAAACGTTATGTAGATATGCCTGGCAATAGATAAGTACATCTTCGTGCTATGTTCATTGAGTGGAGACAGTTATATTTTTCTGGAGAACAAGGAGATGCCATTGGTTATGTCCTATTTGAAAATGTATTTACGGTCAGACACTGGAGTATTTGAAACCTCCGATGTGAGGTACTGACAGTATAGATCAATGCTTCTTACTGGCTGAGCTGACCTTTTTTGTACCAGGAAATTAAATCCTTATGGGACAAAAACTTTAGTACAACGCTGCTAATAGTTGGATTCAATCACTCAGGGAGGGACCTGAAAAAAAAATGCAGCTGGAAATGGTTTTGAGGCTGCTCTAGACAGGTAGAAGACAGATCACATACCTATTGATAATTTAATATTCTTTGTATGAATTCTGAATGTAGATATAAACCTGCAGTGTTGATTTCACTTCAGTATATGTAACTCAGAGTGCAGATTTGTAATTAATAATAAATATGGGCAAACAAACTTTGCACAGTCTCTCCCTTCAACGTTATGAGGTATAAAATCAAAACAGTAGCCCAATATCACATTCCTTGAAAGGAAGGAGATCACATACAGGAAAAATCCCATCAAAGGCTGCCCCTTGAGTTCACCCCACACTAAAAACAACATCCCCCAGAAAGCTGCCTTCCCAACAGCACATCCCTTCCCTACAAGCTGTTCGGCTCTTCGTGGTGCAGCTAGATGTAGAAAAGCAACACACAGAGCTCACATCAGCTCTGCAAACATTCCCCCTTGTGCCAGAAAATTGGATGTACCATTGTCATCGCCAGAAGAGAGCTCCGATACTGACACATGAAAGTTCCTCTGACAGCCTGGGGAAATTATTTTTTCTTGCAGAAGAAGGTTTGCAATCCAGGCTAACAAATTATTCTTTTATCTAGTTGTTGGTGTTATGGGACCCCAATCCAGGATCAGGGTTCCTTCGTGGTACACACTGTGGAGACACGTAAGGAAGAGAGCAGTTGGCACCCCAGAGAGCTCACAATCTGCATAACAGGCAGGAGCTATGGGTAGAAGGCAGCTGGGCTGAGAGAATACAATAACGATAAAATGCGTATGCATAGCATCCTTCTCATTAAAAGATGGTGGTAATTTGAGGGCATAGTGGTGGAGGTAGCTTGAAGGAAGAATGTAAATGAGGTTAAGAAGCCAGCTATACAACAGGGATATTTTACAGTCAGTTTGGGCTGGGAGGCATCCAGGAGGTGCTTAAGGGAGAGGGAAAAGCAGCAGCAAAATAGTGGTAGAGGAAGGCTGATGGCAGGTGAGAACAGTTTGCTGAACACAGACTTCATTAGCACATATCAAGCCACTGTAATATTTCATTTGTTATTGTGGTGGGCTAGTTTAGGCCACACTTTAGCTTTTTTGAGGGGAATTTCAAGTGTTCCTAAAAAAGTTACTGGAGGATAGGCTACACTTCAGGCACTAATGCTCCTGGGGTAGACAAACGTATCTTTGGATGATGCATCCTGGTTTATGGAGCGAATTAGCAGTAATCAAGGAAATATTATGTTATTTTCAATCTGTTGTGTGTCCCAGGATCCTCAAGCTCCAGATGGATAGCCACTTCTCAAGGGCAGGCAGTGTGGAAGGAGTTTGGGTAAACATGGACAAACATACAAAACTGCAGTTACAGATCTCATGGCAAAATGAGGTCTGAGGACTGACTCTGGGTGTAATCTGAGATGTAATCACTGAGAGCTCTGTCTCAAATCTTAAACTTCTGAATAGATTTCTGTACATCTAGAGACTCCTTTAATGGTGCTATTGATCCCACATTTATCAAACTATTCCGGAAGAGTTTCTGTTTTCCACTGGCTTTACTGGGTACTGTTCATGGACTGACTTTTATAGACTAGTTTCTGATGCTGAATTGTGTGGGCAGGTACTGTAACACTGGACTAGAACAGCAGGGCTGAAATTTCATGAAAGAGACTTCAGGAACGGGCAGTCCCTCTAATCTCAGAAGGAACGATTTGCAGCATGAAACTGTATACTAAAATATGAATGGAGTAGTTAATGGGTACTTGTAACTTGAACAATAGCTTGTAAACTGTCATTAGGGGTTGAAATTCGCTCTGCATTTCACTCTGACCATGCACCTGAAACAGCTATGTTGCATTTAGCAGAGAAATTGTATTTGTAGAAGAGCAAAATTTAACTCCAGAGATGCATCTGTGTGGCCGGAGAATGCCACATGAAGTTCTTTAAAGCCTCTCTGTAACTTTGAAACCTTAGCTCCTATTTCAGATGTGGCTGAGGCACTTAACTGAGGGATATTTTCCAAATATCTAAGTAGATTAAAGACTTAACTTCCTTCAGGAGTCAGTGGCAGCCCACTACACAGCTAGATAGCTAGATAATACTGCTTAAGTGTTTTTTTTGATTGGCGCTGAAAGTCAGCAGAATTAGGCTTTCTAGAGACCAGTACTACTTTCCAGGATGGCTATGGGTTTTGTAATAAAAGAAAGTTTATATTAAAGGATAACTCAGACCTGAAGATTTTCCTGCTTATCCAAGGAGAGAGCATGACAGAGGTATCTCTGTATCTTTACTGCCCTTTACATGACCAGGGAGTTGCACCTAGGCAGGTCCTGTCATAGCCTGTTGCAAGTGCAGACGGTTTTTGAGTACAGCCTGAACCTATGGTATGGCGTTATGTCCACTCGGAGCCAGGCTTGGGACCACCTGGGGTGCCAGATCACTCCCCAGCTCAGGTGTCAAGGCAGACATTCCTGTTGGTGTGTCTGCATTCTGTCTGTTGCCTGCAATAGGAAATTTCCGCCAGCTCTCATGTTGTACAGCAGTGTGGTGCATCTGTATTGTGAGGGAATGGGAAATGGGTGCAAACCACTTGTTTGTTAGGTTTTCTTTTCATCCGTGCTGGTGGGTGAGAGCAGGTTACAAAGAACCTGCTGGTATTATTATCGTGCAGCAATGCTCCTTCCACTTCTGTCATCAAAGATGTATGTAGGCACTAGTCCAGTGATGAAGAGATGCTTGATGTAGCAACTGGGGGAAGGAGCAGTGTTATGTACAAAGGAAACATTCACAAGTCAACACTCATCTTCCTAAAATACTTTTAATCCTGTGCCAGAAAGTCAGTGGGTAGAGGGTGTGTGAGTGTGTGTATGTTGACTGCGGGTGGGGGAATGGGACTGGAGGTTTGTTTACTACAGTTTTACTTCATTAATATTTTAGTCTCAGGTGCAGAACTTGGAGAGTCTCACTGAAATCACAAACAGCACTGATTGTGGTGTTTGTGACAGTGCCATGGGGCATTTGCATTATTTATCCCCGGCTGCACTACCCATACAGCTTTCAGGGAATATTTTCAGACAGAATCACTAATTAGCACATATGTGGAATCTTCTCAAAGCAGTTGGGAACTCTCCTCATTACTTTTTAATTTTTTCTATTTGCTGAACGTATGTCATAGATGAAAATTCAGAATGATGGTTTGAAGGAATTTTGCATATTAAATACTCCAAATGAAAAGAGCGGGATCTTCGATCTGGACACTGTGAAAGACTGTGAGTGTCTCTGGCCTGGCAAGTTCATGCAGCATCACTTTTGGGCTGTCAGTTGGTTTCACAAAGTCACTGAGGACAGCTAAGGCCTCTGTCATTGTCCTGAAGTCTTACAAACCATAACTTGGCTGCACTTAGTAATCATCCACTTTCACCTTGGGTGTTGTTGCTGATTAGTTCTCTGTAAACAGATCATAGAATGTGCCGAGTATCTCCTATCTTCACATGAAGGATAGTTCATTTATGTGCATATCCAACTTTAATTTTAATAATATATATAAGGAAAAAATTGTATGATACTACAGTGTTAAAAATGTTTAAAAATTGCTTTTCAAAACGTTAAGAAATGTTCTAAAATGTTTTTATAACCTTCTACTATTGTACATTGTCAGATTGCTCCTGAATAATTTTATTAAACTTTACTCTTTATTTTCTTATTTTATTAAATTTTCCACATTTTCACCTTAGTTTGTCAATCACACATTTTGTGTGTTCATTAAATGACTTATCTGAACTTACAGGAATGATGCTGATAGCAAACTATTTCTTGTACACTTGTGTATTGCAAAAGGCTGACTTAAGAAACAGCTCTGCTAAGTTATGGCTCAATTTAGCAGCAACATTAACGTTTAAATGTTGTTTATTATGTATTTAAATACAACATATAAAAAAGCTTCAGTCTGATAGTCTAGTCACCCTTTTCTAGAAAGTAAAATGGCAGCACTGAAATGATGAAAACCTAAAACACTGGCACACTTATCACATCACAGTCAGCTAAAATACATAGTGCAAAGCAGAAAGTGCTGTGCCTTTTGTTCTTGCCCACAGAAAACAGAAGACAAATTCTCTGTCACGTGCCACAATTGCTTCATCCTCCCAAATGCCTGCCCAGGTTTTCCAGTTTACGAATTAGGTCCACAGAGGAGAAAATGCAGGAAAGTCAGTGTCAGAAATCGAGGCTCAGGGCTGGTTGAAAAATGGAGTGACTTTTGCTGAGGAAAACTCTTCATCAGAAAGCTAAATGATGCAATTTCAAACCTCAGAAAGATCTCAGTGTCCTGTGCTATGTTTATAGCTCACTCCTTCATCTATTTTGAGGTCTTGACTTTCTGAGCAGACCACATGATGCACCATAGCTTCTCTTTGTCTGGAACCATGGCAGAACTGCCTGGGGATGGCTCTGGCCCCAGTGTATCACAGAAAGCCTGATCTCATTAGGAAAGTCAGTCTGTGCAGGTCAATAAGGTCATGAAGTGTGCCTGATCAGGAATCAGGTATCACAGCAGCATTTTTGTATCAAACTGCTTTGATTCTGATTTATATTGTGCCCAAGATTAAAAAAAAAAAAAAAGGCAACAAAAAACTTTGGGAATTGAACTACACAGTCCTTAAATGAAAACTTCAAATAGTGTGGGGGGGCGTGGGGGGGGAATTCCAAACCAATATTCCTTTAACAAAAACATTGATTTCTGTGAAAAAAAATCAATTTTCTGCCCAAAAAGCAGCTTTATGGAAGAATTTTGGCAACTCTACAAAGGATCACTAATGGTGAGAATTACTGGTGGCTCTCTGTCTCTTCAACTCTGACAGATCTGGCTTATACATCTCTTCCTGTGTCAACTAAAACAGGTTGGCATAAGGCTGTGTCAGAGACATTCCTCTTACAGCAAGAGCCTTGCAGAACAAAAGAGCTGCTGCCGTCTGTGTTGTGATCTTTAATATGTCCTCAAGAGATGGCCTCAAGTGGTGGGCAGGTAGTCACATATGGTGTTAAGTCACAAAGTCAAAACACGGGAAAGGAGAGAATAATAAAACTTTAGTTAAATTTTCAAAATTCACATTTAGATTCCCACCCCCCTTAAAATGCAACTGAGCCAATTCAGGTGAAATCAATCAGGAAAAGGAAGTAAGTGTCAAAGATCATTTGTCAAACATCAGCACAATACTTGTCATTGGCACCTGTGAATGACTCCATGATTATTGTGTTCAGCCCTGGTAAACGCAGGCTGCATTACCCCCAGTGTCTTTTCTGGAAGGATGGGGATATTGTCACTAAAGGTGAAAGCCTGTTTTATTTTTTCACCCTTGTCATCTACTCTCTGTGCTGCCAACCTCCACTTCAGTTGCCACAGTGCATAAATTACAATTTAGATCACACAACCATCCATCATCAAATCACCCCATGAAAGTGCTACTAAAGAATGTTGCCAGTTCTCCCGGTTGCCACTCTTTTTGTGATTGACACATATCTAACTTACACCATCACTTGTGTCACTGCAGAATTTGGCCCTGAAACTTCCCCAGGAGCTGTGCACATTAAGTCAATCTTAAAGTTTCATGTAAATCAGCTCCTTTTTGTTGTTCTTTGTGCTTTCAGCTTCCTTTTTATTTACAGTTCCCTCTGATTATTAGGGTAGTTCACTGGCTTCTTTCTGGCTTGCTGACTCCTTACCTAGGCAAGGTAGAAAATGGGTTAGATATTTCAAACTTTGGCTAATTATTATTATAAATACTTATTTACTATCACTGCAGTACCTGAAGGGTAACCAGTACATAAAATGAACGTATCTTGATGGCATACCTTGGTAACAAGCCAGTGTCCAGAATGCATAAGCGTATGAAGAATTTGTAGATATATATAAAGATATTTGCTACATGATCCATGAACAGTCTACATGAATATATATATCTAACATCACCAGATTGCTCTTTTGGCTTACAGTTGATGAGCCTGAATGAATAATCATGAGAGCTTTCAATGGGCACATGGTTGTGTCTTTTCCACATGCAAGTGCACCTAAGCCATGTTAAAACCTGACTCTGAGTTTTCTGCATTTAGGTGGGTTTTTTTTTACCATTGTGCTGTTGAGATGCAATACAAAATAAGAATTTTAAGAACAGATTTTGATGACAATGCTAAGGGGGTGTGTATGTATGTCTGCATATATACATATATAAAAGTAAAATCTATCATGAATGAAAGGGTCAAACAAAATGAAAATGGATTAAAATTATTGTTTTTTTCTTAAATGGTGAGAGTCAGGTGTGCTGTGTTGTGATAGTACATACATTATGTCTGTTTTTCTCTTTCAGACACAGCGATGCTGTAAACTAACTGCTAGGTAAGGTCTGCTAAGTGTGAATCATTTGATTGCTGTTGTTTGTGCAGCATCTGTTCCATAGCATGTTTAATTATTTTTGTGTGTTAAATTCATGTAGGTTACTTGAGAATTGCTTAACTAAGTCTTAAAATTGCAGCTATTGCAGAATTCATTAGCTTGATTATCGTTAGAGATGGACAGAGGAGATTCCTGTTCACACTTTATTCTGAAAGCTTAAAGTGCCGCTGAAAATTACACTTCCAGTCTTATATGAACCTTCTGTTCCCTTGCCAAGCCCCTCTCTGTAGCTGACCTCAGCCTGAAAGACTGCAGACATTCCTCTGGGTTCAGCTAAGGATCTCTGAGTTTAACCGCAGTTCTCCCAGGCTCGGGTAATTTTCTCTGCTGGTGTCAGAGTATCTCAGGTATGTCCAGTGAGCCAAACAGTACAGAAAATCTGAAGAGAGTCCATATTTAGCTGCAGAGTGATAAGGTGGGCTAGCACCTGACTATAATATCTGTGTTATCATGGTGCCAGAGTTAGTCTTACATATTAAGATGACATTCAAAACCAGAAAATACCAAGCAAGATTCTCCTGCCAAAAAAAAACCAAAAACAAAATAGCATCAAATATTTTCACTTAAGAGCAATAAAATGTTAGGGCTCCAAATTCACTTAGCTTTGTACTAAGACTACTTATCTACCCTTTTCTAAACTGCAGTGGAGTCTAACTTTTATTAGCCTGTGGCTTTAGGCAAGCGAACTGCACTAGCCAGTCCTATACTTTGTACATCAGGAACTTAATTTGAATGGGGCTTCCCTTATTTTATTTCAGGGTTTTGATGACTTTGAAGTTTCTCTTGGGAGCTCTTTTCAGCCTTTTTACCACTGTATGAGCTAGAAATACTCTTCTAGTTAGAATCAGAGCTTTTAACATTAAAAAAATCACCTGATTCCAGCAAGTGGGAGCTCTCAGTACAGCATAAAAGTGCAGAGCTCACAGCAAGAACTGGCAGGGCAGCTAACGGTCCTTAGCACTGGCCTTTGATGCTGCGAGCATGGGATATAGCTGGTAGTGCACGATGGCAATTTGTGCAAGCAGGTCACATGTTCTTTGCACTTTCTTGTCCTTAATGGGATTGTGTTACAAGATAATGGATTCCATATTTCCTAAGGAGATATTTAAAACAGTATCTGCATTTAGAAAACCATTCAAAACTGGAAATAAAAGAAAATGTGTGCACTCTACGAGTACTCTTTATCCTGCAAATACATTATCATGTGCAAATGTTAGGAAATGGACTTAAATGAAAAGTTTAGCTGTGTTTTTTAAGAGAGAAATTTCTCAACTCTACTTGGGATTTGAACCACTACTCTACTGTCAAAATCAGCAGAACTCTGTTCAGTCCTTGCAAAATGCACTAAGTAATTGCTAAGTGATTCTCAGACACCTTGAAATACAATTACATTAGAAAGTCAGATTCAAAAAATAGTATGAGATTTCCAATAGACTGGTTGACTCACTTTAATTAACTGTTATTTAATTATAGACATTCATTAATATTATAAAGTTCTTCTAGTTGGCATCAACTGGTAACAGGCATGTAACTAAAGTCTCATTTCCCTGAAGGTGTACATGGCTAGTTTAATTTGCCTGAGGGCTTTTGACTGTAAAATCTCAAACAACATTAAGCAAGTAAAGCTAAGGTACATTGGTGAAATCCCAAATCAGGACAGATGTTTCTCCACAATGATGTGCAAGCCCCGATATTCCCATGGAAACAGTTCAGAATTGAATATTTTCATGTAGTGATTTCAACTACATAACTAAAGTTATATAATGTGTGCATGTTCACACGCACATGTGGCTGTGGGTGTATGCTAACAGGTTTAGGCAGTTATTCTCACAGTAATGTTGCCTATGTGTTCATGTGCACAAGTGTCTTTATATATAGATACGTATATATGTATTTAATACTGTAAGTACGTAGTGAAGAACTGATATTTCTCTTCTGTTCTTCCATCTGTTTTATTCCTTGAGAGAGTAGAAAAGGCAAAACCTCATTTCAGTGACAAATTCTCAAAATAATGTCTAAGTCTTTGAAGAAAGACCTTGGATTTTTCCAGGTATGAATACCAAAGCCAGAAGCAGAAAGCTGAACCAGTGCTGGTGGAAATCTGGTGCCTTTGTGTTCAACACTGTGTACACAAATGATGGCTGGTAAGCACCTCACTTCTGGGAAAGACTTCCACTCTGTTACATTCTAGTTTTTTCTTTTTTTCACTGACCCTGTATTTTACAGATGAAAGTAATTTCCATTTCTCATGTACATATTATCTTTCATTTTCCATGCCAAAAATCACTTCAGTATTTTTATGTCAGCATTTCTAATTTGTACAGGATTATTTTTAATATTTCCCTCTCCTTAATCATGTTTGCTTTTCAGTCATAGTCTCTTCTCCAGATTTCACTTGTAGAGTGTAAAACTTTGCAGTGAAAACTAGAGACAGTAACTGCACCCTAGAAGGTGGCAATTCAGAGTAACCAGGGCTTGCTGGGAATGGAGAAGGAAGCTGCTGATGAAGTGCTTTTAGCAATCAGAACTAAAGAAAGATCCATCTTGTGAGAATGTTCCTGTAAACATGACTGTAAGAATTATTTTTTTTTACTGATTTCCTTACAGCTACATGTCAGTAATCTATGAAATAAACTTCTACTCTTGAAATCAGAACCTCCCTGTTGTGCACCTCTTAAACCAAGAGCAATACCAAATCAAAGGGCCTTTGAAAAATCACGTCTCCCATGAAGTAGAATCAGCTGACAAAAGTCAGCTGGCATCAGACTCCAAAATGTGTGCCAGCCACCATCCAGGTCTCATTTGGTCCCAGTGTTGCAGGACACCAGGCTCTGGGAGAAAGCTCAACTGATCCCTCTTGTGCCTTCAGGTCACAGTAGGAGATGCACAAAGACAATCTTTCGTCAAAAATGTTTTGACATTGATTAGATCAGGGGAGGAAGACACTGAAGTCTACCTTCAATAGAGACTTGTTTCTCCCATAGGGATGAAAATATCAAGGATTTAGTATTTAATTGTTTTGAGATTGTCGAACATGTCACTCCAGATTCTGCCACCTCCCCAGACTTATATGTGACTCTGGTACCCCAGCCAGAGCAATGCTATAACATGGGTGTAGGACTTTGCTCAAACACTATCACTTGATGATATGTCATACAAGGCACCCATTCATGGTTTTCACAGAGTAAAAGTGAGTGTCAAGGCTTTACAGTGGAAGGGGTGACCTTGCTTTAGTTGCATATCACCCTTTATCCCCAGCATAAAAGTATCTGTTATTCCCACTTTGTTGGTTTCTGTCCCTGCCGACTGAAGAAGGAAAGGGCAGGGCAGTACTGGAAAAAAAAGGAAAAACTGAGGTTAATAATATGATTCAAACGAGCCCATCAGTTGTGAAAATAAAAGTTGTTTTATATAAAATCAGTATGTGCAAAAGAGGCATTTTTCTGTAGAAATATGCACATAGAGTATCAGGAACTGTAAGCATCCTCTCCTGTTTGAAGGACATGTTTGCACAATTTAGAAAACTGGTGGGTCAACAGGAAAGAAAGTTTGAGTTTGTCATAGACTATAGGTACAAGCAAATAAATTAGACTGCCTTGGGGCCTTACATATTTCTCTATTTTGTCTTTTCACTTGGCACTCGGCTTAGATGTTTCTGTGCATACCTGGAAGATTGAGTGCAGGCATTCAGGGCATTCTCTGGAAGTTTTAGGTATCTTCGACTGTATTAGAGTACATGATCAATTTATTTCACTTTAACCAAATGTTCTAGTTTGTTTTATTCTATAGTTTGCTTATTAATTCTCCTCAGTAGTATTTATTTACCTGTCTAAAATTTTCCATTATTTCCCCCAACTTACTTACAAGAATATTGAACAAAATCATCACACTCACCACCTTTGGGATCCCACCACAGGCCCTCTAAATTGGATAGAAAAGCCCATTAACAATGTTTTTCTGAATGCTGTCATATAGTCAGTTTTTAATCCATTTAGTATTTGAAATATTGATGTTGTATGATGCTAATTTTTAATCAGAATATACTTGTGGTACTAAGATGAAGTGATTCAGTCTAAATACATTAAGTCAATGCAGACACTTTTACCAATGTATATAGTAATTTCATAAAAAATATGATTAAATGAATTTGACAAGATGTATTTTCCATGAAGCCATATTGATTGACATAATTATTTATTATCATCATTTAAATCTGTATTGATCAAACCCTTCATTTGCTGGTCCATTAATTTGCCTGAGTTTTGATGTCACCCTAACCAGATTATCTCACTATTGCTCTAACATGAGGTTTCCAGTAGTCCTCTGAGGTCTTTCCAGTATCCCATACAAAAAATAGCAGTCCATACTCTGATTTTCTTGGCCATAAAATTGAAAACAGTTAGTGTGTTATCTGGATGTGGAAATTTTAGAAATGTTATTTTTTTAAATGCTCTTTAACATATTTCCACCTTTTTTTAGCACTAGAAATTTTCCATTAGTGTAATCTGCTTTTGATTTTCCACCTTACATGGGGGATGTTTCACCCAAAAGCCAGGTGAACTCAGTCAGAAGTTATGAAAATGATCCCTACCTGGTCATCAGTGAGATGTTTGAAGTGTAACAAGAAGCTCCAGGCAGCCAACGAAGTCTTCCATCCCGTATCTCCAAATCCATGGTATGTAGAGCGTAGCTCTTCCATTCTGTTTAATACTCACATGAAAATTTGATTTTGATTTCCAAATTTTTCAAGGATTTTTCTTTTTCTTCTTTTCAAGAGACAAACATTATCATACCCTAAAAACAATGGGACATGACGAAGCACATATTACCGGGCTGTTAATGCACTTTGCACTTTGGCCATGTGCCTCGAAGTGCCCCAGAGACTTGCATTAATGGCCCAGTAATACGACACGCCCTATCGTGTCTTATTGCTTAATTGGACTCCAGACAAATTCAGTTAAACCACATATGTTGTCTTTATGACTACTGCTGTACAGCTTTTATTTCCTCAGTTCCTGGGTGCTTTTGGAGGTCTTCGTGTTGTTTCAAATGTATCTTTCAAATAGAAATCACAGATTGTAGAGGCAGAGTTTTAACTCTACCCCTGGCCTTCTGCCATCCACATACCAAATGGGGATGTGCTCTGACAGGCAACACACAAACCCTGAGATGCACACCTGGAAAACCCATAGCAGAAAAGTGGAAGGAGGCATCATAGTTCTGCCTGATCTGTTGGCCACTAAACTCATCTTTAACAACATGTCAGCCATGAACGTTATGTGGCTTGTATTCATTTGGCATCTGTGGTATCCTTGTATCTGAAAAAAACCACGAGATCATCTGTAGTGTTTGAGAGGTTTCTCCCATATATTTCTCTTTTGCCCATGAGGGCTGCATGCTATAGCTGGAGCAAAAATGGAATATCTTTATAGGCCTTTCCACTGCAGCAGAGCAGAATACATGTGAGGAATGCTTTGGGATAATTGCAAATAATAAATGTCAGCTTGTGATATCCCTCAGCATTTTGCATCACATTGCCTGAACTTGGGAAACTGAGGCTGAAAAGGACACATTTCTCTGACAAAGGTGAAACACGATGCACAGAACCACCTGGTAAGTACTGTTAGATACTGGTGTCTGTCCTCATCAGGCCACATAGTGAGACCAAACAGCTTCCACCAACTTTTCACTTCCTGGTACTGGTAAGAGGAGAGAGTGAAACAGAAGGGTGTGCCATTTTTTGGATTTGTAGAGGACCTATACTGCATAGTAAAGTTAATGTTGTCTGATCAAGGTAAATTTCAGGTGTACTTAGTTACCTTTTGGATGGAACTCAAGTTGTTGACTGATAAGTTCCACAGCATCTTTACAGGATCCTAGACTAAAAATCATCTTTGAATCCTGTAGAGCCCTAGGTAATTTCCATCACCACTGATACTATTTGGTGTTAAATTAAACTGTGGATTAATTTCAGTGTTGAGATTTCATGAGTGTCACATGCAATATATACCATGGAAGACAAAGACTGCTGATGCACACTGTTCAAGTATGTAAAGTAGAAATCTTGAAATTAGTGAATTAATCAAAACTCTTAAAGCCTTAATTTCAGAATAAAATTCTCAAGTGATTACAATTTGTATAAATTGCTTTTAGACCTTGGACACAGTTTGAGTGCTTATGCTAATAAAAGGGCCCCATCATGCTCTCTAGAAGAAAAGAATATCACAACCAAATATGCTTCAGTAAATTATCAACTGGTTATAAAGAAACCAGTGGAAATGCAAAGGGTTTCACATTAGCCTAAACTAGTCCTGGTAACAACAAAAACAAGGCAAAAGCAACAACGCAATGTATCTTCTCTCAGTATTACTCCAGCATTTAATACATTGATTTAGATAAAGAATCAATTGGATCCACTTCTGACTAATAGCCTGCCATGCGTGCTGTCTTTGGGAAGTGGCACCGTTGAAACCACCTTAGAGTAGCAAGGCCTAAAAGACATGGTGGACCATGATTCCTGTTAATAACAACTACTTCTTTTTTTTTAAATATTATAAGTCCTTTATTGTATGAATGCAAAAAGGGATGCCAGTTCTGACTTATGCTTGAAATGTGGATCTTTACGTCTCCCAGACACAATGAGTTTTTGGGCACTGTGGTGTACACAGAATCAATGTTCATATTTTCTGCTATAGCAAAAGCCATCCTTTTGTGTGTTTTTAAAGCACTGCAATTATTTTGGTGCTTTCTTTTTGAAAGTACAGTAACAACTTGAGGTGAGGACAATCAAACATTTAAAAAAACAAACAAAAATATAAAGTTAAAGACTTTAGAAAATCAGATATATTTACACAGATGTTAGAAATGATTGCCTACCTTAAACTAGAATTCAGGATATTTTTAAAAGGAGGAGACACCATTCAGACACTTTCAGTGATCCAGATGGATTTGCATTGTTAATTCCTTTCTCTCTTTCCTGTTGGTGCTTCAGCATGGTGGGTCAATGTTAGGCTGTCCCCCAGCTGATGCAGTTTGGAAGCAACAAGGGCTGGCTCAGGGCAGAGAACTTTGTTCTTCCACCCAGACGTGTGTGCTGGTTGATGGAAAGGAGGAAGGTAGGCAATACAGCATCGGCAGCACAAAAGTGAGTGCCGAGGATGTAATATCATATTCAACAGGATTCCTTTACTGATGTGTGAAGCAGGGTTTTCTCAATTTAGAAATGAAAATATTTTTACCTGTATTTCTCTTAAAACAGCAATATTGTACAAATAGAGTGTAAAATTGTATGTCAGATTTTGTTCACCGTGAAATTTTAAGAAACCTTGGAATGATTCCTCCTTCAGCATGTTGTTTCGGTGTAGGAGCACGTTTATTGTGCTGTGTGTATAATGCCACTCTCCATTAAAAGTTCAGCCATGGGAAGAGTGAGGTAAGACATCACTGAAGGCAGTCACAATCTAAAGCAAAGAAAACCAGCTAAACCAGACAAAACCAGAGGTGAACACTGCCCCAGAAATGCAGAATTCCTTTGGAGAGAGGCTTTCCATTTCTAGTCTAGACTTCTATCTGTAAAACAGTTTAGGCGCTTTACCACATTAAGGTCTTCAGATCAAAGGTCCCATTAGACCCTGAGGGGTGACTACGCAGAAGGCTCATCAGTCAGCACTTCATGGTGACCTTCAGAGCCTTTAGAGTAACACTCTCTCCATAAGGTGCAGTGAGCCTGGGACTTTGTGTATGCCTTCTCGGTGGCCTTGTGGAAGCAAAGTGGAGACACGGCACGAGCCCTCAGCTGCTTGCTGGTGCCCATGTGGAAGGTTAATGACTGCACTGTGGTTTAAAAGAAGCTTTAAATCACATCACTGAGTTCCTGCCAGCTTCTCTATGTCAGCAGTGCTGAGCTGAACACCAAGTGCTGCCAGCCCTTGAGGAAGGCTTTTGGGCATGGGGTGTATGAGCCCTGAGCACCCGCCAAGGCCTGTGCAGGTCTGCCCATGTGGTCAAGCAGCTACAGGAGCAAGTGCAGGGAATCACAGCTTCTGCCTCTTGGGGGCCTCTGGACCTTGTTTCTGCCTCTCACCCCTGTGTTACTACTTAAGAGAGAGGCCTCCAGGGATAATAGTCCTGTTGTCCTGATTGGTGGTGATGCTGTGAGAGCTGCAGGAGGGAATGTGGCTCCTTAGAAGTGTGTTTTAAAGCTCCTTCCTCTGCTGTGGCTCCTTCCTCTTCTGTGAAGCAGGGTGAAGGGTAAGGTTGGCTCCCTGTGCCTCCCGAGTCCTTGCTTGCTCTTTCTAACCCTCCACAGCAAAGTGTTCCCCTCAAAGGCTTATGCACAAGCTCTTCCTACTGCCTTTGAAGCGAGCATTTTGTTGAAGGATTGAATTTTAACACCTTCCTCAGAGAAGGTACTTTAAAGTGCGCAAGACCAGGTTGGATGGGGCTTTGAGCAACCTGGTCTAATGGAAAGTGTCCTTGCCCATGACAGGACGGTTGGACCTCTAAGGTCCCTTCCAACCCAAACCATTTTGTGATTCTGTGATTCTAAGTACAGCACATAAGATACAGCCACCTGCTTTGTATGCATTTTTCTCCATTTCTTGAGGTCTGTTTTATCATATCTGCTTGGTTGGTCATCCTGAGGTAGAATATCCTCCTTCACACACTGCAGTGCCAGGCTGTCTGACAGTCTTATTTCATGCTTTATTGTGAGGCAGCATGTTGTGGTGCTCAGAGCACAGGCTGGGGAACAGGGCACATGGGACCTCTTCCCAGTGCTCCCCATAGCCACAGGCTCATCCCTAGATCATACCAAGTTTCCCAGCTACAGCAGAAGGACAACGATATTTATTTACGCAACTCGTTAAGCATGTGTAGTAGGCCTGGCAAGACTGTGCAAACTAATTCCTGCTAATGAAAGTTTGGGATTTTTAATATTTCACATATGCTGTAACTGTGCCCTTTCTGTCATCAGATTTTATGGAGATGAGTTTGTCATTATGCCAGCTCTGTGTCTTTGCTGCTCTTGGCCAGTTATTTGCACTGTGGTAATGACCAGAGGAATTAAGCATCCACTGTGTCATACTCTCAGAATGGGAAATATCTCTACAATATGCACTCACTCCCCAAACGGAAAGATGTTTTAAAAAGGAATTTACAGCATAAGACCTTTATTCTGCAAAATGCACTAGACTAACTTGATAGATGAGAGCAGCTTCACTGATTTAAGAGTATGAAAGCTAAGCAAATGAGCATTTCTTTACAGAATCTGATTGTAGAAGGCAAGAACACGGCTTGAAAGATGAAGACCAAGTAATCAGATGCATACAGATTTTCTGCTCAAAATTTAATTTATTTAGGATGTGGTCCAGTGAAACCAAGTCTTCCTGTAGTCATGAGTCACGTTAATGTATGTATTATGATTTTTGAGGGCTGCACACAAGAACTGGAGTCTTCTGCTTTGCCCACCACGAGGCACATGCAGTTTGGAATACACAGTCCTACAAGACAGCATGGTTAAAAGGAGGGTAATTGATGTATTTGACTGTGGTGGTAAATCTCAATGTTTAGTAACTCTTGTTCACCTAAGAAGAACCAGGTGAATTAGCAGGAACAAAGATGAAAGGTTTAACTAGGCAGGCAGGAGCAGTGGAGAACTTCAGTGCATGGTACAGAGGTACCTGTTTGTACTGGATGGACAACCAGTTACTAGGTAGCTAATGACTGAAGATGGTCACGAAAGTGTTGATGACATTTTTGTCATGAGAAAATGTTTCTTTTTACTGAACTGACAGTGTTTTACAGACTCAGAGGAAACACAGACTGAGTTCTGGCATTTCCACACATCCGAGAGAGCATCCTGACAATCCAGTTATTGGCTAGTCCCCAGGATCTTTATTTCCCTTCACAAAAACCCCAAAATTTTGACAGCTCTCATTTTAATTCTGTTGTGGACCAAAATCACATTCTGAAACTTGAACATTTTTCACAAAATGGATTTGTTTACCAGTTAGCCCTATAAATAATATTTCTCAAAGCTGTGTTTGACAAGTATGATATTGCTAATATGGCTCCCACTGGTGTGTCATCCGTGGCCAGGTTTTCAGAGAGATGTCTACAAAGCAGAGCTATCAGAAAGCTGCAGATATCATTTCTTTTGGAAAACTCTGCTTCCAGGGCACTAAAGAATAATGCCAAGTCAATGTTAAATCATCATATGGGAAATGGTTAACAAGACAGCTCTCCTTTCTACTTCCTATCTAATCTCTGCCAAATCAATCTACCACCCAAGACTGGAAGTGGAAAATCTAATAAACAGGTCTGCAGTGAAGAATGCACTATATCTGTGCCTGGAGCAGTTCCCTTTTCATCTCTGTTCACCACCAGCATGCCCTCCTATTACCCAAGGGAAAAAATTAAATATTCAGATTGTTATTATTTATTTAGAGGACACAAAAAAAAAATCAAACTAAGTCAATATTTATCCGTCTGAAAAAAAAGCCCAGTATATGACAGATGCTTTATTCAGGGTAGATTAGTAGACATATGTCTCAGAGAAATGTTGTTGTTGTTGTTGATTTATTCTTTTGTCTTTCTTTCAGTTAAGCTTTCCTCAGGTGTTTTTCAAACTGCAGAGCTTCTAAAGCTTCTGTAAAAAGTCTATTTTTTACTAAACCACATTAGCTCTTTAAAATATACAGGAAAGATGAACTCATCTAATAACAACCTCTGAAAATAACTGCAGCTGAATATAAATAAAATTAAATTTGCACAGAGGAAAAAGCCATTTCAAACTATTTTTTCCATATAAACCATACCACAGATACTCAATAATTCAGTGAGCTTTCAGACAATATAAGTCAATGTTGACTCATTAAATGCATTAGCTATAAAATGCAACTCTAGTAGGAAGAATGAGAAATGGTTTGTGTTCTTCCCTTTTCATCATTATTCCTTAGTGGCTTTAGTTTTAGGTTTTGGATTATTCTTTTGTTTTTCACATTTCACACTTTTGTAAAGAAAGCTTTAAAGCAACCTGAGGATCTCCGGTGTATCATTAAAAAATAAACACTTTTTCTTCCTTACCAGAAACCTGACCAAGAGCAAAATTATCTTGGTTTACTTAACGGAAATGCTGATAGATATTAAAGTAATGCCTAACTAAACCTTCAGAGATGGTCAGCCATACGAAAAAGTGGAAAACTAAACTGGTAGGGCCAGGAATGAGGAGGTCTCTCAGACTGGTAGAGCCCAGCTGTGTTGGACTTTATTAGGTATGTGAGAAAAAGAACAAAGAATCTGAGTAAATAAAAATTACCAACTGCATTAAATTGAAAACAAGATGGAGTTATTTTCTCTGACCAATGACTGCATTTACTTAGCATCTTCCAACTGAAGAACTCATAATACTTTATGAGGATGAATGACAAGTCCCAGTATAGCTGCATAAATTAGGTGACAGCAAACTTGCTGATCAGAAATGTTATTGGAAGAAGTATTCCTAGGGAAGCACTCCTGCACGTAACTCAAGACAGGAGGAGCCTGCTGCAAGGTCTCTTACCTCTGATGGACTTCGGAGTGTTGACCTGCTATACCTGAATGGCATGTCTGATGGGGACTGACAGAAAACTGAAGAGGCAGTGGTATCCGAAATCCTGAAGAATGCATGAATCAAACAATTACAAAAGATTAGAGCTTTGTGATCCTCATGCAAAGATGAAGTCACTTTTAGCAGAGATGTTGATGCCCCTTATCTGTGAAAGGGCTGTGATTGGCAGAAATCCTGTGGCATCATAGTGCCAAGTTTTCACTTTGCGAACTGGACTTCTGGCATTGGCCAGCTATTTCTTATTAGGGTGTTTGAAATTAATGGATTCCAGCTTCTGTATGTGGAAATCTGAACATTATCCTCTAGTGTGACAGTTGTGATCCATATGTGTAGTTTCAGGTGGGATGATATAAGAGAACATTGACATCAAAAGTTAGATGATGTAGGAAATCATGTAAGTTGCAACTATTCAATAAGTAAATAGTTAAATAAATAAAAAGAAAACAACCTTAAGGCAATACATATGAGTCTTGGCATATTACTCAGTGAAGAAAAGTGGATAACATCAGCCCCCAATGAAATGATTTTCTTTCTTATCCACATGTTTCTCTTCAGTGTCACACGTGGAACAAGTAAATAATATAGTTTTGTCTGGTTAAGTTAGGTGAGTTGGCTTATTTAGGAATGTGGGATACCATTACAAGTGCATTAGGTTGGTTAGCCACTCAAAAAGGATTTAAAAAATCAGCTCTCTAATGCCCCTTTGTTTGGTCCCAAGCTCCAAGAAGCCATTTATTTCTTCCTCTAATGCCTAAAGAATTATTTTCACATTCTTGTCGATTAGTACTTCAGTGTGAAACCATTGTCTGCAGTATGAGTTCAGCTGTTATCTACTCCCTAAAAAAAAATTATTTCCACATTTGCTATGTAACAGCCTGACAAACAAATAACACCTGCAGAGGATCACGCTCAATAAAGAAAGGGAAGAAAAATAGGTGGAAAGCATGAGAATTCCACTAATGCTCAATGATTGATCTTGTTAGTACGCATAGCCTGTCAGAGCACATTGCCCCAGCGCAAGCACACAGCACTGAAGAACCAGCAGCACGGGAAAGAAATGCATTTCTATATAGATCACAGTCAGACACTCTCCCTCAGCTCTCTGAGTGGAGCTTGATTGTCAGCATTATACACACGCTCAGACAATGCTTTCAATAGACGCCTTTTTGGAAGACAATTGCAGAAAGCATGATAACGGGATTTGTCACCCTGATGTGGCTGCTGCTTCAGCAGGCATTATAATAATGAAAGGAAGTTTTACTAATTGAAAATGTGAATGAAATTCAGCTGTCTTTTTATTTTAATTCTTTTGGATGAAAGCCAATTAAAATCATCTGTCTAATGCATCTATTCACCCCTACTTCAACAACGTGTCAATTATAATGGATGTCTAATAAACTCAGACTTCCCAGGACAGATAGCTGAGCATACAAAATAACTAGTGAGAAGCATTGACACATACCTGTAAAATATTTTGGAAGGATTGGCTGTACCCTGCAAATGGCTGAGCTTGTTTTCCACAGCATGCCTAAGGGGAGTTAACCTGCAAATCCTCAGCAGCGGGTGGTCTGGGCACATCTGTGTCCTCCCACCGCTATTCTGCGTTAGTGGTCTTCTTCAGGCACATCATGGAACCTCATGAACAATATTCAAGGCTATTAGATATCTATTAATTTAAATAGTACACTGTGTTTTCGGGACAAGTATGTCTGGGTGTGACATCACCTGTATGTTGGATAAACATTGCAAATGTTTATATAAAAACACTGCTACTATAAGATGCACTTTCCCATTATGTACCAGCCACTTTAACATTAAAGTCCATGTTAAACACTAAAGCTTGTACATTGCTGTCACCAGTGCTTCTTCTGTGTGCACCTCTGACACTGCTTTTGATGCTTCTGCTGTAGCCGTGTAACACTGGTCTCAACACCAGAAGCCTGATTAAATCATCTTGTAAGAGTGGAGAGTAAAAAATGTGGCCTTTTTCTTTGAAACTTTTGTAAAAATAGCTTCACTGCAATTCTTTTGTATTTACTTTTCTGCAGGTATTCTTCTCTATGATATTAGTGGAAGAAACTCTTGCCTAAAAAAGGCACATACTGTGAGTGAAGACTAGAACATGCACACGAACTTCTAACTCAGCCATGGCAGGAGTTTCTTATAAAAAAAACCTACTCAAAGCTTAAACTCATACAGGCAGGCAACAGAAACCCTCCCTGTACCTCCCTGTTCAATTAGAACAGACCAGACATGAAGAATGAAGATCTTATTCTTGAGCGTAGGAAAATCAGCTCCAAGCTGAACATTAATTTGGAAATTATTATCCCACGGAAATGGGACACAGTGAACTGAATCTACTCTCATAATGAAATGACATGACCAGCTATGGGTCCACCAAAAAGCGTTTTTGCTGTAGAGACCACCTGTGAGAGCAGAAGGAGCTTTGGGAATGAGAAGCTCAGAGACAGGAGCAAAAAGGCTCCTTTTTAACAGCCACAGTATCTCTAGGTTTAGTGCCTTACTTGTTAGGGAGGTTTTTACTTCAGTCCTTCATGTTAATATTAGACTTACAACAATAACGTGAGTTTAAATATTTCTCCTTTCTATACTTGTGTATACACTCCCATTGACCTTTCCGTTCTCTTCTGCAATTTAATTCTTTATTAAAACCATAATAAAGATGAAATATGTGGTTTCACAGATGAACTTCATATTTGCTGATGTGGTAAAAAACTTAGTTTGGAAATCACCAGCTACTTCCAGTCTCACCTGAATTGTTAGGGATCTCTATTTGTACTCCTTTTCCAGGCTTATAGCATCAGACACCTCTTGAATAGTGACACTTCCCTAGCTTTTTCTGTTAAAACTGTTTTATCTGCATGACCCTACTAAATATTCATTAGATCCCAGATAAGCAAAGTTTAAATTTTTGCAGAAGAAAAGGTAGTTCCCTTAGATTATCTTAGGTGAAGATCAACTTTGACCCCGAGTCTTTCTGCATCCCAAGTTCATTGATTGTGCTTTTTTGTTCAAAAAAAGTAAACTGCCACCAGCTTCTCCTTCCAGTTTGTCTTTGTGATGTCATAGCACTTCAGGCTTTACAGGTCCAACAGGCAGGAGCATCCCAATTAATTCTGGCATGAAGAACACCCTGCTGTGCTCAGCTCTGCTGTGATAACACAGCCTATGTATGCTCAGTGGGGGAAATTTCCCCAGGCACCTGTGGAATAGCTTTACAGAGCAAAGTCAAAATTCTGGGAAATTCTGGATCTTTTAGAGTTAAAGGAAAATTTTTAAGGATCCACATTTTGCATTTAAGTCCTTAATAAGATAAGGAAGGTCATTAACCTGTGGGCTTAGACCCAGCACCTTCTTATGATAAGGATTTTCTGGTAGAAGCGTTGCAAGACAAGATTTTGAAGGAGAACAATGTAAATATCTGGTGCTTACTAAAGAGGTAACCCTCACCTTTCCCCGCCTCCCAAAAAACCCCGACTTTGGCATCATAACAGGTTTGGAGGATCCTGTTTGATACCCAATAAGGGCACAGTGCAGACTGACATTACCTGCTAATAGGAAAGGGAGATGCAGAAAGAGAGGTGATGTTTTCAGGGCATTGGGATGAGAAGATAACATTGCAGAATCATTTTGGCTTAATACAAATTACATTTCTCAAGTCCAGTGAAAATACCAAAAGCTTTATCATGATCTGGACAACAGCTTCAGAAATTGATTGGGATTGCTACAGTTCTGTCTGAAGGATGTTCTACAATGAGACTTTATAGGCCTTAAACATAGCCCAGATGTTGGTGTCTAGAGGAAAGCTGAGACAAACAGCATAACTAGATTATGCATGTGAGTGGCTGATGGGATAGAGAAAGAATGCTGTAAGAAGTATTTGGGACAGGGGAAATGAAAACCTGTGTTTTATCTTCCTCGATTGTGACTCCTCACAAGGATGCATCACAGAAACTTTATAGAATTTACAGCCAGAACTATAATTTTCACAGATGGTAGGAGCTCTGAGTAGCAAAGCAGAGAAAAGAAGTGAGTTTAGACGAAAAAGAGAAGAAAACATGGCCTGAGTGTGACTCATCACCTGCCTCTGCTGCTCTGAAACCTGGAAGGAAAATAACACAGAGCTTCTAAATAGTATGTTGTATGAACAGATCTGAGAAAGTTAAAGAAAAGATTTCAAGGCCTTCAAGGCCACCATGTGCAAATGGTTCAGATCTTCACTGTGTCTGCTGGCAGGCCTTATCAGCTCAGGCCCCACTGCATGAAAGGACATGTGCTTTCGCGTAATATCTGAGTGTGGACACATTATTCTGGAAAAGGTCTCATTCACAGAGGTGACTAAGAAAGAGGATAAGAGTGGTTTGGAAAAGGTTGTTCAAGATTTTGGCTGGGAATTGTTCACCAAGAACAGACAGTATAAGCCAGTGAAGAGAGATGACTTTGAAAATGGAGGAGAGGCTCTCTGGAGAGCAATAGCACACTGTGCATCGAATAAGTTTAGAGAGGGGTAAATGGAGGTGTAGTGAATGGGGCAAATGTGTGTGTTTTTAGTAAAAGAGAAAAAAAAATATCATTATCCTATAAACATGCAAGATGGAAGAGACCAAAGAGGCCCCAAATGGAAAGTTTAAGTTTTCACAAGAAAATGAAGGATCGAATGGGTAACATACGTAATGGAGAGCAGGTGAGGAGATGCTGTTATTCCAGCAAGTGAAAGGTTTGAAGGAGAACTGCAGGTGAAAGAGGAGCTTGCATATATTGTGAAAGGAAAAGAAGAGGAAGAAAGGAGAGGGAAAGTCACACCATCTTACTTGTAGGATTGTCCCCAGTAAGAAACTGATGCAGTACAGTGTGGAGGGAGTGTGTACAGTGTGTAGCTGCAGTGGAGTGTTGGTGTGGCTTTAGTCACAGGAGTCAAGAGAATGGTTTGGAGCTGAGCAGGTAGAAGAGCTGAAGGAGTAGAGCAATGAATTTGTAAATATCAGTAAAAATAAATAGATATGGGGCTCAAACCAACAAATTAACCTTCATATTACCACTGAAAACTCTGATGCTTATCCTCACTCAAAATTAAGATTTCAAACAGTGTACCTGACTGCTAAACACAGCTTTGTAAGTTTAAAAGATAGCCTGGCTATGGAAATAAGTGCTTAGGAGGCAGTTTGCTTCTTCTTGCTCAACAAACCATATTCTATCAAGTGAAAGGCAATTTAGTCCCTTTTTGGTTTTCCTAAAATAACAAGTTTGACCACATGAATATGTGCATATATCTGTGATTTAGTCAGTATTTATTATCTATTACATATGTAAAGTGAAGCCATATGTAGTGATAATGTTTGGTGCAAACAAATAGTACTAAGTATAACACTTCAGGAAAGGTGAGGCATTACAAGCTATCATGCCAGTAAGTGTATAGTTTTAGGCTTTATATTACAATTCAATTTGAGGAGATTTTGCTGAATAACCAGTAATGTTGAATTTCACTTCTTGAGAATTTATCACTTTGTATGATCACTGTCCAATATATTCCTAATACTGTACAGAATAGAGAAGTCTTTATTTTACCTTCAGTTTTCCCATCTTATTAAAATACTGTGAAGAGAAACAAATGTGAGGTACATTGTTAGGACTCTCGTCCATCTGTGAGACATTCACTTACCTTGTTTGCAAATGCTATTTCAAATCATCTCAAAGATTTGTCTTTGCTGCTCTCCCCCTCAGACTGGTTATGACTTCCCCGTCTGTTGCCCCCAGAAACGCCCTCTGACTGCATTGTGGAACACTGTGCAGTAAACATGATAACATTTTAACCTGTACTGCCATGCCAATGGATTTCCAGCCTCTTTTTCAGTAAGATAATGTGTATGGTGCAAACATTTCAGCAACTCTCAAAAACTGGGGAAGGACTGTGCCACCTTCCTCTTGTATTCGGAAACAGCAGTTCTGAAGTGCAAACCACCTGCAAATCCTGGCAGTATAGTCTGGCCTGGGACTTTTGTGGCACAAATCCAGCCCAGACAACCCAGACCTTTTTTGCCAGTTAAACTACTGTTCATGACAGAGTACAGAGTCCAACTCAGTACATGCCTGCAGCATATTGGCTCATTTCTGCTGGGAGATCAATGCACAAGATCAAGTGCTGCAGCAGCTTGCTCTCCTTTTACAGATGCACCAGTGCTTTCAAACCACAGGAACCACAGATGGGGCAAATCTGGAACAGTGACATTTCCACCTCTGTGGAAGAAGAAGGACAGGTTTCTAAGCAGGTGTTTCTGCATTTTCTTTATCATTCAAGTGTTTCCATCATCAAAGGGAAATAAATGTTTCTGGATCCCTCAGTGATCACAGCACTTAGACATCTAGGTTGCTAGATGAGGCCCACAGGCTGAGATTACACAGGAACACATTGAAGAACTCTTTCCCTACATCAGAGTAACTGGCTGTGCACCAGACCTTTTCCCTATCTGATTAAGACTGACTGCTCTGCCCTCTACATCACACTCAGGCCGGACATCACCAAAGGGTAGTCACTTGCTCCAGGCCCTGCTCCCTTCTTCTGAGGAGCAGTCTGAAGACATCAGTTCTGCATCATCTTCTGCTTCTGCAGTGGATGGACCAGTGCAGGTGCTCTTTCAGGAGTACAGAGGTTTCGTCCCCTCTCTATTTTCATTTGTGGCTTTTTACAAGCAGTGACTTGTAAGGTATCCAGTTGCATTTTGACATAACACATACAAATCGTACAGGCCCTCCATAAAATAAATCACTCTCTGAGTAGCAGGGCTGAAGGAGGTGGTTGCCTAGAAATTTGCACCACCTAAATCCTCCACCAATCTAGCGTCCTGCATTCCCTAATTCCATCTCAGTTGTTTGTCCCTTACATGTTGGGCTGGGCAAGACACCTGTGCCTTGGCAGTCCCTGAGGTGAAGGTACATCTCAGCTGCCTCCTGAGTAAGGTGAAGTTTCTTCTTCAAAAGTGTTATAGAAATGTAATGTCTTGAAACCCCAGCCTCCCTGCCAAATACAGCTGAATGTGGCAAATGGGTTTAGAAATTGCTACCCAAGAAAAGGAGAAAAACACATGCAGAGACAGGTACAGATGCATGTGGCAGCTGCAAAAACTTCATGTCTGTAAGAAACCAGATGGAAAATCACTTGGTCTATGCTAAGGTAAGATGTGTCTTCCCCACCATATAGCTCAGTTCCTGGAATACAGAGGATCAAGAAAGGGAAAAGACACATCTTCAAAACAGGGACAATACAAGGCTATGCTGGAAACACAAGAGGAAGGAGATGTGTTAAACGGCTGTTGACAGTGTGGCTGCTTAATGCCCTGGCAGGGGACAGGTTTGCATCCTCTGTGTCCCGGCCAGGCTGACATAGAGGAATAGTACTAAAGACAGGGTGGAGTAAGTCTGTACAAGCCCTCTTCTTGCTGAGCCACATTTCTGAGTGACCGTGGGAGCCAAATAGGGGCAGAAGGTCTGCTTTCTAGTCCTGGCTCTTCCCCTCCACTTCATACATTCTTCTTCTTCAACTTGCTATGTCATTAAAGCTAGAGTTTCTGCAATACCTAAATCAGGGATTACCCTCGTCTTATCCAGCACCTCTAGATGACACTGTAATACAGATGAAAAATAGAAATTAAATCTCAACAAAACACATGTCCCCTTCATATTTATTAATAATTAATATCAGATTTTCTTTTATTATTTTAGTGGCTTTGTGAAAATAGAAATAATTGTTGCTGATTATTATTTATTTAAGTGATGACAACATGATTAATAATACTTCAGGATGGGAAGGATTCACACTGAACAACCTAGAATGAGGAGATATTATCTCTGTTGGTGGCAAAGCTCATAATACACAGGCATTGGAAAAATGATAACACACCTGTAGAGGAAGAACGATTAAAGACAAAGATGGTTATGGCAACACATAGATAAAGGAAATCAATATTTAGGATAAAAAACAACTTAAGAACCTGGGCCCATGAATTTGTTCTAACATGTGCAGTCCTTGCTGAAGTGAGGCTGACATACCTGTTATCTACCTGCCAAGCAAGGTGAGTTCAGGATCTTCCTGTGAAGACCCACGTACCAAACCTCCACAGAAAAATTCTTCCCTGGTAGACTCCCAACATCATACATAGCTTTACCAAAGTTAAATTCAAACAGTGATTTCTGTACCTAAAGAGTTACTGAATTCCTGAATACAAGCCCCATACATACAAGCCTGTTGCCCCCATACATTTTTCCCATTATAGCAAGCATCTTCCAGTGGCCTGCCTTCTAGTCACAGCAGCTGATGCTAAAAGCCCAATATTTGTGCTCAGTCCTACAGTCTGAAACTATTCTTCTTCCAGCTTCATATCTCCATCTTGTAATAGGAACAGAAAATAGTAGAGCTGGTCATAGGGTTTCTTTGTGTAAAGTTGTTGCATTTTTTAATTAAAAAAAAATGAATTTCCTAAGAATTTGTTTCTGAAAAAAATTCACTGTGATTCCTTGTACAGCCAGCCTTTTGGCTACCTCATGCTTTTACTCTGACAGCACTTCTGATAGCACCTAATATCTCACCTCCTTTTGAGGAGAGTACATGGTTAAGGCAAGTTCAGCTGCAAGCCTGGCAAATACAGAAGAGCAGAATCATAAGGGTGACACGTATCTACATTTTCCCCAAACATTTGTTGTTGTTTTTTTTTTTCAGTTGTGACATTCACAAATTTTAACTAATTTGCTTCCTTGTTTGCCAAAAGGTAAACATTTTAAAAGTCCAGTTTTACATATCTGCAAGAAACACTTAAAATGAGGCATTTTCTATATTTTCTATCAAACTGCTGTTGTGCAGCCTGGGATCCTTGGGAGTGCCTTTGCATAACTCTGCTGTTGAAGCACAGTCATCTCTTGCACCATTTTTACTTTTCTTCTCTTGTCCCTTTACCAGCAACTGCCAAATGTGTCTGCCACTGTCCTGGGGCTGAAGCTGATGTTAAACAAGATGCTGGGTTGCTGTCTAGTGAGTTTTTGGTTCAGTACATGTTAGAAACAAAATGCCCATGAAGATCCTAAGAGAGAGAAAATTTCTACACAGACAAAATTCTTTCTCTGTTTTTTTTTTTTTTTAATTTAATTACATGAGAAAACTGTCGAGATTGTGTTTGCTTTCTGGTTATGAATGCATGGATTAGAATTACAGTTTACAACTGTGGTCGTTCTAAAGAATATTTCCCTGCCTTCTCTTTGTGTTTCATTTGCAAAAGATTTCTGTATGTTTCTTCCAGAGATTTTTCACGGTAATTAGACCTAATTCTTTAATTGCCTCCCCCTCCATCCCTAAAAATGCTGCTGCTTCCTAGTGATTCTGGATATAACATATGTTGCCGGATATAAACAGGGGTGCCTATTAACACGGTAATAAATTTGCACGCTCTATAAATTCTTGCATCATTCATAATCTAAAATAAAAGATGAGAAAAAAAAACGCTTTGATTTGTTGCCTTTGGACTGACCTTCAACACGTAGATTTATATGGCAGAAAACAGTGTTTTGAAGCTCTCAGTTTCCTTAGGCTGGGGAGAAAAATAAAGCCTTTTTATAATTCTTTTTAATGGAGTACAGTTGGTCCATCAAGTTTCAGTTTCATTTTAAAATGTGCCCTGAGAGAATGTGCCATAAATGCCAACATATTCAGCATCATGAACTCAAGATGATATCAGCTTGTAATGGTGTTCTGTTGCCAGTACCATTTTTTTAAAAATGGTTTAGAATTTTGTTTATCATCCCTTCCCTTAGAGGAGCAGAATACAAACTATTATCTTCCTTCTCATCTTTGGTACTGCCTTTATTGAAAATTCTCGGTCAGGGATTCTCCTGGTGCATTTACTGTTGACCTCAGACAGCAGTAACATAATTTCCTTGCTGACTAAAGAAAATACAATGCTGCAAATGACATGTGTTTTGATTGACTCGCAATAGGTACATCTGTCTTCAGACTTCTAGATTCTTAAAGATACTGCTGAATAAACCTTGCAGTTGCCATCTTGCAATACACATAATTCATTCCTCCCAGAAACACATTCAGTTTTAAAAGGAGCTTTGTGTAAAACAACAGCACTAATAAAAAGACAACATGTATTATGGGGCAGATTTGTAGGCAATGTAAATCAGAACAAATCAGCTGAAAACAATAGCTACATTTATGTCAGCTAAAATATATCCTTTTTATCTGCAATTTGTTAGAATATGTGATAAAATATGTCTAAATAGTACAGGTAGGATATGAACATGATAGCTATTTGACAAAGCAGCCCTTGAGAGAAAGTGCATTTTTCACATCAGAAGTTAGTTCCCTTGATAAAGATAAGTTTGCTCTATGTAATCCTGTACATAATTATCTTCCAGATGAAAACCCTACCTAATTTCTTTCTGTTGCTATGCATCATTTTCTTAAATATTTTTGTGACCATTTCATTACCATTTCCATCCCATTGCTCATTCCTGTATCTCAATTGTTTTGTCTGACATCATCAAAATGAATGTTTATCTTGTGCTCTCTATAGCCTTTAATAACTACCTTGGTGTCACAAACCATACCTGTAACAAAGACACACGACATGATGTATTCTTGTGGAGAAGCTGCCCTGTGCAAGCAAAGGAGCCTGTATTGTTCTGAAGAAGCACCTCTGAGAACCAGCTATGAGGGTTACTTGATGACATTTAAAAATAATGGAGTTGTTTACTCAGTCTCTTTTTTTTTCTTTTT
>VXAY01000970.1:816691-928119 GCA_013399855.1 Oxyruncus cristatus | reverse complement strand
AAAAAAAAAGGAGTTGTTTTCTCCAGTTTTTTTTTTTTTTTTTTTTTTTTTTTTTTTTTTTTTTTTTTTTTTCCCCTGAGCAACTAAGCATAAAAGATCCTGTTAAGGTTTTGTTTCCAACATGGCATTCTGTGACTTTTTTTCCCTTTTTTTTCTTTTCGAAAAGTAAAAATTTATAATTTTTATTGATTGGGAAATTAGAAAAACTAGTGGCTGCTTACCTGTTAGAATGGAAAGGTTTGAATACAGAGCCTCAGGAATAAGCCCTGGCTGAGTCATGAGGAGATATGAAAGGGTACAGTGGCAGTTAAGTCTTCTGGCACATGAAGGAGCCTAAACCATTGATCACAATACGAAATGCTGAAAACTGAAAAGGAATCCAATTTATTCTAAATAAAACTACTCTGTTCTCCAGTGACAGATTCCAGAGTCAGACACCAGAGAGGAACTGACAGCAGATGTTTTAGAGCCAAGACATAGAGAGGCTGAGTAATAGTATAGAAAAGAAATTGCTTTGAACTTCACCCCTGCTTTAAATACTTCAAATCAATAGGGTCACAGAGCTCTTTAATAGAGTGATGAGGTCTTGCCCCAGCAGATCTTCACAGTGACAAGTTGATGTGCTTCCTAGCAGCAGGGTCATAAAAATTTCAGGCTTCCCTCTGAAAGGGGGCTTTGTATTAGCGAGGTCCATTTGGAGTAACTCCCTTGTATGGCCGCTCTCAAAAGCTGAGCCCTAATAGTCTACATCTAAATGGGACTGACCTCATGAATTACCTCAAGAAACTTAATCTATAAACTGGCTTCTTCTTATGCAGACTGATGAATTCTTGTTTATTCCTAAATGGCTGTCACAAAACCTATTCATCAAACTCTTAACGGGGAAGAGAGTCTCACATAATCCTGCTTCAAGTGCGGCACCATTAAATAATCATTAGACTTCATTGCTGGTCTTGAGACCCACTCCAAATCCACAAAGCAAGCTTTTTACCATTCATCAGAACTGCATTTAGATGAGATTTTGACCTGATAAAAAAGGGTGTTTTTTGTCACTATCAGTTTCATGGCTGTGCTCTTTCTCCTTTCAGAGACTGTGGTGGGGTTTATTTTTTTTCCCTTTCCTTAACAAAAGTAAAAGAAAATAAAGGCAGATGGCCAACTCTTTCCAATATCCGTTTGCTTTATTTGAGCAGTTTAATGTAGTGAAACAGAGTGAAATGTTGCTACTTGCTAAATGGTAAACAACGCCATTACCCAGAATTCAGCAGCAGACTGATACAAAACAGGGTGCTGGTGATTAATTAAACTGTTGTTGTAATTGTAATGCATGATACATAATAGATAGTGTGCTGTGTATTTTAAAAGCTGCAAATTAGCAGAGAATAACTTCCTTACATAGCACATCTCCATTCCACGCTGTTAATGCACAAATAATCAAAAATAAAAGGTCATTACTGCTAACTAATAAAAAGAATGTCTTTTGATTTTCCTTACCCTGTAACCATGTGCTGGAAGAGTTGAGTATTGTGGGGCAGCAGATCACAAATCCCTGCAGGCAAGATGTGTTTTTCTCCTATCCCTCTTGGGTACAAAGGCATCATTAATCAATAACAGTTTGATGAGCTTGAGCTGCAAAATTTCAAGATCTTCCTCTGAGCTGTTATATTTCCAGTTATCATCATCTCCCTCAAAAGAGCAAAGTTCATGTTCTGCAAATAACTACAATGAACACTCTCACTCGTGGTAAATTCAAGTATGGCTCCCACAGAGAGGTGGGTTGAGGTTACTTTCCCTATTCTCTGGGGTACTGAAGCATGCACCTTACTGCAAGAGTGATATTGTCCCTTGTTGTGACAGGACAATGCCTGTCTTTAAGTTCAAACATGTCCTGAATGCCTAGACAAACTTGGCCTAAATCCCTGTCATGTATCAGGTTTGAGCTGATAATGAAACAAGCTTAGCCTGCTAATTTTTTTACTCTGTTTACTCAGTATCTGTCAACCTGGGCAGGATTCTCTTACTTTGAAGATTTTCTCAATCACCACTGAAGACTTGAGACCTAATCTGTCAGAGGGTGCATCTGTGCTGGGGACTCTGAGCTGGCTGCTGCAGCCTTTCTTCCATGAACTGCATTTGTGATACCAGTCTTCCCCATGCAACGTGAACACCAATGTAAATGATCGAGGCATGACCGGCAATTGCAAAATTTACTTTTCTTTTCAAACTTCGAGAGCTCCTCTGCCTGGATAGCTCTGGTTTACTTGTGGGGTTGCAGAGGTTGCTCAGGACTATGCTGCACCTGCCACTGGGAATCATTCAAGGTCAGAATTGTCCCACATTGGTGATGCAATTGTTGACAGATTGGTTGTGAAGGGTGGTTAATCAGACTCAATATTTCATGTTAATGCCACTGATAAAATAATGATAAATAAAATTATTATTTAAAAGATTCTTAAAAATAGAAAACACTCAACCCAAATAGGGCCTCTTATGCTGCTTTCAGTCTTCTGCATTTATTTTTAATACTCAGATACATTTATGTAACTGGCAAATGTTCAATGCACAATCTCTGATCAAGATGTTCTCCTTTACCTAACACATCTTCAGGTACCCTATCCACACATTTACATGGGTGCTTAGTTCCTGCTCAGTTCTCAGTTAGTGACTAGGAGGGAGGAGATGGTTGAGGGAGGAAATGGTTGAGGGGAGATTATGATGCATAGAGGAGAGAAATTAAGTACAACTACTGCCTCTGTTTACAGAATGAGGTTTACAGGATTATGTGTCTCAGAGAAATTTAATAAGATTCTGTGGGTACGTGATGTACTCTACTGTCTTGTGTGCATAAGAGATGCACACAGGTCTTGACATTCATGTTTATTCATAAAGGATTCTGAAATGGCATGATTTTAAATATAGCCTAAAATCCAAGGATAGTAATAAGGATGGAGGATGAGAGTGGAGCCTGATGCTTTAATTAATGCAAAGGCTAACCCTGATCTTTGGGAAATGGCAAGTTCTTCTGCCTACACCCATGCTGATGCCATCCTCTGTTGTGCAGAGAGGTGCAAATCCTTGGCCAGAATGCCATGAAATAGTGCAGCCTTAGAGGGTAGAATAAACATCCATCTGCTACTTTTTTATATCCTCCCTGCCGTTTCCATGATCTAAGGATGTTTTGTTTATCCATGCTGCTTAGTTTTCTTCTCCTTCAACTCTTTCTCTGTTTCCCTCTGTGAGGGATGTGGGAATGCCTGTAATAACTTTTATGAATATTATATGTTCCATCTGCTTTTTGGAGTGCTGTTACATTGCTCACAATATTACAAGGGGTTAATTCCAGAGAGGCCTCATGACTCCTAGGAAAGGAAACAATAGGTTAGGATAGTAGATGTAGTGATCAATTTGCTAAACAGTCAAGATAGGCAATGCCTTCATGTTTTACCTCTCTTGACTTAGAAACTTTTTTGTGTCCGGAGTATTGAGGGGCACAATGTGGTGAAAAACAAAGCTGTGCAACAGGAGAAAGAAAAAAATTCTGTGAGTAGGAAAGCAGAAGAAAGCCAAATTTCAGTTTGAGGATTCAGGGATGACAATTACCATGATCCCTGTCCACCTTTGTCTCCTTCAGTGCAAGGAGCCGCTGGAGATGTAGCCCACCGTTATTTGTAGGTCTTTAACTTTCAGTAAAAATCAGAACATCCCCTCATCATCCCATACTACTGCTCTCTGCTTCGATTACTTGGCGCCCTTCTGTTTCTCTTCCTAACGTACTGAGTTTTTCATGTTTCTAGCACTTTCTACATTCTCACCTGGCTTCATACTGCCCCTTTAAACCAACACCTTCCAGAAATATTACTTCAATATTTGCCCAGTTTCTTGCCTTATCTCCCTCCTTCTGTATGAGTCTTGTACCTTAGTTTAGGTTACACAGTGCTTCATGGAGGAATTGCATTAGCTCTGAATTTAGTTTGTCATAAGCTTAGCTTAGTCAGTGTTTCCTCAGAATTTTGTTTTCCCAGTTATGGTTTTGACTGATTGTTAACTTTCAGTTTAGCTTTTACATGCTTCCTACATGGATATATGGATATATCCATGCCTATAGATTGCAAGTTTGCTGCTTGGTTTATAGTGTAACACCATCTGTAACAGTCTGGTTTTGCTGAATGAGTCCTGAACAGTAAGTAGTATGCAACTACAATATTGTTATTTCTTGGCGGCTAAAAAACTATTGACAGTCTCTTTCAAACACCTTTTATATACCACATCTTAAAGATGTGCAGAGTGTGTCTTGAGACACATATCAAACTGCATCATGCTCGCTGTGATTAAGTGACTAAGGGAGTGGATAATAAGGCACATCATTTTACCACTGATTTGCTCAGGCATTTGTGACAGATGCAGGAGTGCAGTTTGACTGTGAATACGGAAATCAAAATAGTACTGACCCCACAAGGCACTGTCTGTGCAGGAATGCCCAAGCTCTGGTTTATGGGTGGGCATGAGAGTAAAGATATGTTTCCTGAAAAGTGTTTGTGAAAAGACCTGACTAAACTAATACTTACTGTACAGAAAAAATGTGGAAAATCAACACTAACCTTTGGTTTTAACTCTAAAAAAAGTTCTTGAGAAGTGCTTATGCTTTCTTTTGACCTCTGTTAATGTACTTTTGCTAATGTACCTTTGTTAAGGTACTTTCAAGGCCATATAGGCCTCTCCAATACAGTAGCCTCATAGGCCTTGATGGATTCCTCACTCTCCTGTATAATGGCATCTCCAGTTTCTCTTACTCCATCTTCTCTCCCTCTCTCTGTTCTACTCTTTTAATTAAGAATTGTATTGCTCTTTAATTTTTTTCCATTTAATAGGCTATTCCCAGTGGCATTAATACTTGCTTTCCCTGATTTCTTTGACTTTTTTTTCTTCATAACTGTATTAAGTATGGTCAAGTTTCAGGAGATACTACTGCGTATCCCAGGAATAATCTTGAATTCTACACCCAGAGCAATAGATTTGTCTTGGGGATTCTCAGCATCACTTATCCAAACTAACATCCGTCTTGCAACAGGATGTCAGTTCCACTCTGTGTGAAGGTCTGGTGAATTTTTAATGGACAGCTCAATCTCACATCACCTCATAGGGATGGGCACAGAAAAGTGTCTAAAGGTAGGTATTCATATTAAATATAAGGGATTTTTGGGAGGGTTGGTAAAATGCCTATTAAATCATCGGATATCAGGCATCCTGTAGTGTGAATAAAGTTTGCATGTGCACGTGTTTATGAAGACTTTCTCTAAGGTCACACATTACTTATCAGATAGCAATTGTAAGAAAAGATAGACAACAGCTGGACTTTTGTTCTATAGCAGTGAGAAAAGATAAAGGAGTTTTATTCATTTTGTTTAGCACCTGACAGTCATGTTCAGATTATACTAGAAGTCCATGAAAAAAGTTTATTAAAGCATGCAAGAAATAATGAAGTGAAAAATTGTATATTAAATCCCTAGCCAATCTGAACCAACTAAATGCCCAGATGATACCAGGCTTACTTGAAGTGTCATGAGAAACAGCTGTTTGACCCTGCTGATTTCATACTGAGAATTCCTGAGATTCTTGCATTATTAGAGATTTTTGCATGGTATGATAGCTTGATAAGCATAGTACTTTATTAACCATCTTACTAGTTTTCTGATACGGTTGTTATGCTGGGATAAATGTAATTCCTTTGTTTCCATCATACCTGGTACCTTGCTGTCTGTATAACATGCAGCAAAGGCATAAGTGCCCTAAAAAGCTGGTACCCTGAAGGAGAAGTGGATGGTCATCAATTTCTCTGTGGAGAACCTGGTGGGTAATTACGGAGATATTTTCTCCCTCACTGTTGACACAAGGGCTTTTAAAGGTCTTTTGCCCTAATTTTGCTCAGCTGTCATGCTGCTTTATAGATGAGTCACAAATGATGTCACAGGAGGAAGGAAACTAAAATTCCTGGCATGAACATTTTATGGTAAAGTGAGACCATCTAAGGAACAACAAAGTTATAAAGTCTTAGTTTAAGGATGTGCGGAGAATATTGGGGTGTGTGTGGGAAAATGACCTAGTAGCATATTGGCAAAGTCAAACGCAGCACAAAAGTGTTTTGAAAAAAATAGTTTAGATCATAAGATATGACACCAGCACAAGTAAAACTGAGTTTTTTCCTTCTCTGAATACCGAGCTTCACCATTCAAGTTACTTCATCATTTGCATTCGGACAACGCACGTGCATCTTCAGGGAGATGGCAGCAACATCTTGAGGTGAAGTCTGGAGTTTGACTCTGGATGGTTTCATGCCACCCCTGCAGGCAAGATGTTGGGAGTTGCCACTGTCACTGGAGACAGGGAGACAAGTGGACTCACAGAGGGTCTGGTGCGGCCTCCGCTCACATTGTTGAATGTCGATAGTCACAATCTAAATAGCTGTTGTCAATAGATCTCTTTCCTGGGACACAGGATAGAGATTATCAGGGAATTACATATCTGGACAGGAATCAAAAACTGCATCTGTATCATCAGTCAGGGAGCTCTGCATAACATCAAGTGAAAAGATGGGTAAAACACGTCCAACATGTTTTTACTGGAAATGTCAGACTTCGCTGATCTAAAAGTATTTTTGACAAGTCAGTGGTTCTTTATAGTACTAACTGGAACTTGCTTTGAAGTGGCTTTGTTGCTCTTTTATACTGCAAAAGCTCAAAGGTCAGTAGATTTATCCATTCGAAGGTCTCTGTGGAGAGGTCAGCTCAAAGCTTCACTGTGTTTCACTCATTCAGACGAATACAGGGAGACTGCAGAGGTTAGTTAGGAGATAGGATTACAGCATCTGCAGTGTGGAGAAGGTGCACCTCTCAATGTCCCTATTATGACTAATTCCATGTGAACAAACAACCCAATTCATAAACAACAAACCTTTGGTGAGATTGCCATCATCTACACAGAATCTCTAGAAATTTATTTGCATTATTAATCAGTAGTATAAAATTATTATCTATCATCAGATTTTTGGGTCTTGAGGGGCCTGCAGTCATGCAGGTTAGACCTGTAGTACCTGTGAAACTGGATGCCTGAGAAATTAATTGTGCTGAAAATTGTATATTTTTTTGTCTCTGTGCTTTTTCATGTGTGCATAAGCTTCTGTTTCAGGCACTCATCCTCTTCTGCTTGTCCATGTTACCCTGAGATCAGACAACCGCAATGCATTCTACTTGCAGCTATTCCTGAAGGGAATTTAAAATCACGAACTATCCCACTTATCAAAGGCAGGGAACATTTAACACCAGTGTGCCACAAACCAGCAATTCCCAGTGGTCCCTTGGGTAGGATTCAAGGTGATGGCTTGACCTTTACAAACAGAAATGGTCTGGCCCAGCCTATTAGTGCCTTCTCTCCATGCAATACTCCACAGCTATAATTGAGAAAGGTTCAAGCTGAGAGTGTTTTGGGATATTGCTTTGATTGTATAAAAGCTAGAGCTTTTTTTCTGCAAATTTTTCCAAGTATATCAGGTTTTGGGAGGGATTATGAAAAGGTCTGTAACAAAAGGTGGATGGATTGTTAATCAGTATGGAATAGCACATTGTGAAAACACATTTTTTTCATGACTTTGCCTGGTGCTGGTAAGAAATTTCATTTGACATTGATTGAGTTCAGATCATTAGTGCTCTGACTCAGCAATTCATTCAGGAGTGCATAATTTAATTGCAACACTAGAAGAGCAATTATGTAAGCACTATCCTGCTATCCTCAAGCCCAGACCGTAAGGACGGCCAGTCTCCAAACCCCTGCTTAGCTCCTAAGACAGGATCTATTTCCCAGACTTTGTAGTGGTGTTAGTTTTCCTGGGGCAATGGGTAACGAAGGTAAACTCAGCTGCTCAGATGGACTGATCTTCCCCAGGAATCCTGGTTATTAAAGAAACCTGTGATCTCTGTGCCTCAGTGGGGACAGGATGCATAAATGCAGGACAACAGAGAAAAAAAGACCATTTTATGACTGTTGTAGAACCAAGTAATTCAATTGATTAAAAACAGGCATTTAAAAAATAAAATTAATTTTTCCATTTCATTGGCTTTATCACCTTTCACATGAGGACTCTGTGTGAGTTTGAGAGTGGCAAAACATGGCAGTGGGAAAGCTTGGGAAGTATTTATCTGACACCTGGAAACCTGGTTAAGAAGTTTTGCTCTGTTTGAGCAGGACCTATCAGAGTTTGTGGCATGTCCATGTGTTTTATGATAGTGCTTTGTAAAGCAGACTGCCATGAATTAGAAAAGGGAGGGAAAAGGTAAAAGTATTATCTGAAAAAAACTGCTAATCCCAGAAGATTCCTGTTTTGCTGCTGAATATCACAGGTCTTTGGCCCACATAGTAAGAGCCCATATACTTAGACAAAAGAAAAATTGCACAGAGTTTTCAAATTACTCAAGCTTTTCTGAGTAGCAATGGCTCCTGAAGGAATGACAGAAATGTTTTATCCTTCCTTCCTTCCCTGTTTATAGCTCTGACCTGCACTTCTTCAGCACTTCAAACAAATACAGAAACTCTGTGTTTGCTCTGCCTGGGTTTTGTTATTCTCACTTCTTGTGTGACAGCACAGTCTTCTCAGATTGCTCTTATCTGTGTTGGCTGGTGGAGATGTTAAACCTCAGAACCCTAAGATCCCACGCACCATCAGAGCAACTACCATAGCACACGTTGGCCTCCCAAGATATAAACAAATCTTCCAGTATCAAAGGCAATAAAACACAGAATACTTTAATCTTTTGATAGTTTTATAGTGAATAGCTTCTCTGTGGAGTGTCCTAGATGGTGTTTCTCTGAAAGGCACGAGATTGAGAAAATACGATAATACGATGACCCCTAAACTTGTTTTTACTTCCATTCTAACAGTCCATATAATTTCTAGAGTAACTTCTATTGTGTGTTAAAATAGACATACCTGTAAATATATCCTAATATATTAAGTACAGAACTGTTTTACAGCATCAATGGGTATACAAAGAGTGAAGATTTTAAGTCAGGAGATAGAGTTAAAGGAAAAAATGTACCATGGAGATGATATCTTTCTGTCTTTTCTGAGCATCCAGGGGCCCTCTTACCAAGATGAGCTCAAGGCTCAAATCATGCAAAGATCTATCTCCTCTGCTATGATTCTCCTCCTCACCTAGTAAGCTGTCATCACTGTTCAGGTAGAAGCCTGGATTCAATCTATCATTAAGCACCTAACACGCAGATCATACTTCTCTGTAGTTCCTCTGTAGTCAAAGAAGCAGCTCCAAGGTCATTTCAGTCCACTGAAACATTGAATCACCCTTGTGAACTGCCTGGCCCTCTTAAGACCAGAGAGGAAATCTAGGAAGACTATATGCCTTTACCCAGCGTGTTGGATGCTTTTTTACCTCCAGGGACTGCATCTCCACCAGATGCAAGCCTTTCTTAACCTTACTCTCCATCCTCCAGCTTTCATCTTATGTAATTGCCACATGTAGCCCATGAGATGTGCAGGTAAAAAACACATGGACATCATGCTAGGAAAGAGTATCTGCAGAATTCTGTGTAGACACTGGAGTGGAGAACATGCAAAGGGCATGGGTCAAGGATGTGCTTCCCCACTGGAGGTGGATGTTCCTCCCTATATGTGTGACACCCACTCACATACAAATCAGTTGTCTTTGCTATCCTGGCCCTGCCATGCTGGCCACTGGAAAGGAAATGTGCAAAACCAGAATTGCCAGTGGCTGCTTTGCTCTTTGAAGAAGAGACACAAAGGTTGCACTGACCTTTAATGAAAGTCAGTGTTCCCCACAGGACAAAGCTTTAGTCTTAAGCTGCTCTAAAGTATTCCTTCCAGTAATTTGGCCCAGCAAAGCAGGCAACCACTAGCCAGCGAGTTGGAGACCACCCTTATTCTGAGCTCTGGTCCTGACTCACTGCCCCAGCTGAGGTCCCTCTGCCTGCGCAAAGGTTGCCAAAAATGCTGCCTGGTTACACTGACCAGTGAGTTCTCAGACTCTTGGGCTGTATCACCAACTCTATCTCCACCTCTGTAGTAGTACTGCTATAGAAAGGAATCCCAACTAAGGATATGGTGCCTATAGTTTTAGACAAAAGCACCCACCCCAGTACAGTCCTTGCTCCAATACTTTAAAACTAGGAGGAAAACCCTCCAAACAAATACATTATGTGCTTGGGATAGGGAAGCAATAGTCCTTATGACCAATAAGTTTCCTGACATGTGACGTGCATGTGGACTCATACTCCCCTGTATAGGCATGGACACAGAAGGGTCTTATATACAAAGAAGATTGTCTCACCTTCCCCTTGGCTAAATTATTTTTGTTCAGTTTTGTTCAGTTCCCTGGTTACCTGAAGCCCAGCCTGCTGAAATACCACCAGTTGCTGCAGCTAGTACATAATCATCAGCCCATTTTTAGGGAAATAACAATACTGCTTGCTGGTCTAAGCCTAGAGACAGGCTTTAATGCATTGCTCCGCTGGCAAGGTGGCAGCCCTTCACGCTGTGATGAGTGGCCCACCACGCAATCCCACTAGCCCCTAGCTTAGCTCCCAGCACTGGAGGTCATGCAGAAGCTCCCACTAGGCAGCACATCCCCCACACCACAGGAGTCTTCTTTGCCCCTGCCATGTCCTCATAGAGTATTGGTTCCTGAGACTTTCCTTTCCCAGTTGCCCCTTGTGAGGGTCTCTGTCCTGCAAGAAAGCCGAGGGAAATGGGTTGATGCTTTTTAAGAGTGATTGTGGGACTGAAGCATTAGTGCCCCCACCTCCATTCCTTCCTTATTCTCTGCTCTGAGAGTTACCTGCAAAATAGATTTCTGTAGATACTGGGTTAAGCTCTGATCTCTTTTTCACTGATGCAGCTGCGCTAGGATCAGAGTCAGGCCCACCATTTTTTTTTTTTAGAAGAAAGAAATATATATTTGTCCTTCATCATGAAGCTTCCTTGAGGAGATTTTGTTACATTACAATCCAAGTCCTGCTATTTGGCACAGCAAGTAATTATTGTACAGTTACTGATTTTCTGACTCACTCCTTTGCAGATCAGTTCTGCTTCTTCGGATTCATTACAAGCCTCAAGGAGCAGAGCAGAAAAACAGCATGTCCCACCTTCACATGTCAGATAGTAAAGCTTAGTCATGCAGCTTAAAATAAAGTAAGCAAGGGGCAGATGGCAAAAAGGACAAAATGTGGCTTATTTAATCTGCCTGTGTTTGCAAGGAAGTAATTGTCTTTTAGGCTGCAGAAAACAGTGCTACCAGAAGACAAACAATGAAGTCTCTCTTTCCAGGGCACATATGACACTATTTGTATAGCTTCAACAGGAGTCTGCAGTTAATTCAGGGCTTTCAATAAAATTTACATTCACCATATGTAGAGGATAAAACACCTTCCTCGAATTTGGAAGCTGAATTGACCTGCTTCCCCTCCCTCATGTGATCAGTTTGCCCAGAGAAACTGTAATCCTCTTTTGAGCCCATACAGTAAAAATGTCTTTAACAAAACAGACCTTCCAACATAAAACTATTACGTGAGGAAACAAGGCACTAAGTGGTACAATAACTTGAAACACATAATACTGTCAGAAACTATGACTATAGGCTTGACAGTTTCCATCAAATGGTACCAATTTAAAGCTTTTAGTAAGTGCAATCATTAATGTATGCAGAGCTGTTAAGTAGTGAGTCAGAGTAACTTAGCTACATTTTGTTTTGTACTGACAAACCATTAAGGAACAGCTCAAACACTGAAAGTACAGTTGTGATTAGGTATTTAGTTTTGCAAGTATCTTTGGAGTTTTATTCAGTTATTTTCAACGAATGGGTGTGTACAGTGCAGTTCTGCACAGGCTGAAAGGATCCTTTACTTCCCTCAGATAAATAGGACACATTTTAAACCTACTGTATTACTGTTGAGAGGACCAGCCCTGAGCAAAAACAGGGAGAGGGATAGCCTGAATCAAACTGTGTGTATGAAAAACTCATACTTTCCAAATGCTCTGAAAAGTTCTAGCTTTTAGATGTTTTTGAGTAGGGAGCACCTCCTGAAGATTCCAAAACCACCAATGTGTTATGTGTTAACGCCCTTTGGAGGACCTGGCTAACTCTAGAGGGTGCTGTATATACCAGTAGACAGTGGACAGATGGGAGGCATGCACAACTGTAGAAAACAGAACACGAAATCTGCTGATGCCTACAAATTTCCAAATCTGAGGTCCAGTAATTTCCAGGGGTCTTTATAAACCAGAGAAGGAGGTTCAGGGAAGACAGGTGCAACCATTAGGGAGAGGAAGCATCAGCTGTTATGAGGAGATACCTGAGCTGAAACTCTTGGAGAGGAAAAGGCTGGTGAGAGGGGCAAATTTATATTCACAAATATGAAATCATGGGGATGGCAGATAACATTAATGCAACTCTTTTATCCACCAGTTGTCCAGGCACTCACTAACAATATTAGGAGACTGCTTTAAAACAGACAGAGGGAAATCCTAGACAACCTTGTAAAGGCAGATGATTTAAGTTGGTTCAAAGAAAAGGACACATTCACAGACCAACAGTATAACAATAAAGTGAATAATTGAATGTGACCTCTGGCATCTCTGATCTAGATACTACAGTGAACGGATTAGAGGGGTGGGCCAGGTGTTTCCCTCTGCTGCTGTTTGGGGCAGAACACTCGGCCAAAAGGCCCACTGCTTTGGGGCCAGCTGGGCATTCTTGCTTCCTATTCTTGTTTCCTGAAGTCTAGAGGCAGACAAGACTGGGTGTTCCTCAGTGCTAGGCATAAATATTGGCATTTTCATACGCAGAATTTTAGTCCTGGATCTCACTTAGTTGCTATCTAAAGCCTTTACTGGTTTCTGATTTTGATGTTGAGGTTCATCCAGACTTCTGGGCTTGTCTGGAGGTACAAAAATCTTGAAAATGAAGAAGAGCTTAGCACCACCTTCATCATTATGCTCAGGAAGCAGGTTTTTTTGACCTTTTTCAAGTAAAGAAGCTTGGTTTACTTCTACATTTATCTGTTTTCTTGAAGAAATACAGACACAAAAGAAAGGAGATATCCTCACCTACAGGATAACGTCAGAGCTGATAGTCCTGGGAAAATGGAGCTGCCTTCATTTTACTCACCATGTTGAGGCCAAACATCAGAACTGAGACCTGATGCACACTCCCTTCCTCTTCATATCTACAAGATTCTTTTACTTCTGCATTAACAAAACAAAGCAGAAGTTCTATGAGTTGGTTGGCAGCCAGGGTGGTGAGATAGTGTAAGAAGTGTGTAGCTGCTGCATCTGTGCCCTGTCCAATCAGGCATCTTCTCTGCAGTGTAGTTTTTCTTTGTATAAGAGTTTCTCTTACAAGGCATGTGATTGGTTTTTGTCACCATCCCCCCTTAGTTGGTCTTCCCATTGCTCCTGAATGCTGCGTCTCCTGGACTAATTTTCCCGCTATCTTTCTGTCTCCCTCTCTAACGTACTGGGTTTATTTCTAACAACACTTTAAAGGCATTCATAACGTCAACAAAAATATTCCAGTGACATGTGGAAATCTGCCTGTTCATTTTAGGTCAAAGACATTTACCCACTTGAAATGTCAAAGACATTTACCAGGTTGAATTTTCTCAGAACCTACATATCTTCCTGGAGATTTAGAAAAATCAGAAACTACTACATTAGTGTGTGACTGTAGCAATGAAGTAAATGCAAAGGAACATGCTAAGAGAAGAAAAATGCTGTTAATATTTCCAAACCACCAGCAAAATGAAAATATAATAAATTTTGGGCAAGGTCAGACACTCAGGCCTATTCTGATTTTGTAAAAAAAATATTATTCTTCCCTAAAAGGAACACAGCAGAAGTGCAAATGTGGCACGTCATGTCCTGCTGGAGCTCTCTGTACTTCACATTGCACACATTTAATTTCAAAAATGTTTTGTGCTGCCAAACTGTCACAAATTGCTGCGATTCTCCAAGCTAGCAAGTTCCTAAAGCACCATGTAATGTAGCAAATTCCTGCTATCTAACTTTTAAGTTACCTTGACTCAATTTCTCTCCTCTGTGGCTTTCCCAGGATTGAAAATAATAGTAAAAGAATGGTTCAAAAAGCAGAAACAAAGCCAGGGAAGCATTTGGGCTTATCTTTTTTAATAGAGGCCTGGAGAAAAGGCAAGCTAACCCTTCTGATAAGGAAAAGTATGTTAATCTCACCTCAGACAGGTTTTCAGTATCTGCCATCCAACCCCTCCTCTCTAAATTCAGTCACCTCTGTTAGTAAAGCAGTGTCTGATTAGCAAAAGTATTTAGTAAGCTAATGTTCACTGTCCACAGCAGGAGGCTCACACAGCTTGGCTGATGAGAAATGAACTGCCTGAAGCTAGCTTTTAATGGCAACTAATTTCCCATATTTGATACTCAGCTCAGCCAACTAATATCTAGCTCAACCGTGACAAGACAATCACAGTTCCTTTTGAAAATCCTTTAATCTGGGATGCAAACCAGTGTGCTCAAGGCTATAATGAACTTCTGAGATTATGTACTGGCTATTTTATAGGAGGTATATTTTCTCTTTCCTCTTTCTTCTTTTCTGTCTCAGAAAGGCTTAAGAATACATAGTTTCATACTTTTGTGCTTTTATGAATTTTGCCCAGTGCACAGAGATAACTTCTTCCTGAAAGTCAGTGGCAAAAAAAGTTTTAAAAGGACAAGTAAACAGCTTTCAGACAACCCATAGGATGTGGCAGTTCTCAACAGCACAACATCGTAAGTGGCTTTTAAATCAATTGATCTTGTTATTCTGCATGTGTTTTAAATATCTAACATGTTTTATACTACACTGGCTTGGGCTTTGACAAATCCCATTACTCTCTGTTACTCTATCTCATTACACAGTGAATTATTAAATAGAACACTTAACCTAATTAGATATTATTGTCATGATACATACAGACATCCTGAAACGAGTCATTCCTTATTGTTTTTCTGACGGGTCCCTCAGTTGTTTTTTATGTCTTCTTCTGTGTTGGTGGTAGGGTTTTTTTCTTCCTTAAGAAGCATCAAATCTCTGGTGAAAGAAATGTGGGTTTTTTCCTGTTTCTTTTTAAAATGATTTACATAGATACACACAAAACCAAACAACTAAAAATTGTTCTGGGCCACAAACGCAGTTTTTTCTCCTCTAGTAGTGTGCATACTCATTCACTTCTGTGGAGCTAGTAAGATATGCTTATCAGTATTTTGGTTTTAGACTAGACTAGAAATTTTCATTCAAAGACACTCATTCCAGGAGAAAGGAAAGTCTTCACCTCTTCTATAAATTGGCTGCCAACACCAGCCTGTACCACACTGTATGACCAGCACATTGCAGGGCCATACAGCCTCCTGTCAAGCCCTCACTGATGGCCAAATTTTGCGTCTGTGAAGATGCATGGGATAATTGCTGGCTATTAATTTCAGAGAATTATCAGATCAACAAAGCCAGGCTAGGATATTTTCTCAGTCTTTTCAAACACGGTGCAGTCACGGCTGGCTAATTGGAAAAGATGCTTCCTATCATGTAATATACTTTTAAACTAACAGACTGCCACTTGCAGATCTGTTTTGGATCATTTCATTATTATTCCAGCAAACTTTAAAAATAAAATATTTATTTTTCTCATTCATACTGTGCAAATCAGGTCAAAAATATTACTTGATATAGGCATAACTTGTAAGAGTTGCTTTGGCTATTTACCAAGCTGTCATGTTTATCTTTTCAGTGGCATGTCTCATATTGGGAAACATGACAAATTGTGTAGATAGTGTTATTGTTGTGGGAGGCAGTTTTCCTGTGTTCAATGATGCTAACTATAGAATACTCATTTTTAAGAAATGGCCCATGTGCACGTGCCATTCAAGTAAAACCCTCCATAATGTATTAACTCACAGCTAATTCATGCCACCTGAATACTGAGTCTCTGTGCTGAGGATGGCCTGGGAGTGATGCAGTTTCTGGGAGAACATCCCCATTGCCATTTGCTTTGTATGACATCACTGGCTCCTCTGTGTGTCCCTTTTTTTCTTGAGCAAAGGCAATGCCCAGTGTGTCAAGTCCTTCCTACATTTGTTCTATGTTCTTTTGTGCTAAGTGTTAGGTAATTTTACCTTTCTTGCTGTTTTACTCCCATATCCCTCCTCTGTCTACATCTATTTCTTTATTTTTAAGTCAAAATGATGGAAATCCAGCCCTGTAGTCAAGACAACCTTCATTTTTCCAAGTCAACATGTGAGTTACATACATTTGGTATTCACAACATACTCATTAGCAATCAAAAATTCTGTGTGTTGTGAATACTCACAACAATATTTCACTGTATTTCATGGTGAAAGTGAGTGAGACACTCAAACATGCATCAGATGGGAAGAGAAAATACAAAATGGTGGCTACTGAGTCAACAAGCAGCTTGTGTTCTTATCTGTATGTATAAAAGTGAGATTACTGGATTTCTTTAGCTCTTTTATGAGTTAAATTAGAAACCGACGTGCCTGACATTAAGACACTTACTAGACACTTACTTGATGCTGCTTGGCAAATATCATCTCTGTGTGGATGAGCTAGTTTCAAAAAGACCAGGCGTAAGTACTGCCACTTCCACGATCTGGAAAGCTTGTACATTTCAAAAATGTCAGGCTCAGTCAACGTCAGAAAACAATCTTCAAAAAAGGTGGGATGGATAAGATGGATTTTTTTTTTTGATGTACCACTGAACATCTGTGATGCAGCAGAATGCCCACCCAGAACTTGCTGAAATGAGCTGTTTTATAATACTGTCAATATCCTCAGAAAATCAAGCCCAAAAATTTGCAAGGAATTCAAGACAAATATCAATGGTATCGCTATTTTAAATTACGTATTTCTGAAATAAAAAGATTCCTATTGCGTGTTTTGATGGTACTTATGAAATTGCAATATATTGGGGGAAACTGTGTTTAGAGGACTTTCTGATTGCAAAGCCAAGAGTTACAAAATTAGAAAAAATATTAGAAGATCTAGATTTTGGAGAGAGGGATTAGAAAAACAGATGGTCACCTATGAAATTTTAACCCGAGCCCTTGTGAAAGAGCATAGTCTGTACTCACAGTGATCCCTACTGATTTTCAAACATCTCTTGGCTCATTCAGTTCATGGAAGAGAAGATGCAGAAATAATGTGTTATGCCCGTGTGGGAAAAAGTTTATTACCTTCAGGGCCCTGAACAGAGAATGCTGTTAGGATACACTCATTGTTGAGGCAGGATGTCATGAAAAAGAAGGGTGATAATTTCATGGGCAGTTTCACAGAAATGTTGGAAAAGTGGATGCTCTTCCTAATTCCACCACCAGATTCTGGTGTGATGCTGGACAGTCATTTGGATTCGCTCTTCCACAGGTGACCAATGACTGCTTGCTCCTCTGTTTGAAAGTGCTTTAGATGAGAGTTACTGCATAAAAAGTACCAAGCACTCGTAACTGCAGTGAAATTCTTGAGTGTATACGGTTACATTATGCTAAGTACTCTAAAAGATTAATTTTCAGACATCCTAAAGTGAGCACCTAAAATTAATGGGCTTTTTTTTTTTTTTTTTTACTATTTTCATCTTAATCTCTTTAAGTTCCTCACTAGTCAAATGAGATAATTATACCTCTCTCCATCATCAGGTTGTTATGTAGATAAAGTCATACAAGATTTTGAACCAGTTAGGTGCTACAGTGATGAGTGTTATGAAGAAGCCTTGAAGTAAAATGTCAGCTCTGTATTCAGCATCAGGAATGGATGGGGTGTATGGGAAGGGGCCTTCCCTGAACAGGACTAGAACCCAAAGCGATCCACCTTATGGTGAGCATCCTCCTGTCTGGACAACCAGTGAAACCAGTGATGTGCCTTAACACCAAAGCCAGTGAAGCCAAGACTGCTGCAGCTCTGTATCCTCTGCATCCAAGCCAGGGTGAAGTCTCACTGGAGTTTTTTCTCCTGTTGTAGTTCTCTGACACATAATAATGAATGAGTTTGCAATAAAGATTTTCTTCTAAAAGAGGCATTAAAAGGGTATCCATCTTCCCATTTTCACAAAAAAAAAAAAAAAAAGAAAAAAACCCCACTAGTACAGGCTGTGAGATCTCACTCATCTTTGAGAAATTTTGGTTGAAACTAGTCAGCATTTCATAGAATCATAGAATCAGACGGGTTGGAAAAGACCTCGGAGATCATCAAGTCCAACCCTTGATCCAACACCACTGCGGTTACTAGACTATGGCACTAAGTGCCACGTCCAGCCTCGTCTTGAAAACCTCCAGGGACGGAGAATCCACCACTTCCCTGGGCAGCCCATTCCAATGGCTGATTACTCTCTCTGTAAAGAATTTCTTTCTGATATCTAACCTAAACCTCCCCTGGCACAGCTTAAGGCCATGCCCTCTTGTCTTACTGCTGGTTGCCTGGGAGAAGAGACCACCCCCCACCTGGCTACAACCTCCTGTCAGGTAGTTGTAGAGAGCGATGAGGTCTCCCCTGAGCCTTCTCTTCTCCAGGCTAAACAACCCCAGCTCCTTCAGCCTCTCCTTGTAGGACTTGTGTTCAGTCCCTTCACCAGCCTGGTTGCTCTTCTCTGCACCTGCTCCAGCACCTCAATATCCCTCCTGAACTGAGGGGCCCAGAACTGGACACAGCACTCCAGGTGTGGCCTCACCAGCGCTGAGTACAGGGGCAGAATCACCTCCCTGGTCCTGCTGGCCACACTGTTCCTGATCCAGGCCAGGATGCCATTGGCCTTCTTGGCCACCTGGGCACACTGCTGGCTCATGTTCAGCCTCCTGTCAATCCAAACTCCCAGATCCCTTTCTGCCTGGCTGCTCTCCAGCCACTCTGTGCCCAGCCTGTAGCGCTGCAGGGGGTTGTTGTGGCCAAAGTGCAGGACCCGGCACTTGGCCTTGTTGAACCTCATCCCGTTGGAACCAGCCCAGCTCTCCAGTCTGTCCAGGTCCCTCTGCAGAGCCCTCCTGCCTTCCAGCTGATCGACACTCCCCCCCAGCTTGGTGTCATCTTGGTGTCATTTAAAGCATCATGGTCATCATGTTTCTTAGTGTTTTAAAGCCTCTTACTGCTTTAATAGGCTGTTTCACGTGCAACTGTGTTTTAGAAAGGGAACTGAAACATCAGCTATGTGAAATACCCTTAAAGAGCCACTGCATGGAGAAACAGTAAAGCGGAGATCTTCATATGAGTGTCATAGGTCTTCTCAAGCTTGAGCCTTAGACACTTAACAGTGTCTCCTCTTCACTGAGGAGAACAAGTTGTTACCCTGGCAGGTTATCTCGTGCAAGAGGATGGTGTTGGGCTGTGGGATAAAAGGCTCCCGACATGAAGTACCCCAGAAACATGATGGCAGATGGGAGAAACCCAATACCCTGGTCAGAGACATGAACTGCTGTCCCTGTTTTCAAATTAAACTCTATTTTGAGCTATTTTCCTGAGTAAGGGACATTTTGCATGCATAAGTGTATATTAGGTCAGCAACTGGAGTTGAACCAGGGGACATAGGGGCCCAGATGCCTGGGTTCCAGCAAGCAAAGAGGCCAGAGCCCATGCACACTGCCTGGGTAGCCATGTCAGTGTGTGATTGCTTCCAAACATCAAGCTGGACTTGACTGGGAAGCCAGAGACCAGAGGTTCTGCCTGTTCTTCACAAGCATCTGAAGGGGGCTGTCTTAGAAACCCATGCGTCTGGGTGTCAAGAGCTGGGGAGATGGGGGATGCAGAGACAGTTTTGGGGCAGCCAGTTAGTAGAAGGACCCCTATATTCCCTCTAAAAATAGATATATGGTCCGCTAAAATATAGGTATATATTTTTCCAATTAACAGCTGTCATCCTGATCAGCTAGAGAGGAGAACAGGATGAGGCCACGGTGCTATTTGTGCTTGTGAGTGTTGTTTTCTGTCTGTGTTGATCCATGTGGCCAGTCACAGGTATATATGTGTGTATACATATGGTGTGCATGTGAGCCTATTGGGAATACATGCTCAGCCTCACTGCCGGCTGATCCGGAGGCTACAGAGCTGCAGCAGCCTCCCCTCTGTCGGGCTGCTGGGCATGACAAGCCCTAACAGATGGGCTCTTCTCTGCCAGAAGGTTTCAAACCCGTCTCCTAAACAACTAAGGAATGCTGCTCAGGAATACTATATTTGCTTCCAGGATATAAGGAATTATGGTCTAATGGCTACAGATCCGCTTGTACCTCTTCCTCTAAACCTCTCCCCTGTCGTACCCTTACCTGCTGGATAATCACTTCTCTCTTGGGAACAGCAGGTAGCACTCAGCAGCTCTGTTTCAATAACACATATGCTACACAAAACAAAACAAAAAATTGCTGCATGGCTTCTTCTCTTTGTGATAACCTACTCCATACTGTTCCTCCTCCTTACATTTTTGTCACCCTGAGTGCTTTGCTGGGAGTACAGTTAGTCGGAAGGAGAGGTTGTTGCTAGGTTATCTTTCCAAGGCTAGCTAGCAAGAGTTTCAAATGACTTCCATAAACCTGAGCAATAAGTCTTCTCCAGGCACTCATATTTCTGCTATTTTGTAGCACGCTTGAAGAAGGGTGTTATGATAGCAGAGCAGTGTGGGGGTGGGTGAGAAAGGTGAACTGAACGTAGAGGCACACGAATTTTAAGATAGAAATAGCATGAAAGGGAATGTTCTACCAGCTTGATAATAACTCATAAGCTGGGGCTGATGAGGCTCACATTTGCTGTAAAGTCTGGCATTGGGAGTTCAGTGCCTGTTGCCTGCAGCTTGCTGGCTCCCCCTCTGAATTCACATTCCTTCAAAGCACAAAAAGGATATCTACTCATTTTCACTCACTGAGTTACAATCTGATTTATCCCTCCTTACCTCATGATTCAAGAAATGAATGATTTGTTAGTGTAGACATATCAAAACTGACGTCTTAGGTTCTGCTATGGCTGGTCCTTGGAGCTTGTTTGGAGGATTGGACTCTCCTTGTATCACGCTAACTTCTTACAGAAAAGATTTAAAACGGAGCTAATCATGTATGAAGAACTATGTATAAACTATTCACCAGGAGGAAAAAAAACCCCAGGCTTTTCATTGTAATGCAGTTTTTAGAGAAAATCATCCAATTTAGAATTAGATGATACTTAATTGATAAAAGTCTCCTTACAGGCACTTTGCCATACTCTGTTATCAATTTTTCCTCACAAATTACTTGTTCCCAGCATTGCAAGACTCTGTGGTTTACTGTAAACATACTACTGCTAACAACTGAATATAGAGGTCTTTTTTTGTTTGTTTTATTTTTTGTTTTGGTTTGGTTTTTTTGGGTTTTTTTTAAGCAGAAGCAGTGCAGGTGTTCGTCAATTTTGTGACATGAAGGATGGTGATGTCATGACCTGGCAGGAACAAACACTGACCAGAGGAGATGGAAGAGAAGCAGATCCAGACGAGGAAACAACCCACCAGTAACATAGTGTCAAGAAAAAAAGCACAGGGGCAAAAGGTGCAATTAAAGAAATCAGGGAGATATGAGGAGGAGGCAAATGTGGGTTTTGAAATCCTGCACTTGAGAATTGAAACCTCATACACCTCAAATTTCTATTTTCTTTTTCTCTCTTTCTTATATGGAACTGTTGATTTTGCTCTTTGGTTCAGCAGTTTTTTTGCTGAATACAAGATAATTTGTCTCAGATAGCAGGGGGCAGACTTTAGCTGGTGTAAATGGCTCTCACTTCATTCTCAGAGAGAAGCTACTCCAACACTCTTTGTTCTCTGCATATGAAGCAGAACTGCTGAAACATGTCAACTGCTCAGCACTTATTGCTGTGCTCTTGGTTAGACTCTCTTCCTTTTCAGCTTCATATTGCAGTTTTGTCAGAGAGGTAACTGCATTTCACTGATGGTGTATGTGCAACTTGTAGTCTTCGGGAAAAATAATAAAGAAGTAAACTGACACTTATACTGTAAATGCCTGGAATTAATTTTGAGAAAGAATAATCTCTCAAAGCAGAAACACTATGTGGATGTTAAATTGCCAGCTCCTCACAGTTTCTTTCTATACTCACTTGGCATCAGTGCTGATATTTTTTAACTTTGTCCTTTCCCAAGATGCATTAATGCCACCACACATAACTACAAGTTCACTGTTGCTGGATGCAGCAAAATGTATCTGCATCACTGCAGGTGGATGTTGAAATATTGTGTTGCGCTGGTGAAGAGTAATTTTGCTAAACAGTAAATACCTTCTTTACTTCAGCTTTTGTTCTCTTTCTCTGCTGTGAAAAATTGGTTGTGTCTCAGACCTAGAAAACAGTGCTGGACTCTCTAACATCAAATTTCACTGTTGAAACTCCACTGGCTTCAAAGTGGATATTCCTGATTTACTGGCCTTCAGTGAGAGTAGAGTTGAGGTCACAGTCCTGAGTATGTTTCCTGTTAGATGTCTCTGGTATAGTATCACAAAGGTAGTTTTCTAATATCTGTGTCTTCTAAATAATTAATCTAGAAGTCTGTATGGCCTGGCTCTAGTAATACCACTCTACTGGTGTTGACCATTATTTGTGATTTGTTGTTCACTTTGTTTTTCAGTCAAATAAGAAGATATATTTTGTGTGCACCCAACTCAGATGTTTCTGGAAGAATAGGGCCTTTGGTAACACTGAGGGAAAAATTTAATTTTACCCCCACCCCCACATCATTTACATAACTCAGATTGATGAGATAGGAAGGAAAGTGTTTACAATGCAAGAAGATAGGAATTTGGGGATTTAAATAGGAAGCAAATCGAAATGAGCTGTCTGAGGTAATTATGGAACACATACTTCATATGTTTTCATTAGATATTGCTATTATACTACACAAGGCAAAGGAGTTTGATTAAACTACAGCTCAGTATATAAATTTATGCATAAATTACCCAGAAATCAGTCAGTTCATTATCTTTCAGGAACTCAGCAGGGAACTGAGCAAAAGTTTAGGTCCACTGGGATAAATAATTTGAACAAGAATAAAATCTGTACTAGGCAGAAAGAAAAAACACAGACAAGGTCCATGAGATGGAACATGACAAAGGGTTAAATTAATTCTTGTGCAGAGCCCCAGGCAGGGAGAACAGCAGGGAGGACAGGAAGGACTGAGCTCCTTCTCCACCACTGGGAAGCCCAGGGCACAGGTAGTGTTTGCCAGCAGTTCCCATGGGATCACACTAATGCCTGGAGAAGGAACATTTCACATAAATGCCTAGAGAAGAGACACTTCTCTCCTGCAGGCACCTGTAGTGCAGGTGACTGCTTTATCCTTTCTGTTGGAAATGGTACTTCAGGCTAGTTTCACCACTGGTTTGCTCATGCAAGGGGGCTCATCAAATAGCAGGAGGCTAAATTACTTTCTGATCTAACCTCTAGCCTCTGGCAGAGTGAGGGATTTTTTTATATGAATGAAGATTTTTCTCAGGTATTGTTAGCCCTTACTTTTGACAATATATTAATTTTTAAAACCATTGCATACAGGATCTCAGGAAGGATCATAGCTGAAATCCACCATCAGGCTGCCCTCAGCCTTGAGCCAGCTTTTGACTGTTGCATGTTGCTGGGAAGGAACCACTGGATGAAAGGTGAGGCTACCAGGAAATCTGTGACAAAGTCTCATAATGATCTGCACAAACCCTTTAAGCAATAAAATTTGTGATAAATACTATTTAGCGTATTTTCACTTGATTTTTATTCTTCAGTCCAGACTGTCATTTAAGTAAAGGTGTGTTCACAAGAGTGTAATATCAGTAATTTGGTGAGAGAAGCCATCACAAAACACTTTGCATTAACCTTTCATATAATTGTAGTGCATCTACTCCAGGTCTGTACATCAGCATTCGATTGATAGAAACTGTGGTTCTCACAAGTACATATATGCTCTTTTTTGCATTTGTTGAAGCAGGCTGGATTAAATTTCTTCCGCTTCTGCTTACATAAAGTGATGCTGTATCATTTTTGTTGCTAATGAGGACACAGGATTAGTATGTATGTTCAGGTCTTATGACATGATCTCACTGAAATGCCTTTCAAGGATCTCTCTTCAAGTCTATTTATATTTTTCTACATTTTTTTACCTGTCCAAGGTCTTAGCATTTAACTCTTTTAGCCTTCCCCCCCCCCATCTCCCCTCTTCCTGCTGAGGGTGTTTGTTCCCTTTTAGTCCTTCATCTCTTTAAATTTCTTTACAATCAATTACAAGACACTGATCTGTCTCTCTTGCTCACTGTCTGTAGTATATCAGCACCAGCTTCAACTGTAATCCACTCTGCCTTGTTATTGACTGCCTCTCTCCAAGCCTGGTATCATCATCAAATACCACTGCCTGACTAAACAACCTTTTAATAAATAAACACAACAAACCTTGGCCCTAATAATAAAGCTTCTGACTCTCCGATAACCCCCTTTCCCATTAAATCACTCTGAAGTTCAATATTCTTCCTATATTCCCAGCCAGTATAATCTATTACATAAGCATTTTTTGGGGACCTGTGTTACAAACACTGTTCCTTTTCCACCATGATCTGCTGACAGCAGATGACATGTGGTAAGCTTGTTAAGTCTCAGAATTTTGACTGGTAGATTTATACATTTTCACACCAGAAGGGACATCTTGCTTGACACTCAGTATGACCTAAACTACAGAGTTTTATCCAGCCATTCTTAGATAGGGGTAGACTACTTCTTCTTGTGCTGTAATGTCTTTTAGGAACACTTCCAGTCTTGAATTCAAGTGGTAAGAGTTGTCCACAGTCACTGGCCATTTACTTTTGGTGGCTAATTAATGTTGCTGTGAAAAATAGACTTTTGCTGTTTGAATCCAGTTTGAATTTGATTGATGTTAGCCTCCAGCCACGGCATCCTGTTTCTGTGTGCAAGATTAAACAATGTTATGCCCCCAGAAATTTTTCCTTGCAAACTATGGAAAGTCCATTTCAGCTTCCAAATAGATGCTCACTCACTCCCTCACTCCAATGAATGTCCTCCACTTTTCACATCATTCTTACACTGGCAATGTAAGCCCTATCCAATCTTCTACTGTTCCACATAAGCGTAGGTGAAGTAAGTAGAAACTGCATATTCCAATAATAATCTTGCCCCTACTAACTACGTAGGCAAATTAATATCCATAACCGTACTTTCTATTTCCCTGCTCACCCATGAATGGTTCTTTCTAGGTCTTTTGGTGATGACATTCTGATGGGATGTTTGCAGTCTACTGCCTTTACTGAGTCTGTGATGCTTGCTGCAACTGAAACAAGAACTGTCACTATAGCTTTCTCTTGCAAGTTTTCCCCAATATTTTCTCTGACAGCACTTTCATCTAACGTTATCTTCACCTGATTACTTTTCTTAGTGTTGTTTTGAATAAAAGGAATGGTTTCTTGCTGTCAGATCAAATCCCTTCTTAAAAGTAAAGGCATTGAATATGATATCTTCTATTTTATTTTTTTCCTTCATATTTTAAGGAGCTTTTTAATGTAGTAAGCTTGTTAATACATCTGCATTTATTTTTCTGCTGTTTTTTCTGAATAGGGCATGGGTCTTTGATATGGACAAATAATTTAAGCCTTCTGATGTTCTTCTTTCATTGACTTCTTCTTGGATGTAGCTTTGATTTATCATGGTATCTTTTCTTCTCATGGAAAGGAAGTATCTGATTATTTCTCCATGACAGACTGTGAACATAGGAATAAATAAAGTATATTATTTTTTTACTGCGTCAGACCTTTCAACAATATATTAACCCTTCTATCTCTCATTCCACCTCTTGTGCCATCTCTTGTTCCTTTATGTATGCAGAATGTGTGTTCCCATTTGTCTTACATCTCATTTACACCTCTTTCCATTCTTCACCTTGCCTTAAAATTTTTCTAGAGTCTCACAAACATTTCTATAATCTTCCTACTCCTCCTCTGTGTTGATGTTTTATACCTGGTGCTAACCTTTATCTCATTCTTGATCACATTTTGTACTTATGTTCATTGCACAGTGTATGAATTGTTACAAGCTTTGGGGTTGCCTGCTCCAATGGTGCTTAACACCATGGATGTATTGATGCACATGGCCATAAGAAATCTCCGACTATTTGCCCTTTTTCTTCCCAAGTCCATTTCTCTGCCACTAATAATTTCCAAAATCTCAGCAGTCTGACTCCTCCGCCCAAGCTGTCTACAGCAAAGTTATGACTTGCCCTCTTCTTGTTTTGATCCTGGGCTAAAAGGGTTCTTTTGGTCAAACTTGGGAACAAACTTGGCCTGAAACTATAAGTAAAAAAGGGCAGAGTATTGCTGTCTGACAAATTGTATACCAGGACCAGTTTAAACTGGGAGGGGAAGTACGAGACCTCTCTGTTGTCCCCTCTTACCCTCTAGAGCCAGGTCTTCTTGCAAATGAGTGGGATGGTAGCAATGCAGTTCTAGTGCTGGAGACCCCTGAGGAGGAGAGGAACGTGCCAAAGGCACCTTGGAGACAGTCACTGCTAAACCCACCACCATCACCAGTGTCTCAAAGTCTTTATTCTCCTTTATTCCTTCCTTCTAAAAGTTCGTACCTTCCCTAAACATAAAAAATGTCTGTCAGCAACTGAGACTAGAAATCTGCTGGAAATAATGAAGAAAACCTCCATTGCTGGATGAGGCCAAAATGTCTTTCCAAGTAGCAAAGTGCATCAAGCTCTTCAAGAGCAACACAGCACTGCCTGTCGGATGCAAGGCAGCACTAGTGTAGAAAGAACACACGTACATCATGCAGTGGTGCCTGTTTTAGGACCTTCAAAGCACTGCCCATCCCAGGTCTAAGGAGAGTGTGCATCGCCATGCACTTCTGCTCTCAACCTAACAAGGTGTGCAGATCTGCTTCTCGTAGGGATAACAGCATTAAGTTCATGTCTCCAAGGACTGATGTGGACCTGGCTGGTCAGCCAGAAATCTCTCTATGACTTACTTTTGCTAACACTGGTGTCTGGGAAACAATAAACTACAACAGAACCAGAAGCACAAGCACATGCGACTGCATTTCTGCGATTTAGTTCTGTTCCTACTTAGCATCTAAATGAGTCTGAGACAAATTAATTTTAGTATTTTTTTTCAGTGTGAAAACACAATAGCAATGTTATGCTTAGCCTTTTACAATATTGGGTCCCAGATAGACAGTTTTCTGTGTGTTTGCCTCCTCACAGCTATTTGTCCTTCTTACAGCAGTCTCTGCCCAAGCACACAGTTGCTGCTGCACTGCGCACTGCACAAACACCATTTTCCCCAGTAGCTCTTTGTGGGATTTAGATACACTGGGAAAACAACGAAATGTTTCTTCCACACATGAATTTTTTTTTTCCTTGTGCTTCTTGTCAATAATAATTTGCAAGTCCCTTTATAATTTCTGATTATAATGTGACCTGCACTGTTCAGATTTTGTGAATTAATTAATTTTTCTGTATTACTTTTCCTGTAAACTTTGTAGGCATATATATTCATGAAAAGAACAGAGGAGAAAAAAATCCCAGAAATTACCACAAGAAAACCCCTGCTAAAAGCAATAAGTTTGCTGACAGATGGTAGAATCAGTTGAAAATCGAGTACCATATTTACTAAGTCTAACCCATTTAGTAAGCCAGAAAAGTGTTATCTAATTCTATCCCCTGTGTGTTTGTGTTTTGGAATAAACAGATGCCTAATGAGGAATGTGTCTACTATGGTTTTTGAAGAACCTGGATGGATCCTGGTTGTGATTCAATACTTGATTTTGACAAAACTGATAATGCTCACAGCAGAACCTATTGTTTTGGCTTTCTAAACCACAAATATTCCAACCCTAGCTGACTGAAAAAAAGTAGTTTCAAAGAAGGTGACAGAACAGGGCACAAATCAGAAAAAAAAAAAAAAAAGTGTTGAATGACTTAACCTGCATTTTACATTTCCTGTTCTATTTATATAACACCCAAAAATGCAGCAAATGAAAGGGCAAATGTGCTTGAATCACTTGCAGGCTTGACAGCTACCACAATCAATTCCTGTATGTTTTTCACTTGGCTTTATAAAATAATAGAGATTGGCTTAGAAAGACATATGCTTGGGTACTTTGTGACAGATCTGGGTGAGAAGCAAAAATTGAATAAACAGAGAAGGGTAATCTGAGCAACAAAGGCTTTAGGGAAGATGAGCCTCTCACGGGCCATGTTTGGCCAACAAGGCTGTTGCATGTGCAATGCCTGTAAAGTGAGGTTCCTAAAAGGCACTGTTCTAACACTGCTTGGATGGTTTCTAAATTCTCACCCTTAATAGCAGCCATGAGGAAGTTTACCAAAGAGAATCAGCTATCTGTGAAGTCCACCACAAAAGTTGCAGAACAAGATTTCTCCCCAGCTAGAGAAGGCTTTTAAAATATGCTTCTACTAACTTTCTCTGTGTGTGTGAAATGGATAAAGAACAGGATATAGTCTTCTGTAAAAATAAATAAAATGACACCTTCACGTAGAGCAGAATATTCCAAAGGGTTATTTAATAGAAGTGAGATCTATTATTTCCCCTAGTATTTAAAAAAGCAGTGATCAGTGATGGATTTCAATAAATTGATATTCACCCATTCCTACTTGTTGAAGTTGCTCAAGAGTTACTCAAGGCATTTTTAGGAAGTAATATTCTATTTTCAATTACATGAAACTGGCCAGCAGTGAGAGATTTTAGTTTTGTGACTATAAAATATGTTTCTCAAAATACTAGTTGGAGTCAATCATTGAAGCAGTGATCCGAATACTAGGATGCACAGCCCTATGTCCAGCATATGCTGTGTATCTGTTCTGTGAGCAAAAGCGAGCAGTTTTTGTTCTCTTTCTATATTGCCCTGTCCACCCTGGAGGTGCACATGGAAATATAAATCTAAACTCACATATGAATTATTCTAATGTGACCAATATTCTAGTTTTGTTGAAGGAATATCCACGGTACAGGTCAAGTCAGCGTATTGTTGTCTTATTACTGCAGGAAATATCAACTGGCCCATCAAAGGAAAACAGACACTGGTGGTGGTAATACAGTGTTTTAACACGTGGATTCTTAAATATTATATGTGATTCTTAAATATTAGTAGCAGTAATTGGATTTCACCTTTTATATAGGTGGTATCTGAAGATGGTTTTCTGTTCACATTTTAGTGAAAGCAAGTTTTGGAGGAGGACCTGAGTGAAAAGAAAAAGTGCCAGCACTATGGTTTTCTTCCAAGGGCTTTCTGTCCCTCAAAGCCAGAACAGACAAGATGCTTGTGGGAGATATTTTACTGTGTCATTATTTGAAAAATTTAATATAGGTATAAATTTGGTTTGCATCTAGTTTTACATGAATGAAGGATGGAAATGAGAAAATATTGTGGGTCCTGATTTTAAAGTTTCAGGTTTTACTTTGCCCTTTCTTGGCTCTACTTTGTCGCATTTCCAAGGCATTAAAACAGAGACTCAGGGGTCTCGCTAGACATAATGGTATAAAGTTTCCAGTGCAGTAAGCTGTAACACTCTGTATGCTCTGGAAAGTTTGCATTCAGCCTTTTAATAAGTGAAGACGCAACATAATGCTCCTGATAATTTTCAGCACGGACAGATGGTATATGAACAGCCTGGTGGGAGGAGAACCAGCCCAGCTTAGGGTAACAATGTTCAACTAGCTATCAGGGAGGAAACAGACTTCCTCTGCCATTGCCCAGTGCCAAGGAGCTTGTTTTATCTCCTGCTCACCACACTGATCATGCTTTGTTTTTTTCTGTTTTATAGGCATTGGCTTTATGCAGAAAGTGCAGTTCCTTTCTACTGCCAAAACGAAACAGTATTTTAGATTATAACTAGGCTAGAAGTCATTTACAATTAATTCTGCTCCAAAACTCCGGTAGCTGGAAATGCAGATTACACCAATTTGCTGTGAGCTGTTGTAAGATGAAGAAGCCATTCACTGCTGCTATTCCACAGTGTATTTTCTGACTCATGTGCTAAAGCTGGAGGTGGCTGGGCCAGCAACCTTAGCAGCGAAGCAGGCCATGTTAGCAGGAATAGGGATGGGTTCATCACCGCTTCAGGAAGCTTATCTGAGAGGTCATATCCAAATTACGTTTTCCAGATGCTGCGTATGTAATTCTGTCGGTGCTGTTCCCTCTGCAAGAGAATTCAGTAGCAGTGGTACCAGGAAGAGTCACACTGGAGACAGACAGCATGCCATGATGGCTAAGCTTTGTTCTCCATTCTCTACACAAATGTGCTAATTACATAGGGCAAAGCATTTCTTCAGGCTTGGAGTGCTGAACACAGTCAGAAAAATCTTGCCATGTTCTGGCTTTGGACCCGTGCTTCAGCTGAGCCTAACAATGAGATAGGTAATAGTCAAGGAGATTGCTAGTGATGAGAGGATAGATTGAAGACATGCATTTACTCCTAATTCTAAGTCTTGGCAGCTAGCAGAGACAAGTGTCTTCCATGAACAGTAAATTAATTTTTAAAAGGAACTTAAGGAAAAAAAAGGCTTTTTCTCTAGCCTGTGTCTCTCTTGTGAACAGGTGACAAAGAGTAAGAGAAATTAAGGAAGAGGAAACATAATATTTCCCTCACTGCAACTGTCTTTAAAATGTTTGAACAGTTTTTTTGTTTTAATTTAGTTTTCTTGCCTCCACTCTTTTTCGTGTTTGTGGGATTTTTTTTTTTATTCCACTTGAATTCAGTACTACCAAAAATAGCACAAAACAGTTACTGTAAATCTCTCTCTGCTTTTTTCATCTGAGAGTGGACAGGAGTTTTTCATTTCATACATTATTGACCACAGGATAGAATGGTGATTCCACAAAGTGAGTAGAAGCTTTAAAAAGTTAATGAGGAGGGACTGCAAAGGGTTGTTGTTCTTGTTGTTGTTACTTTTTAATGTTCTGTAGCATTTAGGACTGGGCAGCTGGGCACGCTGGATACTGACTGCCGCTGCTGTCATTTTTGTTGCACTGTGCTGCTAAGGATAACAAAAGATGTTATCCCTTGTGGGCTGTGCCCTTCCGCAGTGATACCTGCTGCAGGCGGGGTGTCGCATCCCGCACCACAGCTCGCTTCACCTCACCAGCAAACAGGGAACACCCACACTTGCATCCACAGAGCATGAGGAACTGACACATAACCTCTGAAGATAAACACTCAGCTAGAAAAAAAGAAAATGTAATATATTTTTGATTTCCTAAGGAGTGAAGCATCTACCTTCCCTGAAGACATCCATTGAATAAGCTTAGTATGTCCTCTGGCTAACATCTGTAGCAAACTTACCTCAAAGATACAAATACCACGGGGTTATTATAGTGGTACCTTTGGATATATTATTTTACATGGAGCTACCATCTGTTTCATACTCTAGTATGTATCTGAGCGCTCCAACAGCAGTTGCAAACACCTCTGTCAGGACACTTGGAAGCATATGGGGCCAGTTGGTGTGGTGCTGGGCAATATCAAGGGGCTGAGAATATACTGACATATTCTGGGCTGGATCCTCTCTTACACTGGTGTTATTTTTATATAGCTCCATAGACTTCAGCTGCACAACTGCATATTTATACAAACATGAGGTCAGGACCTCATCCAAAGATTATTTAAGTCTTAAACATTTTAATCTACAATGAAAATAATGGAGAAATCTGTTTTCATAAGAGTGTCTAGTCTCTGTGAAACATTTGGCTCTTTAACTGTCTACATGAAAAATACTGAAAGCAGAACCTTTTGTATGGCAGTTTGATGTCCTGGAATTTTAGCTGCAGTTTTTTTTCTATTAAGAAATTCTAACCTCAAAAGGACTTGCACTTCTCCCACGTAACAAAAAATTTGCACACTTCTTAGTTTTACACCTTTAGGTTGTAGAAATTATCATGGGTTTGTTGACTTGAAATGGATCTGAAGATTTTTCTCACTAGTCAAAGAACAAGGCCTGATCGGCTTAAATTGCAAGAAGTAAGATGCCAGTTAAATATGAGCATATACTTACTTAACAACACTACCAAATAGTGAAATACTGGGATGGGTTACCTAGAGAAAATGTGGCATCTCTGTCACCAGAAGTCCTCAAGACTAGGTCAGGCAAATGTCTGTTATGAAGGACACAAGCAGTGCTGATGGGAGGTAATGTGGGGGAGGGATGGAGGTATCCTTCACCAATCCCTCCCAGCTCCTCCTGGGAGCATTGCTGTGGCTGGGAGCAGGAGCCAGGTCTCCCACTCCCTAAAGGGATGTTGACTGTTCACTTATTCCCTGGAAGGAAGGTGCATTGGGTTTGCATGGCAAGGTTTTGGTAGCAAGGGGACTACAGGGGTGGCTTCTGTGAGAAGCTGCTAAAAGCTTTTCGTGTATCTAAAAGAGCCAATGCCAGTTGTGTCCAAGATGGATCTGCCACTGAACAAGGCTGAGCCCATCAGCAACAACAGTAACACCTCCGAGATAATATATTCAACAAGGGGGGAATAAAAAAACCTGCGAAACACCAGCAGCATCCAGAAGAGAGGAGTGAGAATATGCGAGAGCAACAGCTCTGCAGACAATGAGACCAGTGCAGAAGGAGGGGGAGGAGGTGCTGCAGCCTGTGGAGGAGACCATGGTGAGGCAGGCTGTCGTCCTGTAGCCCATGGAGGTCCACGGTGGAGCAGAGATTTACCTGTAGTCCCTGGAGGACCCCAAGCCAGAGCAGATGGGTACCTGAAGGAGACTCTAACCCATCAGAAGCCCACACTGTAGCAGGCTCCTGGCAGAACCTGTTCAGCTGAGGAGGGGCAATAATAAAGCAGCTTCAGTGGGCACCTGGTGTCTAGCTAGGGTCAACCCAGCCCAGAAGGGTTGAACATAATAGATTATTTTTTTTCTCTTGCCTTTTCTAGACCTTTTAGCTGGAAATGTCTAGAAGCTGCTGATGCAGGAGGCCCGGAGGCCTTAATCAAAGGAAAACACTGTTGAAGAAAGGAGGTTCATGTGCCATATAATATGGATGGATTAATATAGTACCCCTCCCATTGTGTGCCCTGTGTCTTGTCACCTTGGAGGGCAAATTCTGTAAGCAATAATTATCTTTTACTGAAACACGTGGATCATCTTGCACAAGGACGTTCACTGCCATTAAAAGCTCCTCAGACAACTACCAAGAACAATGCTTACTCTCCTTCCACGTGCATGTACCTAGATTTCTTATGCTCAACAAAGAGTTACATCAGAACTATCATTGTCCTTACTAGTCTTCCTTTAAAACCCTCTGCCAGCCACTAAGACAGAGTTTGGGACATGAAGAACAGTGGCCTGCTTCTGAACAGAGTATCAGTGCAAAAAGCATCTAAAACTTAGGGTTTGTGCTACTTAGTAGATTCAGACCTTCAAAACCACAGACACAAATGCACACACACAAACATGTAAGTACACACACACATACACACACACACACAGATGTATGTATGTGTGACTCTTACGTGTATCTCAGGAGTCCAATATGATTTTGTAAGTTCACCCAGAATTTCCAAGCTTGTATCTGCTGGCCATATTAATTATTAGTGATATAGATGTAGACATTGATTATTTTTTAAAATGTTTCTGTCTCACCTGTCTTTTTAAGGCAGCCAGTTTTATGTGCCTTCTTTTTTTTATTGCATCTTACAAATTATTGCTGCTTAGAAGAGTTTCCTCCACAACCTTTCCAACTGAGTCCCGAAATTGTGGGAGGGTATCAAAGGAATGGTGTTCACTGCTGTTTGACTTTGAATCACTGGAAAATGTTTTATGTAACTCATTTTCTTCCACACAATTAGATTCTAAGGACACAGGGACTAGGCGCCTTTTTTTTTTTTTAATTCAAAGGTCTCAGTAAGTAAAGCATAATGTATTCTGCCCAAACTGTGAGAACAGAGCAATACAGAATAATTTATTTCACTAATGCCAAATTAAAATTCATAACACAATACTTTAATTACCATCTGAATCCAATTCTCAAAGAAGTTTGCCCTAATTGCATTGTTGATATGCATGGATGCAAATAAGATGTTGACTGTTTCGCTTGTAGCAAATGACTCTGTTTCTAATATGCAGACATCTAACAACATGGGGCCAAATTCATCCCTGGTAAAAAGCCATTAGAGTCAGCAGAGTTATACCAGGGATGAATCAACCACTCCTCTCAGCAAAGCTGGTGTAGTTATCAGCCACTAAAAATTGCCCCTCCAGTGCTTACGGACAGAGTTGCTACTCCCATTATCCCTAAGCAAGACAGTGAAAAGCTCCCAGAACCCCTCCAGCAGGCTGAGAAGACAAAAGTGTGAAATGGGCATGTGTGGAACAATGTTTACCAGAAGATAGTGGGGACATAAAAGCCCATAATTTCTTCTTTGCTTTTGTGACAATGCTGAATATGGAACCTATTCTTAGCCCACAAGCAGAGGTGTTTCAAAGGAAAGAGAGAGAGAACATCGTATTAGAGGTGCAGGAAATTAAATAAAATTCATCAAATAGGGGAGACAATAGCATGGGCATCATTGAGGCATTTTTGTAACTACTGCATACTTCTCTTAGATGAGCTACTTAAGTGGAGGGACTTTGAAACATTCTCCTAATTCCAGAAATAAAATAGTTTAAAAAGTCCTTTTCAGATGAATATCTGGGGGAAAAAAGTTGTCATTTCTTTGTTGTTGTTGAAAAATCCCCACCAAATCTCTTAGCTTTCTGAAGACTGTAGTTATGTTGCCCTTAGTTTCTATCTCATTTGAATGTGTTTCTACTATATATACATGAAATAAATTATTTTCTTGAGTAAAATCCACCCATTTTCCTCATAGCCAGATAATAAGCAACAAATGGCAGTATAGGTGCCTGATGTAGCCCCAGGAATGGCTACAGAAGGCAGCAGTGCTGCCTTACATTTAGGGAAGTAGGTGGGAGAATATTGAGGGGTCAGTTTGCTGAATGTGTTTTTATTTGACTCTTGCCAGCTACATAGGATGAGCTGAAGCCCTCTCACTCACTTTCATTAGAGGGCCTGGTCTAAGAGAAATAATACTCATAGTGTGTGTGTTCAGTTACCTAACTAAGCCATATTTTCTTAAAGGAGATCTGCAAAAGGTGAGGAAATGGGCTCGTTGCCCTTCTTTCTTTTTTTATAATGTTCCAAAAAAAAAAAAAAAGAAAGTCTGAAAGGTTTTCTTTTGTTAAATTACATTAGAAAATCAGTCTCACTCTGCTGTTTCTGGAAAAGTCTGTGTACATTTAGAGAATAAATTGTTGGAGATAGTAGAAATACCAGTACAAATAAAACTCTACCAAAACGGAAATTGCTACTGTTCAAATGTCCAGGTCTAGTTAATATCTGTGTATCTCAAGGGCCTAAATGAAGGGTCATTGAAACTCTCTGAAGTGCACCACAGATCCTCTCCAGCTGTGGTACCTGCGTGGCCTGAAGGCAAGCAACTACTTTTTCCTGTGGTCAAAGCCCAGCTGCCAGCACAGACCTCTACATGGCTTAGGAGACTGGCTTTGGTTCGGCTGCACAGCCAGAGTGGGAGCCAGGTGAGGCTGCAGTGGCTTGTGTGATTGTGGGTCCCCTGGGAATCCTGGCCTGCTGGTGCTGGTCCTCAATGGAAAGATGTGAGATCATGCAGAAAGACACTGGTCACAGGAGCAGAGCTCAGCTGAATGACAGAAAGACAGAAAAAGCCAAGGATGAGCTGGTGAATGTGTGGGTAGCATAGAGCTGGAGATCTACAGATTTAACAAAGAGACCCAAAAACAGGGAAAAACTCTGTTTAGCAAGGCTAAGGACACTGGAGGAACCATTTTTAAGTGGTTGGTGTTATGCTAGCATCCTTGTTAACAATGCAGAGCACCTCAATGTAAAGACTGATAGAAGATTTAAATCTGTAGTACTACAGGATTGTGGTCACTAGACCTCACCACTGTGTATTTATGGCAAGCAGATCTCTGCTCAAAATCACTGTGCAACACTGCAGCTCTCATGCTTAAGAGGCTGTGAGTTTAATTGACAATGTACAGAAATTTTCCAGAGATTTTGTCTTAATATTGAGTTGAGTTGTAACTTAAAAATGAGTCCTCTGAGAGAACAATTGCAAAAGTCTCAGAGGTCTTGAGAAGTCATATATAGAGAAGTTATCATGTTACTAGTCATTTTGAGTCATCCTGTGCTGTTCAGAGCATTCATAAATAATCTGGATGTAAGTACAAAATTAATACAAGCATATATATAAATTGCTTGTAATCTGTAACTATATTTATTTAAACTTCAGTGCTCATTTTATACTCATCAAATGACTACTGGCAACTTTTCCAGATAATTGAAAAGTAGGCCTGAAAAGAAACAATTGTACGGGCGAAAAAGTCAGATAGAGTGATACATCAGGTTTGGCAAACTGATCAAGGCAAAGACACTGCATTTCAACACAGACTAACGTGGAAAGATGAGGAGGGAATAAGAATGGTGGCAGAATTTCACAGCAGTGGATCTGGCAAACGATGCCTCCAAAAGTAGTGGTGGTCTAATGGATAAATAGTTCAAAGTGAGCTCCAAATCTCAAACTGCTGCAAACAGTTAATGTAATCACTGTACCACAAAGTAGGAAGTAAATACAGCACTGGCTTTATGATGGACACATGTCTATGTTTCAAAAAAGATGTTCAAAGTTTCAAATGAGAGTTAAATACATTTGTATATATGTGTGTATAATCGACATATTTCCCAAGATAGAGAGAAAATGCTTTGCATTTGCAAGCTTCAACAGATCTAAATTATTCTGTTGAGAAAGAGACTGAAAAGTTACATAAGTGCGCTAGATTCACCTTCAGGCTGAGAAAATATAGGGTACTACTGGACTCGTCAGGCAGGAATCTGGGATCTCTCAGTTGCAAGAAGAAAAAAGTAATGGATAAAAAATTATCACTGGAAGAAACTGAAATTTGTGAATTTTCTGTGTCTTGACGTATTTTCAGTCATTACCACTGTTCAGGAAAGCATCTGAGCAAAGCAGTTCCCTGCTGTAATTCCAGGCAAATTACCGAAGTCATAACAGGAGTAATAGGACAGGGCAGGGGAAGCAAAGGGAGGTAAGACAGGGTGACAGTCCAGCTTTCAGCAGAGTCTATAGCAGAAATAAATCCAACAGAGGTTACTCCCTCTTTGGGGTAAGGTGTGAGCCTAGAGAGGAAGGACTAAAAGAGGGAACAAGTATGCTGTTACCATCATTAACATGGATAAATGTAGTGCACGCAGTTGCAACTGCAGAGCCTCCATTTTTATACCACTGGATTTGGCTCCACTAGCCCAGCTGAAAAAGGATCAAGAGTTCTTAGAAAGAGGACAGGAGCGTGTTCCTGTCATCCATACAGAAATAGCTGGATTAAAATGGGAAGGCACGGCTCCTGAGCTCCTAAACCCATGTGGGGGAAAAGGAACTACTTTCTACCTTGATCCTCCCCACCTGTGAGAAGAGAGTTACATTTGAACAGATCCTGGCTGTGGAAAATCATGTGGCCTGTAAGGGCAAGGAGTCTTACACACAGGCAAAGAGGAGGCAAGAGGAGACTCATAGAGGACTAGTACTAAAACCAAATTGCAGACAGTGAGCATGAATTTATTCAGAGTGGGGTCTGTAACACACTCCCACAGGACCTGCCTGGACGTGTTGGGGTGGGGGCACTACACGATCCAAAGAGGAGTACAGACAGTATTCAGCAAACACTGTGTCATGTGTCCTTCATTTTAAGTTTAAATTAGTTTTTCTCTCTTCTTCTGGTGTGTGATTGTAACTGTCAAAGAAATCCCAGTGGTAAAGCTCACCTTGTGCTCCTACATGCTGTGTGTCTCTGAAACCACCTCAAAGCTGAGTTCAGAAGAGAGATCAAAGATGTCCCTGCTTGAACTGAAGCAGGAGTGCTTTATTAGAACTCTTCTGATTTGGATTCTGTAAAGTTTACCACTCACCCTAAACAGGTGTTTTCAATGATAAATATTTGGGTTAGAACTAGCTTTGTCCCTAAAATCACTAGCATAGTCTCTTCTTAGTTTTGTTCCTAGGATATCAAACTATATTTCATAGGGCGTTGTGGTATAACCCCTGCTGGCAACTAAGCACCACACAGCTGCTCCCTCACTCAGTCTCCCCAGTGGGATGGGGGACAGGATTGGAAGAGTAGTAGTGAGAAAACTTGTGGGTTGAGATAAAGATAGTTTAAGAAGTCAAGTAAAAGCCCCATGCACAAGCAAAGCAAAAGAAGGAATTGATTCACCACTTTGCATGGGCAGGCAGGTGTTCGGCCATATCAGTGAAAGCTGCCACGCCTAATGGCTAGTTGGGGAGACAAACTCTCTCATTTCAAACATCCTCTCCTTTCTTCTTCTTCCCTCAGCTTTCTATACTGAGCATGACACCATACATTACACAATATCCTCTTGGTCAGTTGTGTCTCCTCTTGGTGCACTCCCAACATCCTCATTTCTGGAGTGATGTGAGCAGCAGAAAATGCCTTGACTCTGTGCAAGCCCTGCTCAGCCATAGCTAAAACATCCCTGTGTTACCAACACCCTTTTCAGCTCAAATCCAAACCACATCCCCATACTCACTGCTATGAAGAAAATTAACCAAATTAGCCAAAACCAGCACATAGGGAAAGTAAATGGTGTTATATAAATAAACTGTAGTTGGGAGAAAAATACCATCAAAGGTTTTGTTTCAGTGTAGTGCGAAAACAAGTCACAAGCTTTCCCATTAATGTTTGTCACACAGGAACAGGAGCAAGTTATGAGGTCTGAGACAGAGAATACAAATTGCTACATACGCCAGTAGATTCCCTGACTTGATTTTAAACCATTTCTGGCTATTAAATTATCTAAAAGCTGCTTTACAAATCAAAGGCTATGGGATGCCAAGAGCAGAGCACCTTGACATTTGTTTAAACTTGCACTGGGAATGTTACATGTAATTGTTCAAGAAATACAATTTAATGTTTTTAAATTCATTTTCTGTTCATTTAAGTGGAAGAACACTCACTGAATTTCCAGCATAGTACTGTCTCGTGTGTTAGCTCAGAGGCTTTAAACCATAAAGTCTTCAAAATGAAAGAATTTAAAATTGTCAGATATTTACTCTCACCTGTGGAATGAGTGAATTTTTTTATTCTCTTGTTTATTCTGTGAAATTCAAACGGCTAATTTCACTTTGATTCGGAATTATTTTTACGTCTTTATTTTAGCAAAGCTAGCAATATCAGTTTTCCTTACTGAGCTTTTCTTAAGCTGTTAAACCCTAAACACACAATAGCTAGAAGGTCATCCTTGCATTAACATCACTTAATATTGACTCTGATATCTCTTTCTAGACCTGGAACCCTCATACGCTTTTACTTGATTATGTATAGTTTTCTCTTGAATAAGAAACAATCACATGAGATGTTTTGACAGAATTGGGCACCTGGTTCCTTAGATTATAATTTAGCTCTTCAATCTGTCAGTGGAAGAGAAAGAGGTGTCTTCTGCCACTCCAGAGTCTGTGTCACACAGATAATAGCCCATTACAGCTACTAGTAAAATAATAGTTCAGTGAAAAGAGATCTGTGTTATGGAGCTAACCTCAGCTGACAGAACATGTAGAAGCTGCCATTTAGGTGGAGAGTGATGGGGAAAGGGGAAGGTTCTGTTTCTCCCTTTTAAAGGAAATAAATTTCAGCCAAAGAAACCTACCCAAATTCTCACTGCCAACAAAGACAAATAAACTCACCTTTTGACTGGCTCTGTGGGTCTGTTATTGTAGTGGAACCTTGTAATTACAATACATATTATGCCATTTTCCCTAAGCTGTGGTTATGTTTTGGCTTGAGATCCATACAGTTCCAGATTTAGCTGAAGACTGTAATATAAGGTTGCTGTGGTTTTTTGTGCATGCGTGTGTGTTTTTGTTTTTCCTCAAGCAAGAGATTTCCTTTCTTTTAATGGCCACTGTTGTGCTCTTATAAAAAAGTCTGCATGGAAGTGCTGTGATCTGGCTCCCACTGCCTGCCCCAGCAATGAATCAGGGCATAGATATTTAGGATCACAAAGGCAAGTGGGAGGTATGCTGCTACACAGTAGATGGCACAGAAACTGGTGTAGGGCATTAAAACCAAAGGGGAAAAGTGTTGTTTTAAACCTTCCTAAGGGGAGCTCTTTGACCCTGCTAATTGATACTAATAAAGTGTGAGAGGAAGCAGGCATCGGTTGTTGTAAAACATGCCTCTGTAAAGAAAGCTGAAAAAAACCCAAGGTTTTTTTTTTCAAAGCAACTGTTTACATCTATATTTGCAATGGGTTTGGTGTGCAGTGAAACCAACTTGTGTACTACAGCATTTGTGATTTATCGCAGCATCATGAGGCAAGCATAAGTTGACAAAAGACAAATGCTGCAGACTACATCAATCAGAGAGTTCTTTGGAAACAAAAGAATTTTTTTTCAGAGGCTCATTAAGTCATTGGGAGGTATTGGCCACTCATGAGTGATGCTACAAATTTCACAGTGGACCTACAGCAGGAGCTCTTTTTGCAGATATGTACTGACACCATTCTTCTCAGAGCCAAGGGAGTGCAATAAGTGCATCGTAAGGCATTATGAGTTCACAGTTCTGCGGAGACAAAATGAGCATCACATGCTTAGGGGGTGCTTGGGACAATAGCCAGTTTAAGAAGTGGACTGTGTATCAAAATGCTGCTAGATTAATACATATGATATTCAGCACTTAATGCCTCGCGTGGTGGTTCAAGAGAGCAATGCATTCAAAAGTTTCAATATGTGTGTGTGCGACATCTGTTTAGCCGGTCCTGATGGACTTCATGTTTACCAGCCTAAGACCATACTGAGGAGGTCATACATGTGGTGAGTGACCTGAGCTTTATTGTTGTGAGGCAGATTACTACTCTGATTTGGTTTAGGGTCACTTTGAAGCATCTACAACTGGTGAACAAGGCTTGGGGATGCACATCTGACAGCGGAGAGTTTGCCATGAACATGTTACCCATGGTCAGAATCTTCCCATATATTTTTAAATTCTAAATTTAAAGCTTTCATACCTTACACTGTGCAAGGGTGTAAAGTGTGTGCTAAGAAATAACTAAAGCAAGTACTGCAGCTGTGACTGTTAATGAAAATCATTGAATCATCTCAAGCTTGTTACTAATTGGGGATACAGGAAGGGCATACTTCTTCATTTGCACTGGGAGATAGACAAGGGAATATCCACAAGTAAGGAAAATTCACTCCATTCTGAATTAATGAGAAATTAGCCCACTGGCAGTATGTCTTTAAGCTAATACTATTGAGTATTCACTTTGAAGCCTCCTGCTGGAGGAAGCTTGCAGAGAAGTGCAGGCTGACATCATCAGATATGTTATAGATTTCATGTTTCAAGCTGGTTCCAGTTGCTCTGAGCAAAGGTCATAAACTTCTTTCTTGAAGGCAAAATAAATGTGACTGAAAAGACTTAAATGCTGGGCAGCATAGATGCAGCTGCAGGAAATCAACATGCCTTTTTGTGGGTGCCTCTTACTCTGTCATGTTTGAGGCTCTCATCTAGCCATGTAGCATCAAGGATGCCACCACCTAGCCAGATGATACCACTGTGGGGGTGGAAACACTGGAAAATCACAGAGGGAGCCAAGATCTGCCTAGCAGATCTGCATTCGGCAGGTTTCATGGCTTCCATATATGCCTTGCCAGATGAAGAAGGCCCTTGTTTGCCAATGGAGTGATGTAAGGCAATTTCACAGTTTAATTTACGTCCTCCCTGTGAAAGGTAGAGACCAATCCTCCCATGGTTAATCGAGGGGCCATGATTTGCCAAGACTGCCTTTGTACTGAGTCCAGGCAAGAGGCCAAAGGTGCCCTCTCCTTCACCTTGCAAGCTGCAGGGAGCAGTGCATGGTGGAAACCTCTCCTAGGAGCCTTCACAGTTACTGTGTTCCTTCTTGCTGCTTTTTCACATAAGTTGATTTAGCAAGGTAAACACTGTTATATTTCCAAAAACGGATGTGCCCAGGGAGCTAGAAAACATTAGGGGTTCCTGAGCAACATCACAGTAAAATCCAAGTCTGAATAGAGCCTATCTCAAGCCCTCAGCCACAGTCACTTTCTTTCTGAAGAGCCCCTTCAAACACTTTAATTGAGGTTTCTACCTCTTTGCTTTAGTGAACTGGAACAGCAACAGTGATTTGCTGTGCAGAGGCAGGATAAGGTGACCAGGAGATGCCTCTTTGGTCAAGCTACTCTTTCACAGATCTCATCTTTCTCTTCTATACTGGACTTCACTGGAGGTCAGCCCACTCCGCTGATTCCTGGTCCCACAGTCCCAGAACACATTTGCAATGCATTAGGTTTTTGTAAAGTAAATAATTTCTCTTGGCAAGGATGTGATGAGTAACAGAATCCTTGGTCATAGGGAAGGACATCAACCTTGGGCTCTGGGGATGCAGCAAGTGCAGTGAGGTAGAGATTCTTTGGCAGTGGTGTGTGTTGATTTGGGACACGTAACTACATTGAAGCTGTACTGGAATAGATGACTTTGAGCAGCAGAAAGAGCTTGAGAAGGAAGGATAATCAAGATGTCTTTTGGGCTGCTTACCTGCTAAGTTTTTTTTAATGATGGCCACTTCCCACTCTCAAATAACAATACAATCAAAATCAAGACAAGAGGATTAGTGGAGAGGGTAAGTCCTGGAATGGAACTCAGGAAATTAAGTCAACAATCCAGATTTAGGACAATATCGTAAGTTTGCACAAGTGACAGAAAACCTATGTGACATTCTGCCTTTTTTTAATGAAAAAAAAATAAAATTAAAAAAAAATCCAGGGAAAAAAAGGTAAAAGCTCCAAGATCTTTGGACTTTAAAACTGAGGATTATTTTGCCATCTGAGAAACTCTCAGACATTTTTCATTGGTGTTTGGATGCTCATATTTCTATAAGAGCTGGGTATGTCTGGAGTCCCTCTTGATCCCAGCACTAAGGAGCCCTCCCACATGCTGGTCCTCCTCTTGCCAAGCCACACTATCTAACCTTGTCTTCCTCCACAGCAAACTCAATCTCCTTGCAGGTTCACGTGGAGACAGAGTGATCTCCAAAGACTGAGAGAGGGTGTATCTGTGGCTGTTAGGATGCATAGTGTCCTTCGAGGATCTTAGGTGCAAACCATAATACAGCCCAAGGCTGTGTTATGTTCCTCATGTAGCCTCCCACTTTGGGGATTATGCTGGCTGCTGTAGCTGGAGGGTGCCCCCAGAGTGTGTTTTGGCAAAGCCATGCTGCCAAGAAGTGTGAGGGCAGTCCTAAAGGCTGGCTGCCAGCCACAGAGCCAGGCTGGAGATCCGGCTCCCAGAGTGAGAAAAGGAAAGATTTCTTATAAAATTAAGTACTTTTCTGATCAAAATAAAAAGTTTCTGCTTCCAAATTTTGTTTTTAAATCAATTCTTCTGATTTTAGGCCAGCATCCGTCATGATCCAAAGGGTCCAAAGGATTGCATTTTTCACTCATGACTTCGCTATTCAGACAGTTTTATTTTGCTAGCAATTAAAATTGGAAAATTATTTTGAGCAAAGGGAAGCAGAGAGAAAATGAAACAATTTCAAACCTTCAGAGACGAAAACAATTTTTTTTTTCTGCCAGGAGCTCTGTTTGGACTCCACCAGATGTGGGGGCTGGTCCCCAGTGGAGAACAAACCCTGCCCTTTGATGGGATCCACTGAGGCCTCAAGGAGGGACTGCGGGATTTTCTGCCTCTGAGCCCCAGCTGTCACTTCTTCTGTCGCCGGGATGAGCTGAGCCAATGGCAGCTTTGCTTTTGCTGTGGATTTCGTGTAGGGGGTGTTCCAAAAACCTGCTGATGGTAGCAGGTTTAAAATCCCTGGACTGATGGATGGAAATGACTGCTGGATCAAACTGAGCACATTACCCATCTCTTCCTTTCTTTCATAGGAGGAAGCACCTCACAGTACAATAGTTCCCATTCTTACCCTGATTATTTACTCAAGACACCATTTTGTTCTATTTTATGCCTTGTTTATGTTTCATAGTTCAGTACAGGGCATTTCCTTTCCTTCCTAAAATTCAAATCTTAGCATTCACATGCTTATTCTGTGACATGGAAAGCCATATTTTCTTTTTGCAAAAAAATGTGTGTCTTTGAAAGCCCTGCTCGAAAACCCTTCTGTGGATTCAGTGGTTCTTTATTAATAGCAGAGAGGCAAATCTTTAGCACACAAGTGTGGGAAAGGTAACATCCCTTTGCATTACAGTGCCTTTTCTCTAATTCTAAACACATGTGGGATGTCCTCCAGCAAGTGAGAAAGAGGTTTTGGTTTTTTTTTTTTTTTTTTACTTTAGTGAGATAAGCAATTTGCGGTGGTACAGACAATCTGCTCTGTTAAGAATCTGGCACCATTTACAGTGGCTGGAGCAAGAGACTCAGCAGTAGCTTAGTGCTAATTTCTCTTCACACAAATAATGGCACTGATGACTCTTGACCATGTGACAGGTTTGTGAGTGATGAGCCTTGAGACTCCAGTAGTGACACTTTTCTTTCTCCACACTGGTAAATTATTCATTATTGGTGCAGCCCTGGGAAAACATAAAAAAGAGAGAGCAGGAGAGAGGAGGGATTATGTTGCTAATGATAGAAACTGCTGACAAGTCCATTGGGGTTGGGGCTGGGGTCGGAAAAAAAGATTGTTGTATGTGGGCAGGCTGAGGCATTGTGTTGTACCCATCTCAGAATATAACATCTGAAGTTCGTTTCAATAATGTTCCTCAGAAATGCATGCAGGGATAAGTGTAAACCTGGCAATTTGCGGTCTCTGTGTGCGTGCATGTAAGAAAAATACAGATGCTACTGTTTTGCCCCTTGGTCTAATGCTGATTATTCTAAGTTTTTTCACCCTATTTATGTGAAAATTCCACTGTGCTTTCTTTACACTCCTTATTTGGAGTGCATCTGAATGAACATTGTTAAATATTTTCTTAATTCCAGCCCAGGACTGGATATATGTGAAGCAGGACACAGAATTTCCCAGATAGAGAATTTATGAGAAACTGAGTTAGGGTTTGCTGAAACCTATCAGAATGAAAGAGCATTGTTCATGTGAAATCCCATGGCTGCTCCTACTGGTATGTGCTGTGCTGCTTGTGAGTCACCACAGGTTTGAAGTGTGTGTCATCCCTCACAGCTTAGCTGCTGAAGCACTCGTTAAGCAATACCAGACTTGTTCAAGTAAGACAATGTGGCATTTTACCTGTCGTTGATACCTAGGTGCTAATTTTCCATATTCTTCTTTTTTTTTTTTTTGAAAAGTACACCAGCGAATGTCACTTTTCTCACCAGCCTGCATACAGCAGTGATTGCTTTTAACAAACCCCTATCTGAAGCATCTTTACTCCACCTAAGATTACTCTTTGCTTCCTCTTTGCTCCCATGGGCACATAAAAAAACTAAACCAGGGGCACAAAAGCAGTGGCAGCCCAAAACCTAGAGCTGCAAAGCTTTGTATGCCTGAAAAGAAAGGCCTACATTGCAAATAGAATGGGATGATCTAACAGGAAGAAAATGCCTGATACTTTTGTGCAGAGTACCACCTTGGTGCTCAGTCCTGCAATACTGTTATTAAGTCAGCCCTGAACATCCATTTCGATAACTGATTTGTGCATAATTCAGGGAAGACATGTGATGTGCTCCTTGCATTTCAAGGAGTACTAAAGTGTCTCCTTCACAGCAGTACCTGGGATTCCCTGAAGCAGCAGTGAGGACAGCCCAAATCTGGATGTGGAAAAAGGATATCAAATTTCCAACTGCTTTGGTTGCTCCACGACAGCAAAGGAGTTGGCTAAGCAGCTTCAGGGGTGCCCAGCCGGTAGAAGACATCTCTTTAGAGGATTTGCTAAGATCTTTTCTGAAGAAAACAGAGTTTCTTCCACATTACCCACCCCCTCATGTTGAGCCATGGCGGTTTTTACCCACATCTCTGTGAAGTGTCCATCTCCAGTGCAGCTCTCTGAATGTCAGGCGCTATTTCAGTCCTCTCTAGGAAGAATTCCTACATCTCCCATCTGTGTCTGCACCTGATGGCTGTCTGTCATGTTGAAGTCTAACCAAGAGAGTGCTTGGAGCCCAGGGAGCAGCCTCGCCAACCCTCCACACTGCATATAAATGCACAGCTTCACTCTTCTGCCTACAGGACTGTTCTCTGGGCACAAGAGCTCCTTTCAGATGAATTTATTCTGTTCATGTTCTGCATCCCATCCCCAGAAGGTGATTCAATGCCAGATCCCACACTGCAGGTGAAATGGTCCCCCTCCTTCTCTGAGCTTCCTCATGGCAAGATCAGAGGAGAAAAGGCAGTCATCTTCAGTTCCTCCAGACCCTAATCTAAATCAAAGCACCCCGGGGATATTGCAGTCTCTCAGTATCCCACAGGGTCATCTCTGGCTCTGCCCAGATACACAGCCATGTTCAAGGCTAGCACAGCTGCTCTCAGACCTGGAAGGGCTCAAAAGCAGAAGCAAAGCAGGCAGTGGGCTGATGAAGGGAAAACCTCTATGAAAACAAATTAGAACATGAAGCCAGACAGTAATAAACAAAAACATCAATGGGATGCTTTCCCTCCCTATATTCCCATCGTTTGTCTCCTCAGTAAGTTCCTCTATTCTTGCTGTGCTTGCAAGGGGAAAACAAACAAACAAACAAACAAACAAACAAACAAACTCAAAAGTAACTCTTTGTTGACTAAAGAACAGAAAACACCTCCATACTTGAACCTACTTGGATGCTAAGTCTTTTTCTTTAATGCTCTCCTTTTTTCTTTTTTTTTTCCCTTACAATGAATTTTTTGCAAAGAATTACATAATTCAATCTGCTTTGTTTGTTTGTTTAAGTATTTGTTTTAAGATAGTCACTTCAGAAAAATAATCAACCCCCATTCCACCCATTGCTTTTTAAATGTAATAGATGGCTTATGACTCAAACCTTCACCATTATTATGTCCCTAGTAAAAGAGCAATAAAAACACAAGAGAACATGGGCTGGCTCCATGTTCAAGAGGGTGGGACAGGCACACTTGAACCTCCTTTCTGCTGCAGAAAACTCCTTTGTCAGCAGTGGCAACATTATGTAAACCAACCAAACAGCTAAAAAGGAATCTTGTCCATCTACTCCAGCTATCTGCTTCTACATGTTGCTTTGGGAAAAGAGGTCGTGGTACTGCCATACCCTACATTCCCGTCTGATTCCAGGAGGAGTGTGAACCAATAGTCCCTGTATCTTTTCTCAGGGTCCCAGCTAGCAGCTTGCACAGCTCCAAGCAATATTTTTTAATATACTTGAAAGATAAGCACTTGAAAAAGGAGGCAGATGAAACAAGTGCTTAGAGCTCCTTGCTACTGTGTCATCAAAATACCGAAATCTGCAAAAGAATTGATTGCTAAGAGGAGTAAAGGACAAGTTATAAGCATGTTGTTCTGTTTAATCGTGCAGGTGTTTTCGTATACAAATATTTGTCAGCCAAACACTGGGAAATGTTTATTCCATAAGTCTTTAAACTAGAAAAAGAAGAAAAAGAAAGCAATGAGACAGTTCTTAGGAAGTGGAAACCAGAAGGAACTCCATTTTTCATTTTTAGTACAACAGTAGAGGATTTTTTCTTTTCTTTTTTTTTTTTTTTTTTTTTAGAGAAGTTCTTCAAGGTGATTCATAGTGTTGGTACTTAAAGAGATATATGAGCCCAAGGCTACCCATTTAAAAAGCCTGAGAAACTAACTTCAGGGACAGATCTCAGAACAATCCATTTACGCAGATATGCTGCTGCATCTGGGTGTGTTTGTTTATTTATTTATTTTATGGTCAAAGTGATATGAAAGTACTGCAGGATTGGCTGAGTGCTGCTTAAAGTTTGAGCTGATGTCAAAAAGTGCCAAGCAAAATGACAGGGGAAAGTGCATCCCTTATTCATCTCATGCAATGACGGCTGTTTTGTTTGGAGCCACTGAAATGATGCAAATAGAGCTATTTTTTTTAATGTTTCACAGCAGTCTCTTCCCACGCTCTGTTGCTTGAAAGGGCACCCTACAGACAAAATTTGATTTACGCTATTTTTGATTTATATTTGTGTTTTTGTTTACTTAGCTTATGAAGCATTTTTTTAATATCTTTGTGATTCCCTTACCCATACAGTATCTTTATGCTTTTAGCATGTATAACAGACAAATATTTATCTGTTATATGAACAGACATTCTGTTCAGTGTCTCAAATGTTTAAAATATATCAAAGTGGTTCAACACCAGAAGCATTTTAAGAAACAACATCAGCAAAACATCAAGTTGGTTTGACCAATAATTCAATAATAGTTGTTTGTTTTGGAATTTTTTTTTCTTTGTGTGTGTGTGTGTGTATGTTTAAGTTGGATGCGGTGTTTTAGGCAAGACAGTAGAAAGAAAGCAGGGCTGAGGTTCTTTATCTCTTTCTGTCCATGACTCAGGATTTACAGCACATAGATGAGACATTGGAGGGTAATTCTGTATGAGGCACTGGACCCTGGGAGGCACTAGACTGTAGATTTTCCCCCAGGTGAAGGGCTACTGCAAGTGTGGGGGTTGCTTGATCTGCCCTGCTGGCTCTGTGCTATTGGGGATAAGATACAAAATATTCACTAGACTGGGCTCTGAAAGTCAGATATCTCATCTTCCTGCTGTTTCTCAAACACCTTCTCTGTGGGGTGGGTGGGAATTGGGAGAGGGGAATATTTGGTATGTCATCAACAGGAAGGGTTAAGCAAAATTCTGCCTAGGAGACCTTCCTAGACTGTTGGTACTGGTTGTTTCCTGGAAAAAATATGTTCAGGTACCACCAAGGAAAGAAGGGGACTGATCCTGAATCTGCCATCTCTCATGTGCTTGGATCTCAGGGATGTACCAAAGCAAGAACAGGCAGGGGAAGAAGTGGCACTTCTGTGGTTCCTTGGTTTTCTTTAAAAACAAGATGTAGCAAAACAAAACGTGCTGGTTTTAATGGACTTAGAAGTAAATCTTACACTCAAGTCAATGTGAAGTGATTTGGTGAGAGTTGTACTCAGAAGGACATACAAACCAATGATCAGTCAGTAATCTGCCCCATCATATAACATCAGGTCACCAGTGAAAAAACAGTGAGGGGAAAAAAAAAATCCAAAAAAGTGTTCAAATTGCCTAGCAGACCAGCAGTGCATTGTCTCTAATCTGCCTTCTATAGAGAAGAGATATTTAAGGATGCACTTACAGCAAGGGAGCAAGATGGACCAAACTGGCTTCCGGGCAGACCCCAGGAAACAAAAAAGCAGAATGTGCTGCTCAAAACCTCACCTTTAAAACTGACATTTCTGTGGAGCGTGAATCAAAAGATAAAATTTGTTCCTTTTCAACACTCTTCATGCCATTGTCTGCACAGATTTACTATTCTATGGCCACAGCATACAGGAAACTTGGTGTGGTCGATAAAGAAAGTATTTCAGTTATTGCTCCTTATATGCTCCTATTATTTTTCTTTCTTTCTTGCCAGCTCGAGGTAATATCTCGACTACTGCCAGCTTGTTTGATGTCAGGACCAGCACAGTGCTGGCTTGACATGTGCACTAAACACGCTGACAGCAGCTCGGAAGTTCATTGACGCTGGTATGGCAAGAAATGAATGGACTCCAGAAGCAGTAAAATGCACTCTTAGTACATCACAGTGGAGGCTTCACTTTCCCGTGAGATAGTGGGCTATTACTTGTCTGTGAGACACACTTCAACACATCGTGTCAAACGGCAGAATCATGAGAAAACTTGAGAAGTGTTCCCATTAAGGCTAATTGATTTTTAAATACTCTATTATCCAAAGTTGGCATCTAATTATTTCTTTTAAGATCCTGACACGTTCCTAGTAGTCACATGAAGCAATGATTGTTCAGGATGTAGCGCTGCGGTGGGCAGCAGAGCATCCATCTGAAAGGGAAAGATGAGGTGCCTTTTTTTTTTTTTTTCTACTGAAGTGTCTGAGGCTGCTGCAAGAGGAATTGTGGTGCAGTAAAAGATGTGTGAGATGGGATGCTTGGGGATGTAGTCAGGCTCCAGCTGGACTAAGACTTTTTTACAGAGATCAAACCGTTCTGGCAGATAATTTATTACCTTTCTCAAACAAATCAGGTTGGCCTTAGGGTCATCAATGTTTATAGTAAAGTCCTAATTAAGCAAATACAAACCTTATGCTCAGCAGAGATCACATTAAAAAAGAAAATAATCACAGACCCTTTCTTGTACTTGCCTCTCCTTCTGATTTCGTGATGACAATATTAATTGACTAACAACAACAGAAATTGGATCAAACATTGGAGATGCATCAGGGCCAACCATGGTTGCTGTCTACACAAGCAAAGATTAAGTACAATAAGACGCCCAACCTGAATCTCCTCTGGCTTGTATTTTGAGCAGTTGTTTCTGTCTGCACAAGAATGGTGTGAAATGTCATTAAATCAAGAAACTGCATTTCATGTGTTCTGCAAATGACTTCCCAAGGTGTCCGCGCTGTGAGACAGTGACTGGGAGCTGCTCTTCCCTGCAGGAACCAGCACTTGAGTCCCAAGCAACTTGCCACTGAGACCTCCTTTTGGCATTAAGAAAGTAGTAAAGGAAGAACAAAAGCAAGTAATCTGTGTGATGATTTGGCCCCTATATGAAAACACATCCCATCTGTGAAAACACCATTCTAAAAAAGGGCAGTGCATGTGTCCTCTGTAGAGAGAAGGGAAGCAACATGCCAGATTTGTAGCAAAGGGAAGACTTCTTGCCATTAAAACACAGAAAAATCAAAATATGCTATCTACTAAGACCATCACTGTAAAGTATGGTCATGTATCTCATATTTAATCGCAGAAAAAGACAAGCTGAAATTGCTCAGATTTTAACAATTTGTTCTTGGAGATAGAACAATTTCTTCTCAATATCCTGACTTGTCATTCTTGTTGCTTCATACTTAATGTTCACTCATGCAGGCCAGCCAAAAATAAAGTATTTCCACAGATTAAAACTCCTCGAACACATATGGGTTTGGTTTAAAAGAAATAGATGGAGTTTGAAACTACAACTGTTTCAGGAAATGAAATACAGTTTTGCGTTTTTGTAAGGTCTTTAAATATTTTATGAAGTACCAATGTTTGCTTGTATTTTTTTTTAAGAAAACCGACCCCCTTATGTAGTTTATTATGTACTTTAGTTGGAAAGACACCAAAAGGAGGGGCAGGAAGAATCTTACACCTATGTACAGAACTGAGTTACCAACCTGTATTACTATAACAGAAATACAAGGACCCAACAGGGCAAATACTGTTAATTTATTGTGTTAATTTGTTACACACATTTCTTTGATTAGAAATACACAAATAGTTCGTATGGGGATATTGCCCCGGATAAAAAGAAGTAACTGTGTTTTCTAGATATGTAGTAAATGTTCTGTAACAGTGTCCTTTAATCTAATTGTCTAATTACCTTTGCTGTTTATCTGGAGAGACTCAGAAGAAGGTCTTCAGGGTAAATGACTTTGCTGGGCTGGTTAGGAGTCTTTTGTATCACACAAAGGTAAGTAAACAGGTAAGACCAGACCAGTTTTGGCATCCACATGCAGAGGTACACACAGTAACTACAAAACAGCGTGTTCCGAGTCTGTGTTTTCTCTGGGTAGTAGTAGCAAGAACACTGTGTTCATTTAAATTAAACCAGTTCCTTGGATAATAACAAAGTAATTAAAGAAGCCACCGAGGAAAAAGAGCCAATTTATTTGAATCATGTTCATAAAAACTGCAACATGTGCCTGAAGGTAGAAAATAATGTAGTTAAGATGGCAGATTGATGATTTTTAAAAATGCATCTTGATATTAATTTAAATTATTGTCCCTAGTCCGAGAATAATAATGGATGTGAATATTTAATTTTATGATAGTGATGATTCCTTCAGTTAAGTCAAATTCAGATAAAAAGCTGGCATGCTTGTTATAAGTCTACTCAGTCTCCAAAACAATATAATAAAATCTGGTCATTTTATCGTATTCCTATTTCCATAACTGTCATTATAATTGCAAGAGATATAGACACCTCACTAGATGACTCCAAATCTATGTTGTTTGATTCTGTGACATGTCAGATGGAGCACAAGAAAAATTGCACCTGAAATCATGGGAACCTTCTATTCTATATAAGGTCCCCTACACTGAATTTGAGGTTCTCACATCAATCATAACTACATCTGGGAAAAAGGAAATGTTTAACATTTTGTACTTTTCCACAGTTTCACTGACGCTCCTCTGGTTTATTTTTGTGATTCTCTTATTGAATCACAGATGATAAGACACTTTTGCTAGCCATTTCTTAGCAGTTTGCCTGAAGATTGAGCCATCCATAATAGCCTAACATCAAAATACAAATCAGGATGACTTATTTAATTGTCTGTCACCAGGACAAGGTGGTCTTACATGTCTGTTCATTCTACCTGTGCTATCCAACCTCTTAACATGTGGGTGAGGTATTTTTGTCCAGGGAAAGCTCTTACTTTGGGAATAGTGGGCTCCATCTCCACCAAAGCTCTACAGACTATGGTAAAATGTTTCTTTGCTATTGTTTGTAAATGGTGACATAAAAAGATTTGAGAGAACGCTATGGTGCAAAAGAAACACAGTGACAACCATAACGAGTGGTGACCTACAAGTAACCCTGTAACCATCTCCTATACACTTCTTTGGGGCTCAGTCTGAATCACAACACGGAATTAGTTTTCATTGATTTTTTTAAAACACATTACAGGGGTCTCCTGTGCTCCCATGCCTGTGCAGTAGCCCTCTATGGAGATTTCCCTGTCTTTTCCCAAGCTTGGTGGTCCCAGTGCAACTGTGGCGATTTCCAGGCTGGAGCAATTTTGACAGCTTATTAATTTATACTAACACACCCATAGGACAAGGAGCCAAAGACCTTGGGATTCATGTTAGCATTGTATCTCTGTTTTATCATTTAGGCAGAAATATGTAATGCTTAATTCAGGAGGGAATCTCAGTATTTCTAGCAGTACCAAACCTCAGTCTTTTTTTCTCCTCAATAATCTGTTCTAAATAGATAATTTCAGTTCATCTGCTACCTACCATCAATATGGTATTCTAAGGCAAGCTCATATAGGACCCACTCACAAGTTTATTCATGTTAGTCCAGGGTCACAGGCAGTACAGACACAGGCCAGGGCAGGATGCTGAATCTGTCTCACTGGCACTGATGGATGACTGGCACAGAAGGTCTGTTGCTGTCACGATACAAGGAAGAAATCCATTCTTATTCTCCTTAATATCTTTGCAGTATTTGGCACCGTTGACCTTATGTCAAGTCTGACAGGTGGCATGAATCCAAAGTAAGTCTTCAATTAGACAAAGACTCATTCTTTCTCTAGTCTCTTTCAATGTCTACATGTATCCACCTACTAAGTGAACTGGATTTAAAGCCCAGTGATATACAGATGGCACAGAACTGTACTTCACCCTCCCTACATACAAATTCTTTGTTATCACTAAGGTTTCTAAATGCTTGGATATGGTCCAGTGCCTTGTTTTTCTAGAATAATGACAATCTCTGCAGCAAGAATAACTTATTGCGATGCAGGAGACAAAGCATATCCATGCAGCAGAAAGCCAGGCAGAAATAGCATTTTAGCTGTGGAAAATTCTTTTAGGGTTCTGATTATGAAACCAAAATGAAAAAAATAGTTTTGTGTAAAATAGTACAAAGCAGTTATTGGAAGGATACATGCAGTAATTGTTGAGGATGAAAGAAGACATAGCTTTACTGTCTTGGATATTCAGGGCAGAAACTGATGCTTCACTATTGCATTTGTGTATCCTTATGGACAGTAGGCAGAAATATCACACATGCTCAAACAGAGAATCTAAATACTCTTACCCTATTGCAAATGATACTCTGATGGACTGCTTTATTACACTCTAACACTAAGTGTTGCATACTGATTGATGAAAGATAAAAGCTGGCCCCAAAAACTCATCTGGCTGCCTACAACAAAGTCAGTGAACATTTCATAATAAAGTTCTGCCTTGCATCATACAGGTTTTAATCCAAAACAGCAAGCAAAGGGGAATACGAAACCCAAGAAGTGCTCTGGGTCACTGCTATTCCATCTTTACCTCCCTGCATTTTAAACCATTGGTGTCCCACATAGAGCAAAACACAGTGTCAGATTCACTGTCTGACACTGACTTGGCTCTGTTCAAGCCCAGGATTTGTTTTACAGTTGAACTGAAGTTAAACAGGTGAAGTTCTTTGTCCTTAACCATGGCACTTGCTGGGTATAACCAGTGTCTATGGAGCTTCTAGCACACGGCACAACGCACATTCCTGGAAAGTTTTGCTCTTTGGTACATAATTAATTCTGGGCTAATTTTGACCTATAAGGCCCACCCCACTTTGAATCCTGTATATATTCATCAGCTTATTACATTTCAACTTGGCAGATATAGTATCTAAAGAGACAAGACTTGATGTGTACATCTGGCTGGGGGTGAATGCACATGGGATGGGCTTGCTACTGAGCAACTGCCAGCTAACCATCTGGTATGATCTGTAAGTGAGGGTGATGTCAAAGTGCACCCTCCTTGCCAGGTCCTCTGGAAATTTGCACCTGCGTCTCAGTACAGGACAACTTCAAGAAAAATTATTTCATTATCTAGAACTACTTTCTTACCCTCTGCTTAACAGAGCCCAGGTCTGTCGTTTCTCAAGACCAGTTTTAAGACTGATTTTCTTTCCCTTGGGTGTTATTTTTCTTTTTTTTTTTTTTTTTAAGTGGAGGATTTTGTGATGGACAAAGGCTTTCTGGTGTCGATGAAGCAGGTTTGGCTACACTGCCTAGCACAGGATTAGCATCTGTCTAGCAACAGGGATTCTCTGTGACATGTCTCAAGGGCAGCTGTAGAAAGAGTACCCTGTACAGAGATTTTATACATCTTTGCTGAAGAGTGTAACCTTCTGTATGTGCAGTCCATATATACACAAGGTGAATAGTGTCCCTTTGTAAAGTATTTCTGTAACTCTCTTTCTCTCACCTCTGCTACCTAATGGTTCTGCTGATTTTCAGGCTCTCTATATCCATCCAAGTGAGACAGGATTTCCTGTAAAACTAACACATCTGGAATTGCCTATATTTTTTTTTTTTTCAATTTCAGTGGGGTAATATATTTACTTATTTTAAAATATTCCCTTCATGAAGCTCTTACACAGGATCTATCATTAAAGTTCCTGCTACCTTTGGCAGGAGGTGGCTTTTACAAGTATGAAGAGCACCATGAAAAGACAGTTTCTTTTCCAATAATTGCATCTAACTGTGGATTTCAAGTTTTGTGAAAGCCTTCCTGTTCCCTGACATTCTGTGAGCCTTTTCTTCACTGCCAGTATCATTCATAGACTTTTAAGAAACTATGATAGTCAAGGTACCTGGCCCCTGGAGGCACCTGTAGCCCTTTTTGGTCCTGCCTCTCTTGGGGTCTTTTCCCCCACCTGACCATTGCCCAGGACCCCACTTCAGCTCAGGCCAGGGCTATCAGACCCTGCCCTGTGCTGTGTGGTAGCTGCACCCTCCCAGCTCTGCCTCCCCTTGTTTTGCCTTGCAGCTGATTTTTGCAAGATACTCTTTGGAAATCAATTCAGTTTTAACCTTGCTGATATGAAGTCAAATATTCTCATTATTCATAAATATTTCCAGTTCTCTTCTAGAAAGAAAAAATCATGCTTGGCTTTTTTTTTCTTCTGGTTACAAGATTTGTAGACTAACTATACTTTGTGATAGGTAAAATCAAATAAAACACAATAAAGACTTCAATTTCACTTGGAGTTATTATAATGTTTAAAACGGGATGGAGAATTATATAGATAATACACTGCAGTATAAACGAATGTTTCCTTCAGAGGGCTTCTTCCCTATATATGAGCTTCCTTTTCTCATATGGGGTGCAACAGGCCTAACATAGATACAGAAAAGACAGACAACACAGACAGCACAGCTAGCTCAATCTCCAGTGTTAACAGCTTCCATGTTGTTCTGTTACTGTATTTCTGAAACAGTATCTCAGGCATTGGTTTTAAGGGTTGAATCGAGTTCTGCAGAACAGAGATTTGCGTTCACCCTTCGCAGATATTTTTTACCTTCATTGCCATGCGTGGGATACTGAACAACACAATCATACACTTGATTCTGTACTTCTTGACACTCACTGAAATCTCATTTCCAGAAATACATGTGTACTGATTTATTTTGTCTTTGGTAACAGGAGAACACGGCTTTTCAAGACACAAGAAATAAACAGCAACCATGCCAGGTGATCACAAGAAAGACTAGCTTAAGCTTTGATTTGCAAGCCTTTACTAGTAGTATTATTTCCACTTGACTATTATCCAACTCTTGTATTAATTTAAGAATGTTCAGATGATTTAGTTATAATACTTTATCATTTTAACCTAATAGGTCTTTTGGCTTCTATGATTGCCTATGCCTTTGTCGTCTTACTTGCCATGATTCAGACTATTCAGATGGCAAAACAACCACCAGTAGCGAACAAAATAACTGAAGTTAGCATGGAATTGCTTTCCTGAGTCCTTCAGGAGTAAGTGCCTGGGACCCGAACCAATTGCTAGCATTGCAAATGTGTATGACTGAGAGACACAAAAGTTATTTATAGATGCCAGAAAGCAGAATTTTAAGCTTGGAGGTAATTCTTACACTTCAAAGCATGTTTCAGAACTAAATATTTAAATTCCCTTTTCCCTAGAGAAAAAGAAAAGAAACAATAAATTTTCCCTGTGGAAATTTGATTTTGCAGAAACTGCTTTTCTGTCATAAAAGATTTTATTAAAAAAACTCTTGAACTGCTCTGGGTGCTCACATTAAAATAAGGAAGAGAATATGTATCTGTTCAAGTATTTCATATGAATGGACAGAAAGCTTTAGAGTATTTTTCAAGAACAGAACAGTTCGCTTTCAAGGGTATTTATTTCTTTGCATCAAATTCAAACCCACTCTAATTTATGATTTTTACAGAATATTATTTTTTTCAGCCTTTAATATTAAAGTTTCTTTTAAGAAGCAAACAGTCTAATTGTTAAAAAAAATGCTCAGCTTTGTTCTGTGTAGTAATGTGTGAATGAGGAACTACTAGGACACAGCTCACAAAGTCTGCTGTTGAGTATTTTGCAATAGGGAAAACATATCAGATTTCCCTTCACATAGGGTTAACACCATATGAATGAATCTCTAGGATAAAGTGTAGCTGATTTCATTTATTGCAACATGTTTTAACTTTTGTCATCTGTTGATTTTTCCATTGGCCATGTGCAGTAAGTTTTTTCAGCTGTTTCAGCTCCTTCCCCAGAAGAGGACTGAAAATAGTGGCTTTATCCTGTGACAGTAAAATCCTCATTTATTAACCTACAGCAACTAAATCACCCTTTCAAAGAATGTGGCCAGAATTAAGTAACATAAAGAACCCCTGCCAAGGAAAATCCAATGGCAGTAAAATTACTCTATCTGCTGTTAACAAATACAGACACTTTCACAGTACCACTTTATCTGTTTGGAGAGATTATGTAAGGCAACTGGCCAGAATTTACCACGGACCTGATGAACAACCTCAAACCAGGTGCCTTGCTCTCTCTCCACCTTGATTTCCTCTGCCAATCTTTTTCTTCTTGGTTTGTTAAAATGATGCATATTTTGTCTTATGTGTTTTTGTAGCATCTTTTACACAGTCAAGTTCTGCTCATGCTCAGAGCTAAATGGTGAAATCAACCTATACTTAATGAGGGTAAGAGTTGGTAAGAGATAACAAAAACTTATAATATTAAAAATGGAAATTGACATTATGAAAACATTAGTCTTCTTCTTGGGTGGGAAATCATGCAGAGGAGAAACAACCTTGTGGCAATTGCTCAGAAGTCTACAGACATTACACCTTTTTGGTACTGTATGTGCTGTGGATTTTGCCCTAGTTTGAGTCTAACTTTTTCCCCTCATTCACCTACTACGCATATAATTGACCTCCTGAAGTTCAAAGTTGGCAGCCCTTTGCAGAAAGGAGAGTCTGAGGAGATGTAGTTCACCACTGTGCTCTTAATTGTTTGAATGGGATAGTGAGTAACAGCTGACTGGATGCTTATGGGTTTTACTGCAATGCCCTGTTGGCTACTTCACTGTTTCTACAGAGCAGTCTAGGGATGATGAATGGGTGCCTCCTACTTCTCAAGAGTCAAAGCAAGGCAGAGCACACAGGCAGTAGGCTTCTTGCTGCCTTTGGTAAGTTGTGGGGCTGTTCATTGCCACGTCCCAGTTGAGGCCATCACTGGTTGTGGAGTGCATTTCTTCCACTCCATCTGTATCTACTGTCAAAGAGGTTACTTTAGTGCCCTGAAGAATGGAGCAGTGTCAGAGGAGCTCATCTTGACCAGCTCTGCCTCATCAGGGGCAATCACTGCCTCTCACTTTTACTGCATCTTGCTTATGTGAGTCATTCTTCACTTAAGATAAACTGATTGACTGATAGCAGCAGTTTTGGTGGAGGCCTGGTGACTGCTAGAGCAGGATGCCTCTCAGAGGAGACCAGCAGAGCACAGAGATCTTGGGTTTGGTTGAGTGGTGGCCATACTGAGCGGTTCCTGCTCTGGTGAGACCCCTGGTTTACAGATTGGGGGACTGCAGTGCAGCATATGCAAGAGGGCAGGAACTCCTCCTGCCATGGCCACAGACTTTCAGAATATGGTCAAGTTTTGCCAGTCTCATGCTCACAGACTCAAATTAAAGATTGACTCCTTGAGCTTTTTGTCAGTCCTGCTTCCTGACACAGAATATGGAAAAAATTACCTCCATGCTCTCTGACTTGTTCACAGTCTCAGCCTTTCTCCCATCTGAGAGGGGTTCCTCGAATCCCTTTCCACAGCACATCACATTAGAATACAATGGACTTTTTTTTGTCAGACCTTTTTTTTTTAATTGGATGTTCTGGGAAATGGATTTGTATTTGCTTTTGAGTTATGGCTTTCTCAAGCCTAGGTATATGAGAAGTCAAAACTTTGCTTATCAAAAAAGGAGTAATTTCAATGCAACGTAAATACTCTGAGTTCATTTGCAACAGATCTGTGCAGCCAGAAAACTTGGGTATCATTCTTACAGGCCCATAATCAGGCTCCAGGCACAAGATGACAGAAAATTTACTGATCAGCTACACAGTGAGGCATGTTCTTTGCAGTGTTTCCATATGCCTGCTAGCACACATGAAAATTAGCTGGACCAAATGAGATGGGTTAGAGCAGGACTTACTGGGTATTTAGTGAATCAGTGTAACTCTTGGGAATGCTCTCTGTGAGACACCCAGGGCAGAAAATCCGTTTGCAATTGTGCAGTTGCCCTGGAGTGATAGCAAAGTATACATGATAACTCAGTTTGCCAACTTGTTACTGGGTGAAGCTTCAAGCTGCTCTCGAATCCAGCCTTCCCTTCAGTTTTGGTTACTCTGATGTCTATGGGAAGTGTCACAGCTGACATCTGGAAGTGCTGAGTGAACAAACCAGGCTGGAGCAGCAGCAAAATGGGAGCACTGTGTCCTGAACCAGCCTTCTAAGAGCTTCCTTTGACCTGATCAGGTGTACAGCCTGGAGGTGCACTAGATTATCTTGCTGGGTCTAGATTAACTTGCCAGTTAACAATGGTCTATTAACCCAGTTATACTCTATCACCCGGTATAACCCTTATACTGAGGGTTGACTATCATTTATGAAAGGATGGCCAATGAAGCACTTCCCAGGCATTCAGTGTTGGCTAAGCTTCCAAGAGGCAGAGGCTATACCTTGGTATTATGATCATTCACAGTGTTAAATGTTACTTATTTATACTAGCAAGATGTGTGACTTCAGACGTTATTTTCTGTCAGACTAAATGGGGACTTCAATGAGTTTTTTGGGATTCATCATCCAATCATCACTCTAGTCTCCACGCCATTTGTCAGTTTGTCTTATTAAAGAATCTGTATGAGTCACATTATTTTCTAGTGCATCTTCTCAAGCCTTCACATGATGTTTAAGACTTTTTTCAGACTCCAAATTTCCAATTTAAAACTGTGTGCACAGGACCTGAACATATTGACTGATCATTAATATTTTCAAGGTGCTTGGACATATCACCTCTTTGGCCCATCTAGTTACTGCAACTAGATCCCTTCTGGCATTGCATTGGAAGCTATTGGTTAGTTTCTCTTCATTTTCTAACCTCGAATCCTCTTCTGTGTCCATAGCTTCCAAGGTGTTATCTCTCATCTTGCAGATGTGTCCTTCCCACTTCTTAAATGTAAAGAAGATGTAAAACAGTGGATCCAAATAAGTAAGCAGTCCAGATCATTTTGAGTGACTTATTCTCATAATCAAATGAACTATGTAAAAAAAGCCTTCTTTGGAGAATTAGAGAAGAGAAAAATCTTCATTGCATAAGCACATTTGGAATTGAAACATTGAAACAAAAATATTTTTAGATATTTGTAGATTCTCCTCTGGCATCTTATCTCTGGATTTCCAAGGAGGTGTGGAGGTAATTCCTAAGTTTGTGGAACACTGAAAAGCCCAAATAATTAGAAATTTAAAGGACTCTCTCACTAAAATCATAACCTCTTGTATTTAATGTACAGTTCATGGATGAAAAATAGACAAGATTTTGCTGATTTTCAAACTATAAATTTTCTTCCCCCTTCTCTCCCTCTCTGATTTGATCAGATTTACTGAGGTGACACACGAACATTTCCCCATCGTGACAGCCACAGTTGAAACATGTAAGTTCAAGGAGTAGTTGCAGAGAAAGAGAAATGGAACATTACTCAAAAAAAAATCCGAGACATCACAGAAAGCAGTCAAATATTTATGCAAAATGAATGTAGCTTTATACACTGGCACTGAACAACACAATGCTCTGTCTCACACAATACTGTCATTCATGTGCGTACATACTGCCACAGGCAAAAGTCCCACACAATGTATTTTTATACAATTGCTAACATATTTCATTACAAGTTGTTTTTTTAATTCCCTTATGCAGGGGATTCTCATGATAGAGACGTTCTGTCTCCCTGGAGTTTCCTACAAGAAAGAAGAGTTGCAATGTAGAAACTAGAGAAAATTGTGGAATAAAACATTAAATTTCAGTTGTAAATAGCATTAGCAAAGAATATTATTGTAGCAATAAAAAAGGAGAAGGAAAGCAACTTTTTCTTCTCTTAACAGAATTCAGAACACACTGAGATCTATTTTGTGTTCTCAGGGCTATCATGTAAATATACAATCCATTAAAAATACAGCACAAAGTAGAAGAATTGCAAATATCAAATTTATGATACACAGCACATTAGGATCTTGAAATCCGTTAATATAAATAACAACTGGAGCAAACTTTTGCAACTGAAACACAGAGCAGAATGACCTTTCTGCCCCAAGAAGCAAATACCTGAAATCATTCTACCCACCTAAGTAACAAGTGATATGAGGAGAGGAAACGGCCTCATGTTCTACTAGGGGAGGTGTAGGTTGAATATTAGGGAAAATTTCTTCACCAAAAGTGTATTCAAGCACTGGATCCAGCTACCCAGGGAACTGGTAAAGCCACCATCCCTGGAGGTATTTAAAAGGTGTGTAGATGTCACGCTTAGGGACGTGGTTTAGCGGTGGACTTGGCAGTGTTAGGTTAATGTTTTGACTTGATGAACTTAAGGCTCTTTTCCAACCTAAGTGATTCCACGATTCACCTCAAAGGAATATCAAACGGAAAATTTCCAAAGACTGAAAATTTGGGGAAGGCTAAAGAAAAGCATGTGAAATGTTTCACTTTAGTTGTCTTGAATGTAGTTGTGATGCAGAAGCCATGGCTGAACACATAGCAGTGATATGAATTGAGTTGAATCCTGGACTGTGGGCTTTCTATGAAAGTGAATCCCTGTGCACATCATGGGCAGCCTTTCCATGGCAGTGGTAGTGCCTGACCTCAATGTTTCTTATTGCAGCACTTGGAAGGCCTGTGAGTGAGGAAGGAATCAGATACACCAGAAAATGATGTGGCTCTTCCCGTTCTACCTCCCAAACTGGACTGGTCCTCTTCATTCAGCATGGATAAGAAATCAGAAGTATGGGAGAATTGTCTGATTATTTCCTGTACAAATAGATTGATAATTTCCTGGGGGAAAAAAAATCATTTATGGAAGCATCTAGAGAGGAATCAGCTGTTTGTTCTTCTCTGAGATACCAGAGACAATAAAATTATGAAATCTGCACAGAAGACAAAGTCTGCATCACAACTGAATAAAACATGCTTTTTTAATTCCTCTGTGGGGGCTTTTTGTGATATCCAGGTGTCCTTTCCATTGAAACTCTCGGAAGAGGAAAAAATTACACTATTCATTATCACAGGCACAGCATTAGCATAGAACACTTTTCACACTGTGGCTCTTGTCAAAATATCCCTTGCTCTGCAGCATCAGCTCTCTGACCACCATGTACTACTTGTGGCACCTTGGCATGCGTTTCCTACGCCCACTGCCTTCCAGCATGCTAAACATCCTATACCATGGATCCTCTTCTGCTTTGCAGGATGGTTAGGATTTTTTCTTCCTTCCTCTACCTGGCAGAGTAGCCATCTCATCCTGCTTAAAATACATAAATCTGTATGAAAACTTCAGGCCTTTATTAGAAGGGACACTCTGAACGATTTGAACATGGACACCCTTTATAGGGTTTTTTTGTCAGATCATTTTTCTCTGATACTTTTCAGAGTGGTTCACAGGTATTTGTTTTAGAGTGAGCCAGTTTGTTTCCAGGGCTTTCCACCAGATTTCGGTGTTATTAGGAAGCATAGAATATATAGTATTTAAACAAGTCTGCTCCTGTAACTTCATTCCTCTTAAATGCACTACTCCTCTTTTATATCCTCTTAAATCATTTATGATACATCAGTATTGAACATACTATACTTAACATTCCTTATGTAGCGACAAAAGACAATTACAACAATGTAAGCTAATTAAAGTTCCAGGGTAAAACTCTGACCCCTGAAGTTGAAGTCAAAGGGAGTTTTGCATCTTACTTCAACAGAGTAAGTATTTCACCCTGAGGCCCCTGTCCCCCTAAGTCTCCCTGGCTGTTTGTGCAAAACGTCCTGGAGAATATCATCTCTCAGAGAGCCAATTAACCAGAGACAGCCATATAACAAAGATTCCTCCTGCCGACATGGAGTGGGCAGCCCTCTGCCCTCAGGAAACAGGCACAGCCTGGAAGAGGTCCAAGCTGGGACGGACCTGTGGCTCCAAGTGGCAGCCCTCATGGGCAGAAGGTAAAGACGGAGGAGCTGCTTTGCTGATTCAAGGACACAACTGGGCGCAAAGCTACATGAAAGTCATTGAAGGTGAGGGGAAAAGGCCTGAAGCTGTGTTGCAAGGGAAAGTGATCTGAGCACTTGAAAGCCAAATGTTTCCCTAATTGCTATTTAAAATGACTGCTCCTGACTAGGGATGCCCAATCTTCCTCACTGGGTGGGCCACACAACTCCCTCCAATTGCCACTGAGGGGCATCACGTGATGCCACATCCCCTGGGAAGGACCAGATGTCCTACACATGTATAGGACAAAGGATCTTTTGCTTTTATTTCCTACTTTCCCAGGGGCTCCTCAACACAGGACAGAGAGTAGGTTGCTGGCTGGAGAAATTACTTCAGCAGTAGCAACCCATTCCCAGTTGCTCTGTGTCCCATGGGGTCCCTCTGCCTCTCCAAGCTCATTTAACAGATGTGCACTTTCCATGTAACAGGAAACAAGGTCCCAGGCAGGACTAGAGTGGTGAGCTGCCCCATCTCCATCCCTGCATGATAGAAATGAGATGCCACATGAGACCTCTAATCACCAGCAGCACTGGCCCATGATCTGTGGAGCTTTAAAATACGACTTACAGAGACAGGTGCTCACGTGTTCAAACTGTCCAAGGTGATTGCTTCCGGGAGGGTTGTGGAGTGATCTTAGAAGCCCAGCAGGGTTAGTCGTTCCAAGTGTAAAGCTAGGTTTTGAAGAAGCTAAGTCTACTCTTCATCTGAAATAATGAATGGTGACTATATTTCTGCTTGACATACTTTGTTTCAACAGAAAAAATTTTGGCATGATCTGGCCTTAATATCGGACAGTACATTACAGATCATGGAGACACTGATAAAATGGAAGGATCATAAGGTAATTACAAGCTGTTGAAAGGTGCTTGCTTGGTGAAGATATTGGTACTCATACAATAGAGCACTGGGACTACTGTTCTTGGACCAGTGTTACACTTACCGTGAGACTGAATCTAGAGAAGAGAAAGGATCTTTGAATTTGGTATTGGATCAAGGCTTTTTGGCATTTTTTGAGGTTTTTAAGCCTTATGAAAACCTGAATCAGACATTGTTCACCTTCTAAATGACTATGTCATTGCCTAAAGGTCTCCTTGGTGCCTGAAGTTCCTCGCTATTTTCATACTTCACTTTTTGCTGTGGGAATGGAATATGAACAAACAGTGTTCATTTTGGGATTCTTGTGTTGCAAAAGGTCAGGTCCAATTCTCTAATTCTATGCATTCATCTTTACAAAGAAGTCTTTTGTTCAATCCGGACACAGAAAGAGAATGAAAGCTCTTTAAACTGGTTAAAGGCAAACATGGATTCATTTATCCAGTCAATTGTGTTGTTTTAAGAATAGTGAAGTACTATTTTTGAAAAATCTTTGCTAAATTGCCCTGAGGAACCTTAATGAAATCAAAATCAATATACTTGTAAATACTTTAAAAGCTGCCCATACCATGATGGCATGAGGTTTTTTTGTCTCCATCCAGCAATCATTGGAAAGGATGACAGGGAAGAAGAGCTCCGCTGTATTCTTATCAAACATTTGGATTTTTTTTTCTGAAATGCTTTATCAACATAGAATTTTTCCTGTCAAAGTCACTCTTGATTACCTATTGAATTTCTCAGGCTTCTGAGGTGCAGAGCTCAGTGAGCTTGCAATCTTCATCAGCAGCAATGGGTTCAACTGAGCGTAACTGTAGGTAGAAACTGTTAGGCCATTTTTCGTGACCTTCCACAAAATATCACTGCCATGCAACGTGCCTCACGGAATGCTCTTTTACAGTAACAAAGTATGATGCATTGAACTGCATGATTTCTTGCCAGTCTTAGTTTCTGTCAGGTGCTCTGTTTTATGGGTGATGAAAGCAGTTATCAAGAAATACTAATCTCCATAAGTCCAGGATCCTGCTAAGCACAAGCTATGTTAAACTGAGGACCTCCTGAATTGATGAGACCACAGCAGTCAATAAGCCCATGACATTCAGTGTAAATGTAGAACTTATTTTTCAGCAGCTCCAGCTAAGAGGAATTTGGAGGTGTTTGTGGATTTAGGAAGGCACAAACTAGAGGTATTTTAGAAGCAGATGACTTAATAGGAAGGAAGGAATAATTGATGAAGGAAGAAGACCTTTGACTGAAATGCTCATGCTGGGAGTGGGGCTTTCTTAAAGCCCCTTCCACTGTAATATGTCTCAGGTTTTATTCACCACTTTTTGAACAGGAAACTTGCTTTAATTCCCATGGTGTAAGCAGTATGGCTTCCACTGTCAGTGGCATGGCAAGCATTTTCAGTCTGAAGCTGTTCTGTGATCCCCTGTGAAGGAGGTGTCTCACATGCTAACTAGGTAGTGGGGAGCTCAAGGACAGCAGCATGGACTGTGCTAAACAGGTACCCACTAGTGTCTGCTGTACATTTGCAAGTCCTCAAAGTAGGATGGATGGATGTGCTGATTTGCTGTATTATAGGGACCGATAAAGAAAATGTAGTGCATTCGTCAAAACCCAAGTCCTCTTATGAAGTTATTTGGAAGTCAGTGGGTCAGTCCACTGGAAGCACATGGTCAATGCAAACACTCCATGTTCATAGCCTGTGGTTGCTCTACTATCACTTTCCGTATGGAAACTCACTACTGTCAGTTATGTTCTGTTGGAGATAGGCTGAGGACTGAAAAGGACTTCAGAGCGTGGAAAGAAGAAATCAGTAAAGACATAAATGCCTGAGTCTTCCTCCTGAAAGACTCTGTAACTGCATTGTAACAAGGGCTCACCTAACTGTGGGTAACGCCCTCATCCATATCCCCTTTCCCTGTCAATCATGTTACCCTACCAATCGCCAATCCAGGTATCCCCTTTCCAGAACCTTTCCTTTCCCGCCCCATATATAAACCTACCATTTTGTAATAAAGATCAGATCAGTTTTGACCCTCGAAGTGCATACTGCATCTGTGTCTCATTCCTTTGGGGCATAGCCGTGGCAAACTGCAACCTGGGGAGCAAGAACCCACTGGTCTCGGATTTATTTCTTGCCCATAACCTGGCAATGTTCTACCCTTCCAAAAGTTGCCTTCAAAATAAAAGTTATTATACCATATTGCATTAAGGATTTGGCTTGTGGAATTGAGTGTCATATTTCTCTTTTCTTTGACTGCTGTGAAGTATTGATCTCTTAAGATTAGATATTATCACACTTCCTCCTTTGTTCTAACATAAGCATGGAAAACACTGTTGTTGCAAGGTTGTGAAGCCTTCAAACGTGACTATATTTTGTTCTTGTAAGATGGCAGTTATACTAGTATGTGTCTTTTGATTAAGCAATGCTAGCAGCATCTTATTTTGCATACCCTGTTGGTGGCTTTTTTAATGAAAAGATGAAATATACTAGATAGATTCACGTTCTTGGAAATGTATTTCCTTTCTCACATATTTTACACTTTTCTGATGAACACCACCTAGTCTCCTTGACTGTTGAAAGGATTGATTTGCATCATTGGATGGTTCTGCTGCCCAGAGAGCCAGCTCCAAAATGCTTGTTCTTTCCACTCTTTCTAGGTATTATAATGAAGTGCTCTGGAGTAATCTAAAATATGTAAATACTCTTTCCTATCATCTATGCTTCTCATATATTCCCTTAGAGCAAGATTGAAACAGTGTAGAAAGCGTGCTTGATATTCCCTCTAAAATGCTATGCACTTACGCTGTACTTTTTCACGGCTTTTCTACCGGAATGAATTAGGCAAAGCAGAATTAACCTTGTCAGTCACCAAGTCAGTTTCCATGACACACAGGGCTGTAACTAAGTATACAGAAATAACAAGATAGCTCCAATGCAGTCACCCTCCACTGATTCCTGCATAGAGTATGTAAAGTGCTTTGGGGCGCTCTGAGGAGATAGACCCAATATAAATGTAAAGTAATAGTTAGCAAAGAAAAGTCTTTTAGCCTGGAAGCAATGGGCAAGGGAAAGAATTCTCAGGCAAAAAAAAAGGTTTTATGTCCAAACCATGGATCGTGGGGGAAGCTCAGCACACATCTCAGACACAGATGCAAAGCACTGAGCTGCTAATTAGAGTGTGTGGCCTGAGCAGGAGTTTGAGGGAAGGAAACAAGCTGCTTTAGCATGAGGCAGAGGAAAAGTGGGAGATCAGAAAAACGGAGTGAATTCGAAGGGAGACATCATGTGCTGAGAGGTGTGAAAACTGAATGCATGTGGTGGTAAACCAGCCTGAACCCCAGAGCAGAGTTGCCAGATTTTCCTATTCTGGATAACTTACTCTGGTAAAGGCAGATGATAAATGGGATCAAGGAAACCTTGTGTTTCTGAAAATATGGTGCCTGCCTTTCTGCTGATATAAGACCCTAGGAACACCTTCTGCATTAGAAAAGGAAATAATTCAAATTTTATAGGTACCTTACCTCTTTCTCTCTTGGCTGCCTTGAAGTACTGTACATTTACTAGCCCTTCCAAGCCCCAGTTGTTATTCTTGCTATTCTTGTTATGCCAGTGTCCTGTTCCCAAACAAAGGGCAGGATGGATGCAGAACACAGCCCTTGGTATGCTTGTGATGATGCTCTTGAAGTGGAGGAGAACTAACCTCTTCTCAGACAGGGGAAATGAAAACAAAGAGGACGAATGAGGGGAAACACCAACTGTGAACTGTTGACTGATATTGTTGGATACGTGACAGAGTGCAAGAGAGTGCAAGAGGGTGTTAGAGACACCCTCACAGCCTGGCCCATGCTGCTGTTGAGCAGTCTGCACAGATAGCAGCTGAGATAATAAATCAGAATTGCCTCCTCATGGTTGGCTTGGGTACACTGACATGGTTCCAGGCCTACTATTGCATCTGGCACTAGTTCAGGAACTTCTGCATCATACCTTGTTGTATGGTAAAGACGGGACCATGGCTCACTGGACACCAGAAGCTCTATTAGAAGCTCTGCCAGTACTGTTTGGTGATACATTTGCTTTAGAAACTCAGATTAGTTCCTCATTAATCAGGCTGTTCCTGGAGTAACTTGCTGAAAACTATTCCTACAGCACACTTAAGAGAGAAGACAGATTCTCAGAAGCAAGAGCTGAGGTTTTTGCATTTTTTTAAAACAAGCAAACAACAATTTCCAAAACTGTAGGCGTTTTAACATTATCAAATTTTCTTCTCCACCATAGACTTCGTGTTTTGAATTAACTGTGTTTCTACTTGGTAACTCTAAAAAAATGATGCCCCTTAGGCTTTGCAAAATTCACAGACTCACGTCACTTACTATAGGGCTCTGTTGTGAAAGGATGTTCCCCAAATTGGAGATAAAGTGTGACACTATAACCATTAAATTATCAGTAGTAACTAGCCATTTCAGGTTTGTGGTGTTGTTTCTGTCCCACATCAAGTTAATGGATAACGGAAGTTCTGAATGCTCTGAATGGGAGCTAGGGAGACAACATCCATTTTTTTTTAGGAGTTTTTCCTTGTGAAAATTTCAGTGCAACTCAAATGAACATCTGTATATGCATAGAACTGACTGGCATAAACAACAGTGCCTGTATTCAGATGGAGGGTACAATAAGTCTCCAGGTATAATTGCTTCCAAAGAGAAAACAGAGGACCAGAAGATCTGTCCTATAACATTTATAAATTGAGTAGATATAACTTTTGTATCAGAAACCAAGCACTCCCCACTAACACTGGAAAACATGATGAACCCAGATATTTTTGGCAAGCTTTTCTTAATTCTCTCTTTCTAATAATGACAACAATGAGAGAATCCTATGATAGTAGAAAAGGAGATAAACTTGAGCAAAACAGAAGCTTCAAGGAGAATGTGTTATTTCAAACGGGCTTGCCTTCCTGAGCTTTAACAGAATAGCCTAGTTTTTATGATATAGTGTTGCCAAATTAGAAGAAAAACATATCTCAAAATACTCTTTGTTCTGTGAATGCATGTCTGTGTAACAGCAGCAGTATTGTTATTCTGTGCCATCCCTTGTTGACAAGCCTGTTGAGTTCCAATAATGGAAAACTATCATGTTGATTTGCTTCAGATTAACCTCATCTTCTTGTCATACTACAGGTATTTTCCATTACGAGAAACAAATATATGGTGATAGGTAAATGATTTTAATAAAGTCTGACAAATATTTTAAAACAGATGCATAGCTGCTTATTTTATTTTAGAAAAAACAATAGCATCACAAAGATGGCATCTGTCAGATGTCTTTGGTAATTTTATCATTAGGTGTTGTCATGACTTTCTACATCTGGCTACAAGCAACAAATGCTTTTTTCTCCGTTATAAATATTATTTTAAATAGCATAGAATTCTAAACCAATCAGTAAGAAGATCTGAAAATAGTGAAATCACCAGCAAAACTAACATTGAGGACTGTAAATAATTGCTCTAACCGATTATGGTATGTTAGCTTCAGGCTACAATAATTTCATATCCCAGGCACAGAGCTGCTGATTGCTTCTTTTATATTTTTCCCTTCAGATGCAGGGCCTGGGAAAAGTGAGTTATTCTGATCCTATAATGACAGAACTAGTGTCACAATGCAGAAAGTATCAAAGCAGACGAAGGTACACACTTGTATGGTGTTAATAGTTACCAATTACCAGAAGAGACACAAAGTCAGCAACATTTCTGGCTACAAGAAGACTTACCTCTTAAGTCCCTTCCAACAACAATAAATTGTGCAATTGAAACTTTAGAATTCTATTTCAGAACTGCAATTACTTAAAATGTGTAGATGTTGCAAATCTCTATTTAACCACATATAGATACTGTGGTGTGCACAGTAACTGCCTATTAGGCAAATAAAATATCATCCCCCTTGTGTTAAATACTACCAACACCGGGCTGCAACTTGAAGGCAGTCTTTGCCCTTTTTCTACAAATTTACGCTTTTAACACCTTTTACATATCAAGGAATAGGGAATGCTTGGCTGGTAAGAAACTCTTTTGCTTTAATCTCTTTGGACTCCAGTGTGCAGCAGAATGCTGCATTGTGTTTGTCTTTGTTGGACTCAAGTCACTGGGGAGAGACCTTGACCAAAAATGGAACTACAGAAAAGCCTTGAGTTGTCCTCTGCATTCCATAATAATTCTGACATCAGAGATGATTTTGGAACTACCAGCAAAACTTGTCAGGGGGCCTGCAGATCTTGGTCTGGAATGGAAAAAAAAAATGTGCCCAAATGGCAAACCATGTCTCCACTACAGACATAGAAGGAGCTGGTGGTTCTGTCTGGTGATTTAATGCAGAGTCTTTTAGACCTAAACCCCATTGCCATCTGATGCCTAATTGGTCCATGTGAAAACATTCTCTGTTCTCTCTTCAACTATGATTAGAGAAATGGTCCAGCTACAAACCAGCACTATGATTAGCACTTAATGGGCCTTCCTCAGAAGACAGGAGAAGGGCTGAACAGACAGCAAGGCAGAGCTGAGCCCTCCCTTGACACTCCACAGGAAGGAAATTTACCTTGTCTTCATCCTCTCCATAGTTATCACCATCTAGTAGTACCAAATTAACAGCTCAGGGGATGTAAGACTCTGACAGAGACCTATTATAGACCAGAATAGCTGAGAATGGGACTCCTCCTCTTGTCCCCGCTGTGTCTGCAAGCTCTGGGCACTGAACCAAGCTTGCTCCTTCAGCTCATGAATGTCCTCTCACACATCCATGATCCCACTTTTCCACCCATTTCCCTTTCATATCTGCGTGAGGCAAGCACTTGGAACCAAATGAGGGTTTCTATTATTTCTACCTAGGAAGATTTAGTGCACTTTTAGTGGCATTGTCTGACAGTCCAGGCACGAAAGTAAGGTCAGATCTATTCCTAGGTCCCTATTGGCATCTATAACTGCCTGAGTTGTGCTGTAACCATATGTGACACCCACCGAGTGAATTCATTGTAGCAATCACTTTGAGCATATCTCAAGGATTTCATCATCATATTTTGCTGCTTGCAATGCCAGAGAGAAAACAACAGAATGAAATAAAGTGCACAGAACTTCACCCTTATGAAAGAGAAATGAAAAAAACAGAAAACAGGCTGATTTTCTCCAGGGTAATTTCATGTAAAAGAAAGACGAGCAACATCCTTTAAGGCCTGAAATGTCAAGCCTGTAAAAATAGTATTCTTGGGAGTTGTATTTGATCATTTGTTAAATACTGTGATATAAAAAGTAGAAATCCATGTGTAATGCTTCAAATCCCTAATCTGGTTTAAAAGGTCAGTTGAAGCCTAAAAGGACTTGACATTTTCCCTTTAAAAATCTGACTTTTTGACTCAGAGCTAACAACATTTGAGCCTGAATGACCTGAAGGATAAATACAAAAGCTGATTTCAATTGAACTATTTAGAAAGCAGGGGATCTTCTAATTTGTAAGATAGCATTCAGGGAGGTTTTTCCATTAAGAACTCAATCGACTGAAAAATGATTTCCTTGGGTATTCCACAATCTTTCAATGCTTGTGTAAATTTTACACAGGAGGGGGCAGCGAGTGAGGCTGAAGATGTATAACACAACGCCAGGAGAGCAGAAAGCTTGTCATGAAACAGAGGTAACTGGTATTTGCCTAAAAAAAAATGTACCCTTTTTACTTCCTCCTTCACTGCCTTGGCAGACTGGGTCTGCTTCAAAATCTTTAGTGTCCAGTGCAGATGAGGCTTGCAAGCAAGTACCAATGTCTTGATAAGCATGACTATAGTCCCTTCCAGCAACACCCCTTCCCACACCTGACTTCATTTGGCTCACAATGAGTGCTCCATCGGAGTTTGATGGCTACTTTCATGGAGGTGTGCACTGAACACCTGCCTGGCTGTGTGGATGTGGCTCCTTCCAGAGCCTCTGGCTCTTCTGTCTGGCCCCAGCTCCACCAGAGGTTCATGTGGCAACTGAAAGCAGAGTCCCTTTTTCCTCCCCAAGCCTCCCCTGTTCTCTGATTGCCTGCCTCCCTCCCTCCCTCATGCCTTTCAGTGCCAGATCTCCTCCTGGTTGCTTTGCACCCTCTCATCTGTTTTTACCAATGCCATGATGGAGAACCTTGGGATGCCTGGAGGCAGGACAGCCTTACCCCTCAGACCACTCACGCTTATGGGTGTTGGCCCTGCTATGCAGTCTTCCCAGTGCCCTGTGAGGGTGATGGAGGAGTGAGCCCTCACAAAGCCCCCACAGAAACTTTTCTGTGTTTGGTCAGGGGTGGGCGCCTGCTTTCCCTGGACAGTGACCACACAGCTGCCCAAGGTGCACTGAGCAGAACTGCTGTGCCACACTGACACCCGTCAGATGGAGCACACCCATCAGTCACTCGCTGGAACAGAAATCCCATTGATTTAACAGAGTGTTGTCCCAGGATGAATGTCTTCCAGCTTTCCTGGCATTTGGTTTTGATAAATGCCTCAGTTTCAGCTCACATCCACCCAGCAGCTGGGGACTATTATGCTGTGACAACCTTCTATTCCATTGTCACAGTGTCAGATGCCTGAAAAGGATAATAGGTAGATATTTCTGCTCTTTGGATGTTAAAAAATAAGTGGCATTCCTAGTTCTTATTTAGTTACTTCTTAATTTTAATTAATGGCTTTAGTGATAATTACCAGATTCCTATATTGATAAAAACTGGCATATTCTACATGTTAATAATAGCACAAATTTTATATTTATGAACTGCTGTTCTTTTGCAAATATAGACATTTGGTAATCATCATTATGATGATAAAATTCATTAGAATTTGAGAAACAACATATTATCCCTTCTGCCCATCATCTTTTAATTAAGTAACACAGAAAGATTTTATAAGACTTTCCTAGTCTTATAATACACTGCAGAGTATTCTTTCTGTAGCGGAGTCTCTATGTATCAAAATACATTCATTTCATTTTTGATAGACTTAATGAAAAGACCAAAAGAAGACTGACAGTAGATTTATTCTGCAATGTATTTCAGACATTTCAAAAATTTTAACCACTCTTAGTGTAGCATATACTTGAATCTTGTTTGGAAGAAGACTGGAGCTTGAGTGTAAACTGGAGACTGTTAGAATCTATAAGAGGATTTGGTAGCTTGCAATAGGAGAAAACTTCCATGATAGAAATTCTTCAGAAATTTCTAGCAGTATGACTGCTAGAAAATTTGTGAGGTCAGTTACTCCCATTAAAAGTTCAGTTGTATCTAAAATGATAAGTAAGTCCCTTTTTTAATGCAGATTTGGCCAAGATTCAAAAAAGTGTGGGGACAGATTAAATTCAGACACATTCAAACAGTGCAGGCATTTGATGAGGTTCAGTCAGAGCTTTCAGTCCTTATCTACTCCTGATCTATGCCATATTTAAAAACTTTAATCTGCATTTTGAATGACAAAAATATAAACAGTATTAAAATAAGTTTTTACTTTTGATCTCCTAGACATTAATATCTGGACAGAATAGATTTCTTAAGTAATAGGAGTGTTTTGTTGTTATGTCCATGACCTTTAGGGCTACATTCACAATAGGCAAAGTTTGTATTATTTGATAATATCCTAAATTGAAATCTCAACTTGTCAACACACACCTGATATTGCTACATTTTTAATGCATATATTTACCTGATTTGACCAAAGACTTTATAAATTCCTTTGATGCTACCTTTTTAATCAGTAGAACTGTCAAAAATATTACTTATTTTAAGGTGTTTTATGTATTTTTATCTTATTCCTGATCACTTTGATGCTGGATAATACTCATGAAGGTAGCACATGCAAATGTTTGCTGAAGCACAGCACCAGCAAATGTTTCAGGGAAAGATGCAGCCTGTGACTATCCTATCTTTGCCTTTCAGTCTTAACTAGGGCCTAATGTACTAACAGATCCCAGCAGATTCTCATGCATACTGTGATACATCATCACTGTGTTCAGCCAAGAGTGAAGGAAGCAATTTTGTGAGGTCACAGGATGGTCAATGCTCTTCTATTTGAGTTTTTCTTGGGTTCATCCAGGCAATTTTAATCTCAAAAGGTTGTTCCCCTTCTTTACATAGTTAATTCCTTCCTCTAAAAATCTGACATAACTCATTTGAAGAAAGCTACATTGGAGTTTCTTCTTCCAGACACAGCCTGGTGTCATACAGAGGCTATGATGACACAATCACAGACAAACTAATGAATAAAACCCTCATGAAACAGAAGAACAAAATATTTCCTCTTGCTTAGTCCAAAATTCACTCTCATGCTTTTTTTGAAATTACTGAACCTAGCTGGGTAAGTAAAATCCTCACTAGAAAAAAAAAAAAAAACCCAACAAAACAAAAACCCCAAACAAACCACAAAAAAACAACCAAGAAAACAAACCAGACAAAACCCCAAACAACAAACACTCCCCACTATTTTAATTAAAAAAAAAAAAACAACACATAAACAAAAACTCAAGAACTGAAATACTTTGTCGTAAATGCAAGAATTTAAAGTTGAATATGATTCTGCACCTGGGATTTGCATCCCTTCTGTTCCCACCATTGTACGAGAGCTGACTTTCTTTGGCAAACTGAAGCATCCAGTGATGCATGAGAACCACTTCTATTCTTGAAGAGTGATGGTATTTCATGGAAAATACTACCCTGTCCACACAAACACCAGAATGAGGCAACTGGACTGCAACATCCAAGATGTGTTACAATTGTACTACAGAACTGGGGGAAAAAAACAAAGCAAAACAGTTTGGTCCCCAAACTGAGAGCTTTTCTGTAACGTTTGCTTTAAAATCAAAGCCCAGTTAGTTTTCTCTGCCTTTCCCTAAAAATCATACAGAATCACAAATTTTAGATTAATTTTGTGATAACCTGCAAATCAGTAGAAACCTGCTGGGGTGGGGAAAGCACTTACCTTCCTAAGTTTCAGAGTTTAAAGTGAAGTTAACTCTGATAATGCTGAATTTCTGTGAAAACATTTTACACAATTTTTGTTAAATATACAATTTAGTTGCTTTGAAATGAGAGAGAAAACAAGCTATTTTAGCACAGACAGTCTTTCAGTCCTCTGCTTGAGTACTGTCTTTCACTAGTAATAATGAAAAAATGAAGAAAATATGATTTATATCTCCAGAAATTTCCAAGGGACTGCCAAATGTTGTCTTCAAGCACCCTGCTCTTAGGCAGCCGCTATAGTGAAAATGTTCCCAACATCCTTCTAATGCAGCAAGCAGGAATAATGTAATACTCTTCCTCCAGATGCATTACATTGTTAAGCACTTAATCTCAAGGACCTTTTTGAAGTACAGATAGTCCTACTTTATTCATCATCTAGTGTTTAGTTTAAAATAACAAATGATTGAGCTGAAAGTCTTTCAGGAACAAAATTCCTTTTTTCCCCATACATAAACAGAGTTGCAGCCTTTGCATTTTTTGCCATCTGGCCTGCAGTGTGAAATGACATTAGTAGCATGTCAGGTTTATTCCCTTTTCAAAGAAAGAAATAAAGAAAGAAAAAGAAAGAAAAAACATAATCCTAATCTATAGTATGAAGAGTATTAAAATGAAACATCTGCCTCACTGAAATGAGTGGATGAACTCTGAAGTCTACAAGCTGCTGGAGTTTGTCAAGTACATGTTTACATTGCTGACTGTTGTAAATTTGCAGAATGATGACAAGAAGTCCGCAAACTAAAATATCTTATTCAAATGTTTTTAAACATCTGTTTCAAACAGAAAAGGCCAGAACAATGAAGTGGCACAGTGATCACAGGCAGACTGGGGACGTAATAATACTATAACTTGGGTTACATAATAAAAGACGACGGAAACAGAGGCTTGTAACTGCAGTTACTGGCTTGTGCTCGAAAGTCAGTTGACTGAAATGCTGAGAGGGTTGTGCCTGCTGTTGAACTATGTGACTCCATCCAGAGTAAGGACAAAATATGGTCAAATAATCCTTAAAAATTCGCTTTTGCTACAGCACCTGCTGATTACAAAGCCAAATAAATTCTGTGCTCTGGAGAACAGCTTTGAACACCTCCAGGAATAAAAGATGTCAGATTTCTCAAGAGCTTTGTACAACCAAGAAACACTTGACCACTGAGATTGTATTGTTTAGTAAATAGACTTTGTCTTTGCTATTGAAAGGTTTTTGCTTCACAGGACTTTAGATTAAAGTCCTAGGATATAGTTCTTTTTTTATCATGATCATGAACTTGAGACGTTGTCATGTACTGAATAGTAATCTTTATTCTCACCCTAAAAAAGTACAGAGACAGTTAATAAGAAGGTCTTAGATTTTTTTGCTTCTCACTTTTTTGAGAGGCAGCCAAGAATGAAACGTAAAACTCCAGTATCTTCCTGGTTCATGGTCAGTACTTGTTTAAAAAACAATTTAATTTTAAAGAAAATATTACTACTTCATAATTTTCTTTGTGAGATGATATAACATTCTTCTGAAAATCACTGAAGTCCTTTGGAGACTGCTGGGACCTAAGCACTTTTGATATAAAGCAGGGACAAATCTGGGATTTATATAAGTGCTTAGCTGAAGCAAAATTAAAATATTCCACTGTCTTCAAGATACCTTTGAACTGATGAAGCACAGTGACAGGAAGCTAAGGCAGAATGACCATTGCAAAATATAGCCATGGCACAACTATGGCCAGGGCTGTCCATGCTATTTATTGCATTCCCCCATCCAGTTTTGGCATCTGTCAAGTCAGTCAGCAGCTACTAGACAGGTGTGCTGAGGGACACTGAAAGGAAATTAGGGTTGCTCCCAGATGGAATATGTAGGACAAAACTGTTTCTCTTGTATTTTTGGGAAATAGAAGGCAAGATGAATTAAATTTAACTATATGGACACGAGATGTTCCACTTTCTTTGAAAGTTAGAAAATAGTTCTTGGTCACTTTTATTTCCTAGTATCCTTATGATAATTTATTTCAGCTAGCATTATTACAAGCAACAGAATTTTACTGTGTATTTGATTAATCGGAATGATGCAATAGTACATTTACACCACTGCTTCATCACATTATCTTGGGAGGATTAATTCCCAGTGACTTAATTTCATGTTTATCCACCTGGGTTAAGAACATAAATGAATGACAATATTACTGACTGCACCAGAATGGAGCAGGGTGAGCCATCTACCTGCAAGGGAAGAGCGTGTCCCAGGAGTATCTTCCAGGCTGCTCTGCCAGAATGTCCAGCCAAAGTACTAATGCATAGATGTAGGTGGGGTTTCTCAGGTCAGTCACACAGCAACACGACCTAAATTAAAGTTGGATCTTCAAGGAGAGGAAGTAAGATGAAGGCATGAAAGGGAAGAAGGGTGATTTATAAGCTAACAATAAAGGAAGGAATAAGGCCCCCTCATCCATTGCCCACTATAGGGCAGTATGGGTCTTTGTTCCAGAGACATAATTCAAGATACAATTTATAACAAAGAATGCAGTTAAGCTTCATAGTTGAGCTCTTATTCATCTTTAACATAGTTATCTGATGGGTTTCAGGTAGCTTTTAGTATCATCTTTTTAATGTTAGTGCCTGATTTACTCTATCTCCACATTATCTCAAACCTGCTTAAACTTATAGTTAGCACTACTGACTACAAGTCTTATTCTATATTTTCAGGGTGCTTTCCCTAGAATTCCTTTCAAGGGGAGGATCCCAGTAGCAAGTCTTCATCAGACATACATGTAAAATACATGATTTTCTCAGAGACTTTGCATAACTTAAACTCTAAGAGCTCAACTATCCCTCTAAAGTACATCTTAGCTTCTTTGTGCTTGCTGACTGTAGGATCCAAGACTAAGGATTTGACTTCTGCAGCATTTCACTTCATCTTCTAGGGTCCCTACAAACCTGGACTATATCACATAAAGACAGCATAGAAAAATAACAGCCCATATAGGAAGGAACACAAGTCTTATGAAAGTGGTTTAGATAAGGTGTATTTAAAGTAACTTAAATGAAGAAATTACACAAATAATAATAATTGCTTCTGTAAATAACTGTTTTGTCTAGGATGTTCTTTAAGTCTTCATAGACGTAATATTATTACATGCTCCTGTAAATTCTTTTATTATGCTAAGGTTGAACAGAGAGGCAGTGGTCATGCATTTTGACAGGGAATTTTGGTGGAAAGCAAGCTAGGGTTTGACAGAGATACAGGAATGGGTTGTTAATAAGGTGTAACGTCTAGCAGTCAGTTAGGCAACTCGCTTAGAAGAGTCTTCAGAAGCACTAAGAACCACTGGTTAGTACTTAACTGAAGTAAAAGACTGCCACTTGAAACACTTCTGGTCAGCTGCCCCAGGCCCAGCTCTTTTTCTGGTGAGATCATCACTCTTGAGCACAGGTTCCCAAGTTAATGTGTAAATAAATTTTCTCCATCAAGGTGAAGTTTTCTCCATCTCTTTTTTATTAACGTTTTTAATTTCACTTGAACATAATACCCTCTTGCATCTAGTTGTTCATTTATTAGGAAAAACATGGTTATCACAAACTTATGTACTGGATTTTCTGACTCCTTTGTTGTCAGTGAGTAGTGTTCCTAATTTAGCCTAGAGCCCAGTTCAGCTAAAAGCACTGGAGTGAAATCTTTGAGTTTGAAAATTTAAAAGCTTAAGGGGTATGTAGAGTCCTCATTCACTTAGTAAATCTATTCCTCAAGAAACCACAAAGCTTACACAGTTACCAAATGTGCAGGTATGCCTGATGGTTCCTAAACTTAGATACAAATAATCATGCCTTAGTTAATGATTTAGATGCTATTTAGATGGGAAAGAGAAGCTAAATACCCACAAAATAAAGCAGAGCATGCAGAGCACAACATTCTTTCATATGTCTTTTGGGTTCTCAGCTCATCAGATTGAAGTTCAAACAGAAGTTCAGAACAATTCAGAAAGAATAGAAAATTTATAAACACAGAATCCTCTTCTGTGGCCATAATTCCAACCAGCGCTAAAGAACTGCCTCATTCTATATACAGGGAGAGGGATATCATATGTACATGTAAATCCATTCTGTGGAGATATGTGCGTATGTCGTGTGCAGAATAGGCTTAAGAAAAGGTCATTTGTTGGACTGTACTTATACTGGGAGTAAAATCCACAGGGAAAGAACAAACAGTCGACCTCACTGAAAATGCGCTTCCAGCACACTGCCTAGGAGAGGGTACGACAAGCCCCTGTGGTGCTGGTAAGACTAAACTGCATTTCATGGAAGGGCTTTCCGTGAAGCTGCAGCGATGCTAACAAAGATTTGTCATTCTGAGCACTCAGGAGCTGTGTCAGCTCCACACAAATGCAAGCGTAGCACAAAGCCCACTGGATCCTCTGTGGAAGTCAGTGGAGTTACACAAATACATAATTTATTAAAATCTTTATCTAGACACAAGGTTTCTGTTGTAGTGAGGCTGCCAGAAGCATTGTTAGTATCTCCAGTTCACTCTCAGATAAAGTAAAAGGACCGATGAAGTAATATCACATGCTTGGATTCACCTGCTATCCCGCATGGTTACAAAAGAACGGAAAAAAAAACATTTCCTAAGAAGATAATGTTGTTGGAGGGTTTGCTCTTCCTCTGTGGACAGAAATTTATTCCTCATCAGTGCTAAAATAATTAAACTGATAGTTAATGTTAGGACTGTATTTTGTGTATGTGTCCAATAATCTTTGAACATAATTTGAATCAATAGCAGCAAATATTAACATTAACATTTTTTGCTGCAAACAGAAAAGCTTTTTATATGAACAAATAGTGGAAGAATTGTGAACATTAAGATGAATTAAGTGAAGAAATCTTTCTTTCCTATTCATTGTTTTGGTTGGGAACAAGGAATGTTGAGGAAGGTGTCTATGAAACCGAAACTCCGGACTGCAATTTAAAATCCACAGATTTTTAATCTGCTGAATTTTGACTGGAAAAAAGCAAGCTGGTAATTGAGCAGCCTTTCAAAAGCATGAGTATCTGAAAAGAACTGGAATAGTGGAGGTTACTAAGACTCCTATAAATTACAGATTCCTAAATAAAAAAGAAATTTGTACAATGGAAAAAATTTTAAGAAAATATTAATATAGTGGAAAGACTATAATTGTGTTATGCCTAAATATTTTGGCAAATTCTTCATTCTATATAAAATATATCAAAAATTTAATAATATAATGTACATTATACATTACATTACCTGCATTGCTCTTGTTAAGGAAAATATCCAATTTGCCAAGTATCTTTTACTGATAATAGAATCCTTCAGCTCGACTTTAACTTGATAAAATTCTGACTTATCCTACAGAGTGCTATCCTACTTCCCTCATGGATTCCCGAGGTCTTCTCACATGCAAAATATTTCATGAAGGGCCAGGCTTTTCTAATTAAGGTGCTTCTGCTTTCCAGTTTATCTAAAAAATGCATTACTGGAAACCTTTTCCTTTCACAGGAATTTTCTCTATTATTTATATAGGTATCACAGAGAGATATGTTTGATACAAATTGTTTCAGTTGGAAAGAGCTCTGCCAAAGAAAACAGACAGGCAGCTGTTTGCATTGCATATAAAAATTTTGTTAAATATGGCTGCACCTGTGTAAACACAAATTTATTTCCAAGAAGTACCCCTGCAGCTGCAAAAGCTTTCAGACATTGCCAGACGAGTTATTTTTATTAAACCATGTAACATACTAAATAGCTCTTTCAATGGTTGTCATGCCTTAAGAACATGTAACATAAAAAATTTTGTCCATTTTTAGGGAAGATATATTTTACTTTTATTTTTCAAAAGTTAACAGAGTAATGGGGCCACTTTACAAGTTAGCATTATGCTATATCAGTATGAAAATGTAAGGCAATGCATAGATGTATATACTTATGAAGTGCGTGCACACATATGTAGAAGTTTATATTTTCTTAGTGCCTTAGTATCTGCCTGATCCAGGGTCTATCAGAGGTGATAGAAAGATTTTTATTGCCTACAGCAGACTATGAATCAGAGCTAACTCAAAATGCTTGTATCTGGAGTGGTATTGTATCTTCTGTTCTTCAACTTCAGGAAGCTTAAACAAGACTATTTAAACACTGGGAGATGTCCAGATGCCCCATGGCAGGCAGAGGGGGAAGCTGGGGAAGGCCCGGGGTACCTACTTTCTGGCATCCACCAACACGCTCACACTTAAGTGAGACAGGAGCAGAGAGGTAACAAGCCTGGGTGCACTGGAAACCTGCTCGGACTGTTAGGAACCTGCAGCCAAATTAAACGGCCAAAGAAAGCAGCGTGTCCATGCAGGATGAACTCAAACGCTTTCTAGTTATAAAGCAGAATTTCTTCCCCAGCTCTGGTTACCCTCGAAGACACAAAAACACCTTGCCAAAGTGGGTACAAACGAGTCTCCAGGGATGGCCTGTGTGACCAGGGGACACAGTCTATATTTACGAGTATGCATTCTCCAACCTTTAGTAGCCCCTGGGGTAGAATTAATGGACACTGTGTGCCTAGGCTCTGGGTTTCCCTATGCAGATGCATATTATGTAATTTTTCTGGTGTATTTGCAGTCACTCTGAGGTCCATCCTGCTCCTGTGCCAGACTTGGTTGAAAATACATGTATCCTTATTTAAATCTCTATATATACACATTTAATCTACGTGCAAGGCATCAAGTGGTCTACCTCTTCTTAATAAGTTCACAGATCTCCCACTGACATTTATTTTAGTTATTTAAGGAGAATAGAAGCTCTTTTATACACTCTAGGCTGTATGAATGGCTTCTCTAGAAAGCCGAAATCAATAGTGCTTAGTGATTCAATCAGTGTTAGGTGCAGCGCCAATCCAAGAGTTAGGGAACTTCATTCAGTGGGGGAATATGGTGCCAACGAACCCATCTGAGCTTAGCTCTCCTTCCTGTCTCTCCAGGGGGATGCAGAGGACCGGGTGCTAGGGATACTTATTGAATTACAAGTGTAAGCTGAAGTAACGGCCAGTGTTTTAAGCTAGAAAGTGATCTAGCCATACACACTTCTCTTTTAAGCTGTATTTCTGGTAATTACTGTGTAAATGCAAACACACAGAGACACACATATATAAATATACTTTAAAAAGACATTTGTCTGTCATGTCTCTCTTGACCAGTGTTTCTCTGCTACCAATTCAAGTGCTAGAGAATGGATCTTCAATAAATGCCACAGAACCTTTTCTCTGCAGCCTCAGACTCACTACCCATGAAGACCTCAAGGGCAAAACTAATTGGTAGGTTGGATATCATGGAGCTGCCACAGCAGTGTTCAATGAGAAATGTAAGCATCAGAGCAGGTTCTTATCCACTTTAACACAAATTCAACCTGAATCAGCAGAAGGAACAAGCCTGAAACACTGAGAGAAGCAGACTAAATATAGCTGGCATGTACCTGCTTGACATAAAGCAGCCAGATTTCACATGCTGCTCCATTTCTGTCCAGCAACTCTGGTTGCAGAGGCGATAGTGAGCCTAGTTTGGAGAGGGGGAAAAAATGAAGCCTACAGATGTACAAAAGAGAAACAAAGCAAAGGAAGTGTGATAAAAAGGGATCACCATTGTTTGCTTGAATTCCAAGGGGATGCTGTTTCTGTACTTCACAAGCAAGTTGACTTTGGCTCCCACAAACTTTTGGAGAATGATTTCTTTGAACATGTCTGCAGTGAGAAGCACTTGGATCTGCCACGCTAGATCAGGCAACCACCGGTATGTAGCTTGCACCAGATACATTAGGAAAATGTTTATGGAACCTGCAGGAGATAAAGTTAGAAGTAATTTGGTTTTCAGAAGATCTCAGGCAAGTCAAAAAGTAGGGATTCCCACAATTTCAAAGACTGAACTTTCAGGTGTCTGTAAGAAAGAGGTATTGAAATATTGTGATTGTGGAAAATCTTGCAATTAAAGTAAGTCGCATATATGCATAAGAACAAGTAAAATTTATTTTTCACTACTGAGGAACTTTTTATTACTCTCTCATAATTTCAGGTTTTTCAAAGAAAAGAAACTATGAAACAAGTACTAAGAACAAATGTCAAACAAATAAATGTTGAAATATGATTATGAATTCAGCCACAATTGAGTAATAAATATATAAAAATGACGAATCACACATTCACCAAGAAAAAGGAAAAATCAAAACACAAGACCAGTAGAGGAAAGGGGAAGGAAGAAAAAAGCCCGTGTCCAAAGAAACACCCTCCCACATTCACATTTCTGCTGGTGGGGGAAAACCATGAACCTCAGATTGTATGTGCAGCTCTCCTACCTTGTAACAGATGAGTTCATGCAGTAAGTGTCCATCCCAGAATCAGACTGTAAATAAACAGGTACGAGATCGAATTAAATTGTGTCCATATCCTGGCACCATGATGAGCAAAGAGTAACTGCTTTCCCCCCCATTAGTGTATGAGTGAAACTTTGATCCATGTTCTGGAAGTGGTTTACTCTGTACCCATGCTGATGGCTATAATTTGTGACATGTGAACTTGATTTCTGTGAACAGCGTATGCTTTAATAGTTTATATGAAGCTGGCTAGTTAGAAAACAATTCAAAGCCAACAAAAAAAAAAGAAAAAAAAAAAAAGATGTCATTATGTCTCCAGTATTCCTGGTAAGTAAGACTTTCACATTCCTAACGAGGGAGGCTTGACTCCACTCACTGGAAAAACATTCTCCTTCAGCAATGAGGACATAGTCCTGTGTCAGGAGGCAGCAGTAGAGTACAGTGCAGGACATGCAGTTCCCTCAGTGGGAGGCGTGATGGCATCTGCAATGGAAAAAACATGGCCATCAGTTTTCCTGCTGAATGGGTAAGGAAACTGATGACAGAGATCAGTTTGTGTTTTTTTCCATCCAGTCAAGAAAGATCATTTTCCTAACTGTCTGCTGCGTCCAGAATGTACAAGAGTCATTTTGGATTCCTTATTCCTGGGATAAAGTGCAGCATGATTGCACAGCCAGTACTGTGCAAAGCTGTCATGAAATGTATTGTCCATGTAGTAACTCATATTTTATTGAAGGAAGCCCTAAAATATAAAGTGTTGGTTGATTATGGGTAACCAAATCAAGCTAGATGTCCATAAGCAATTATAATAAAATATTAAAATAGTTATATAGTCTAGCAAAAAAAAGATAAAAATATAGAACCACATACTTTTGATTTAACTGCTTCAATTTCCTTTTTGTACATTAAAAATGTATATAAGAACTGCTATTTCAATTGCATAGGATATCAAGCCACTTTATTTTTTGAGAAACACCAACCTAAGTACAGTTGATTTGCCAAGTCACAAAGATTTGCCCCCACTAAGCTGCACATAACTGAGTTATGCTCATGATCCCTCCATAAATAATGAATTTAGAATCCTTATTAGAGAAAGTGTTGCTGTCTAGCAGGAGATAAACTATGCTGCAGAAGTCTCTCGAAAAAGATAGAAATAAGTCGCTTAATAAAGTCTAAATCATTCCTTAGGTTAGCTAATAGAAGCACCCGTGGTTATAAAATTAATCAGTCTGTGCTATTACAGCAAATTGGTGAAGATTGTATTGACATATCTTCATCTGCATGTCTCATCAGAGGTGTCCGTGCCATTTAGCTACAAAACCCTGGAGGCTTTACTCTGCACAGAATCTTATAATACTTCAATTAAGGGACACCAAGCTGCCAGCCAGACAGCAGAGCATTTATTTCTTGATGACTCCTTAAGTTGTGCCACAGGCCTATCATTAAGAGAATATTTTTCACAGCATGTTGCAAAGATCCTCATGCCATTAAAAGGAATTGAAAAAGCATCAATTTGTTGTTTCCACCTAACACAGAAATTTTTCATTGCTGGAACAGCCATTAAAAACAATCTGTTTTATTGCGTTCTGAAAAGATCACAGGAAGTACACATTGTGATTTATTCTAAGTATGACATTAGTATTAAAGGTATAGAAAATTTGAAGTATTTGGAATATAATCCTAAGAAAACAAAGCATTAAATACGCTTTCTTAAAAATTTTTCTGAAAAAATCCTTTTGTCATGCTTTCATATGAGACCTTCGGAGATTCTTAAATGACCTTGAGGGGATCTTTGCTTTTTGAGAGTGAATAAGACTCTTTTGGCCATGTGACATTCAGAACTAATGAACAACACCATATAATGGACACAAAATTGAAAAGTGAATTTTTGTCCCCATATGTCTCTTGTGGCTGTGACCTTTCCTCAGTGTGGGTTAATACAACCTCTAGGCCAAGGCACAAGGAAGCTTTACATAGAATAGAATATATAAATATTAAATAAATTACACTTTCCATTACAATTTAGGACAAATCTGCAAAGGGACTTGGGTATTGCTAAGCCACTTGAAGTGTTTAACTTCAATAGCAGGAAAAACTGAGGTCCTCAAAAGCAACTAAATGCCCAGGTGCCCACCTTTCCTTAAATACTGAGGAATTGCCAATAAACCTGCCAGTGTGACAGTCCAACTTAACCTTCTGGACCCGCTGTGTGCCCAACACCTGGGTAATCTGAAGATCAGCAAGTCCACACTGATCACTCCTGCAAACTCTAATCTAGGTCTCATTCCCAGAACTGTCTCCTCACTGGAGTCAGGATGTCCAGAGTCTAACTGAGTGACATGTACTGCATTCAGCTCTGGGGCCCCCAACAGAAGAAGTACTTGGTCCTGCTGGAGCAAGTCCAGATGAGGGTCATGAAGATGCTCAGATGTCTGGAGCATCTCTTCTATGAAGACAAGCTGAGACAGCTGGGGTTGTTCATTCTGGAGAAGAGAAGGCTTCAGAGAGAATTTATAGCACCTTCCAGGTCCTAAAGGGCACTTAAAAGAAGGCTGGAGAGGGGCTTTTGACAAGGGCACACAGTGACAGGAGAAGGGGTAATGCCTTTAAACTGAAAGAGGGTAGGTTTAGATTAGATATAAGACAGAAATTTTTGTGAGGGTGCTGAGGCACTGGAAAGGTGTGCCAGAGAAGTTGTGGATGCCCCGTTGCTGGAATGTTCAAGACCAGGTTGGACAGGGCCCTGAGCAACCTGGTCTAGTGGAAGGTGCCCTTGTGCATGGTGAGGAGTGGGGCTGGAACAAGATCACAGAATTGCAGAGGCACAGAATATGCTGAGCTGGAAGGGACTCACGAGGATTATCCCCCACAGGGATAATCCCCACAGGACCATCCTCAAGAGTCATACTATGTGCCTGAGAGTTCAAGAGTTCCTGAGCTCTGCTGGGTTTGGTGCTTTAACACTTCCCTGGGGAGCCTGGGAACCCTCTGTGTGAAAAACCTTTTTCTAATATGTAACCTAAACCTTCCCTGACACAACTTTGGGTCCTGTCACTGGTCACCACAGAGAAAATAATCTTTAAGATCCCAGTGTGCAGGCACCTCATATAAGGCTCAAAAAAAATGGGGCCAATGCTCTAAATTAGGCAGTATGGGAATCTGAAGGAAGGTTTGCATCCCCAGTGACTCTTTCAGCCATTGTGCTGTTGTGGTGGGTTGACCCCGTCTGGATGACAGGTGCCCACCAAAGCTTCTCCATCACTCTGCTCCTCTCAGGGGAGAGAAAACAGAATTAAAAGCTTGTGGATTGAGATAAAAGCAGAAAGAACACCAGTTACTGTTATGGACAAAACACACTTGACTTAAGAAATTTAACTGAATTTATTACCAATCAAATCAGAGTAGGATAAAGAGAAATAAACCCACATCTTATAAACATCTTCCCCCCACGCCTCCCTTCTTTCTGGGCTTAACTTCCTCCTTGATTTTCTTTCCCTTCTCTCCCTCGACAGTGCAGGGGGAAATGCCCTGCAGTGCAGGTAGATATGGGGGTTGCATTCAGTTCATCTGGTTGTCTCTGCCACTCCTTCCTCCTCAGGGAGAGAGCTCCTCAGTGCTTGCTCCAGCACAGAATCCCTCCCATGGGAGACAATCCTCCAGAAACTTCTCCAATGGGAATCCTTCCCACAGGCTGCAGTTCTTCACAAATTGCTCCAGAGTGGGCCCCTTCCACGGGGTGCTGTCCTTCAGGAACAGAATGGGTCCTACCAGCAAACATGCTCCATGTGGACTTCTCTCTTCACAAGTTCAAAGGTCCTTCCAAGAGCCTGATTCAGCACAGGCAAGGTTACAGTCTCCTTCAGGTATCCACCTGCTCCTGTGTGGGATCCTCCAGGGGCTGCAGGTGGATCTCTGCTCCACTGTGGACCTCCATGGGCTGCAGGGGCTCATCTGCCTCACCATGGTCTGCACCATGGGCTGCAGGGAAATCTCTGCTCCAGCACCTGGAGCACCATTTCCCTCTTCTCCCTTATTGACCTCAGCGTCTGCAGAGCTTTGCTCTCACATACTCTCACTCTCTCTCTCTCTGGATGCAATTGTGCAGCAACTTTTCCCTTTTACTAAGTACAGTATCCTAGAGGTTCTGCCACTATTGCTGATGGGCTCGGCCTTGGTAGGTCCGTCTTGCATTGTCTCTGTCAGACGTGGGGGGAGCTTCTGGAATCTCGTCACAGAAGCCGCCTCTGTAGCACCCTGCTACCAGAACATTGCCAAGGTTCAAGAACCACGCTGCATTTCTTTTTTGATCTTCCCACTTCACCAGACTGTTTCTTAAATTTTATTCCTAACTGTCCTATGTACAGAGGAGTGGATAAGAGCCTCTCAAGAGCCCATGCAAGCCTTAAGTTGTTATTTTCTCCTGAATACCACTACTACTACCTCTGTGTCCTGGATATCTTTCCAAGCCACCTCATTCTGCTTGTGCTTGAAGGAAAATCAGCTCTCACGGACTGTGAAGCCTTGCCAATGCTCAGGTCCCTGGTGACCTCTGCCCTTCCACATTTAATGCTGTAGTTTCATGGGCAATTTTGAAGAAAGTGGTTCCCCCATTTTACAGTTTAAGAGAAGCATCACCCTCTCCCTGGTACTGGCACAGCTATTTATACAGTCACGGACTTCAGCTGAACAAATAGTAGGGGTTAAAGCTAAACTGGCCAAAAAAAATACTTGGTTAGTTTTCAACCAGATTGCTCCTTGACATGTTCAGTCTATGGCTCCCCAACTTCTTGGGTAGACACAGGTCAGGATGGGCTGAGAAGGGAGGAACAAACAATGTGGAGCAGAACAGAGCAAGAATCTTTTCACCAGGAATATTGCCAACTGTATTACTCCCTCATGGAATTTTAGTGCTGGCATGTGGTTTTGTTAGAGCTGGTTAACCAAAAAATAACATATCACAAATCTTATGAAAAGTTTGCTTCCTGAGCATCTCTAACATACAGAAATGAAAAGTAGAACTGAAAAGTGTTTGTCACTTAAATATGTTTCCTCAAATTGCTGTTTGCTTAATATGGACCAAAGAGCAATAGATTATATTAGCCATTGCTTTATCTGGCCTTAATAACTATCCTCATATGAACAATGGCACTGAATGAAGAAAGATTTTTACCATGATTAAAACCTTCTTCCTGAAGTAAATATTACTAGGATAAAGTCCCTTATTTGTAGTAAGTTATTTTGGGATGAGCCATTAGCAAGAAACATCTTCATTTTAAATCAGCACTAAACTATTGTGGTAATATACCATAGAGAGAGAGAGATTAAATTATCTGGCCTCCTACCCTTATTCATAAATGTAAATTTCTGAAAATATATTGAAATAAGTAGCATTTGCAACTTAATCTCCTCTCCAATTAATTTATTTAAAGCTAACATATGGAGAGTGACAATTTTGTGCAGAAAAAATGCATTATATAATGAGGGCCAGACTCTATAGCTCAAATTCATATGAATAGCCTTGCTTGCGTGAATAGTCCCATTGGTTTCAATGGACTATTCACACCAGTTCAATGGGATTATTCACACACTATGGTATTTGGGATGAAAAGCGCTATATAAATGTAAACTGTTATAAAAATATTAATAATACGCATTTTTAGTTACAGCAAAATATGCGTTTATCCTGGTAGCTGTTATAGCTCATAAGGTAAATCATGTTTGAGCTAAGAAACTCCTACTACACATCCAAAACATTTATTTAACTGTGCTACTAATAAGTAGGCTTTTTGTAAAAATACAAATACACATTTACATGAACAAAAATACTACATCTATTTAGGAAAAAGCTTTTGAGAGCTTTCAGGTAAATACTATGTGTGTTTTCCCATTCCATTAGGGCAATATATTTTCTTTTTTCTTTTTTAGAATAAACAAAATACAAAGGTCCAAATTCATCTCTGCAGTAGTTCTATTGACTTCAACTGAGTTTTACCAAAACCAGGAAGGCAATTTCACACAAAGAGTATCACAAAAAAACTCTGCTGCCAATGATTCAAAGGACCAATTTGCAATGTGTTGTATGCAAGCAGTTCTTCCAAATCAGCATGCAACCCTTCAGCAGTTTCAGAGGAGTTGAATTACACATTAGGTAATATTCACATTTCTAATGCCAAAACCTAGAAATCCACAGTTACTGTAGATACACAGAAATTCATAGATATCATTCATAGATTGCAGTAATAATAATAATTAGAGGAAAAGCTGACAGTCAAGTAATGTATGAAGAACCTTTCCTCAATAAAATAGCGTATTAAAAAAACTCTGTGGGGGCACATCCACAGCCAGTGTGACTCTGCGGTCTTCAATTCAAAGTCAGCCAACTCCTAAAGAATAAAAAGGGGAGAGAAAGCATGTGAGTGATGTACAGTTTTGTGCCTCCCAAACTAATAACTGTGCAGTGAATTAAAATCACATAGTCTAGGAAATCAGTCACTGTCATGGAAACAGTCTGCTAATTTGTTTGTTTGTTATTAGTCTATTTTCTTATTTATTTATTTCTTGCCAATTCTTCAGGATGCCCAGTAATTCAGTGAGTATAATGCAAATCCCAGCAGTATCCCTTTGGCCTGAGAACCAGACCTTTTTAGGTAACCAGCAAGACAACCTAGTGCAATGAAACCCTATGTTTGCACTAGATGAGGCAGCTCCTCAGCTCTCTTCCCACTTTTTATTCATTCTGCACAGGAAAGAAAATTGGTCAGAGATGATGGCTGGAACTTGTATTTCAGAGCTGAGCACTGTCACTTCCATCAGTGACCACTTGGGTTCAGCACTTCTACCAGTGTATTTCATCAATTTGTTTTTTCTGTCACTATGTTGAGTTCCAACCAATGTGGATTTATAGGCATGAAAGAGAGAGAGCTGGGCCTGTTCAGCATTGGGAAGAGACAACTGAGAGGGGACCTCATCAATATATATAAGTATTTGAAGTGGAGTGTCAAGAGGATGAAGACAGGCTCTTCTCATTGGTGCCAAGCAATAGGACAAGAGGCAACAGATAGAAACTGATGCACAGAAAGTTCCACCTGAACAAGAGGAAGGACTTCTTTACTGTTCAGGTGACTGTGCACTGGAACAGATTGTCCAGGGAGGATATGGAGTTTAGTTAGAGCTAAAGATATCTCACTGGAGATATTCAAGAAACATCTGGATGCAATCCTGTGCAATGTGCTCTGGGGTCACCCTGCTTGAGCAGGGAGATTGGACCAGATGACCCACTGTGGTCCTTTCCAACCTTACTCATTTTGTGAGTCTGTGATTACCATACGTTGGTACGGCACAGAGCAGGAAGGACTGAGGTTAGATTTGCTGGGGCCTTGAGTGGCTCCAGTACTGTAAGCCCACATTATGGCTTCAATGGTGAGGAGGTGTGGACAAGGTTCCAGTCCCAGGCACGCACCACCTGTGCACAGAGGAAAAAACTGGTGGAGGATCCTGCAGCCATGCTGTGGGTGGACCACACAGATTTTGTCACTGTATGTCTTCAACTTCTTCCAGTAAAAAGGGAAATTTCAAGTGTAATAGTGTATCTTAATGCTCCATGTATAGTCATAATGCAAATTTACACCCAAAGGAGCCCTCCCATTAACTATATTGACAGCTCAATGGAGATTTTAACCTTCTCTCTTCTTTCTTTCCTACTCCTGGTGCTGGTATGGTTGTAGCACCAGATGATTTTCATGTATTGTGCTGCTCTATTTCTTCCTTAAATCCTTCATCCCAAGTGTGAGACTTGAGAAGACAGAGAGAAGCAATGCACAAGGGTGAGAATAAAAAAGTAGAAGCTTCTCCATGACAGGAGTCATGCCATGAGATCAGCACCCTTCACATACCTCTCTACATTCCACAGGGACTAATTTTCAAAGCTCATTCAGACTATGCTTGACTTTCCAAAGTGAATAATAAATTCTGATCTGAATGAGAACTGCAGTAGAATGACTTCAGTCACAGTTGAACTTGAACCAGAAGTATGATCATCCATATCCCTCTATTTGTTTCCTTGGCTTGCCTTTGTTATGTCCTTCCTCAGGTGAAGTATTTTATCACATCTCTACACATTTGCTTTCAGTTTTCCATCCCATTTCTTAATCTCAAAAAACCCACAACAAACCAAACCCCCAAAATAGTACATTATTCTAATAAGTCTGGTGGTCTCAAAGGTCTTTTTCAACCTAATTTATTCTGTGATTCTGTATTCCACAGCAAAATATTCCGGTCCCTGGGACTCTCCTTTCTTCCCTTTCCCCTTTTTGCAGTGGGGAAACATGACTGATCAACTGAAAAGTACAACATTAACAGGAGGGCCAAAAGTGAATGGAGATGACAACATGGAACCGCACAGCCTAGAGAAGAGAAAGCAGTTCTAATCCAGTTATCTGAACCTCACAGTTTCAGTCCTGAGCTTAGTGACTGGGGAAAGGCAGCTGGGTGCCTGAGCTCCATCAGGCCATGAGAAGATCTGAGAGGTTAAAAAGGAACTGTGCTTTGTCCTGTCAGATCCAGCTCAAAGTCTGGGCAGGCTTCAATCTCCCAGAAAGATCAGGCAGACATATTCGAGTGGTTTCAGAAGGGCCTTTGAAAGCCTGCTATTTTCATCAGTATCGTAAGAAAGACTGGTATGTTCATCATCTGTAGTGACTGTTTTTGCACAGGACTTCTATCTGAAAGCAGGTTATAAGGAAAAAAAATTAAAACCACCAATGCTTTTGAATGAAGGTTCTGTCGGGTCCGTCATGTTTAATAAGTACCAATGAACTGATCTTACATAAAAGTCTCTTCTGCGAAAAAAAAACCAAAAAAAACAAACAAAAAACCCCCACAAAACCCACAAACAACAATGCTCCACTTTTTAATCTTCATAGTCTTGGAGCAATGAGTTCCACAGTTTAAATATGTCTTTTGTTTTAATTCTGCTGCTTGACTTGGGAGTCACTCTTACTCTCTGCTTTTGGTTAATCTTGCCGTCCTCCTTGATCTCACTATAAACCCAAATATTTTTCCCATTTTAAAAAAGACTGCTCTTCAACTGTCACCCTATTTCTTTCTTGTCTCTTCCATTTCAAAAATCTACAGTTTTTCCTGTTCAAAAATTTTTCTGCAGCCTGACTTCCACATCACTAAGGCTGGAAAATTGCCCTTGAATCTCCCACAAGGCTATTCTGACCACTGAGGCACTGCATAAAACAGAAGCAGTGGCATGAATTCCTTTTCCAGATGTGCTTTCTGTGAGAACAGCAAATTTTCACAAAGCTGCACCTTATTATTCTCTGCACAGCCAGCCTAGAATTCTCTTCTTTTTTTTTTTTTTTTTTTTTTGGTGAAACCTACAGCAAACAATGCTGACTACAGCTTGTTTTAATGTTCCATTTAACTTCCTTACATCCATCTGCCATATATTCTTTCATCCTCTGAAACTTACTCTGAAACATGTCTTTTTGTCCTGCACTTGTGCCTCTCCTCATACACAGATCTCTGCTGTGCAGATGAGACTCCCAGATGCTACCAAGCTGCAAGCAGCACTAATAACTTCCCATCCTGAAATAATTTTTTTTTTTTTAATGTGGAACATGTACAGATTTCCTCATCATATGCAATGTGAATAAAATTTTGTCACAGATAGAATGAGAGTCTTAAAAAAACCCCAGGTACCTATTGGTAGGAAGTTTAGTATAAATGACAGCATTTTTAAGAAACCCAAATGCAAGGTGCTGCACCTGGATTAGGGCAATCCCCACTATATACAGGCTGGGGAATGAGTTGATTGAGAGCAGCCCTGCTGAGAAGGACTTGGAGGTCCTGGTGGATGAGAGGCTGGACATGAGCCAGCAATGTGCGCTCACAGCCCAGAAAGCCAAACATGTCCTGGGCTGCATCAAAAGCAGTGTGGCCAGCAGGCTAAAGGAGATGATTCCGTCCCTCTACTCTGTCTCATGAGACCCCTCCTGGAGTGCTGCATCCAGGTCTTGTGTCCTCAGCACAGGAAGGACAACTACCTGTTGGAGCAAGTCCAAAGGAGGGCTACCAAGTTGACCAGAGGGATGGAACACCTTTCCTATGAGGAAAGGTTAAGAAAATTGGGATTGTTCATCCTGGAAAAGAGAAGGCTTAGGGGTGACCTAATTGTGGACTTCCAGTACCTGAAGGAAGCCTACAAGAAAGATGGAGAGAGACTTACAAGAGCATGTAGTGACAGGACAAGGGGTAACAGCTTCAAAATGAAAGAGAGTAGGTTTAGGTTAGATATTAGCAAAAAATTCCTTACTGTGAGGGTGGTGAGGCACTGGAACAGGTTTTCCAGAGAAGTTGTGAATGTCCCGTCCCTTGAAGTGTTTAAGGTCAGGTTGGATTGGGCGATGAGCAACCTGGTCTAGTGAAAGGTATTCCTGTCCATGGTAGGAGGGCTGGAACCAGATGATCTTTAAGGTCCCTTCCAACCAAACTTGTTCTATGATTTTATTCTGTTCAGTCACTCATTTTTACAATATTTTAGCCCTCTGTTCATGAAAGGGATGAAGCTGAGATACTTTTCCTCCTCTAATAATAGTTTTGGCGAGAAACAAATCCACTTTTCATTCTTGTTGCAAGTTAACGCCATGGTCATTGTGACTGCTTGACTGGGGTTACCACCAAACTAGAGACTGAATTAGGGCATATTGAGATGCTCATCATACAGCTAGTTGTTTCCTCTCTATCAAAGAACAGTTGTCCCTTACCATGTACCACTTCTACTCTAGTACAATAGAAGAAAATCAGGGTGCTTCAGAAAGCAGTAGGTCTCCAATCCTTCAGCAACTCTCTGCCACTGTTCTGTGGGCTCTACTTAGTCTCTTGAATGTCTAAGTTTTATTCTGCCTGATGCCTACTTTTGTGACAAAGGGATATCTGCTTATCTATTTGTATCAGTTGTGATTGTCACAGACCTTTCTACTTGTATTGCATTTTTTATTTTTCTGTGAATCTGGAAAAGATTCAAACACAAGAACCATAATCAGCTTTTCCCCCGAACATAGAAATAAACTTTATAAACTATTAGGTATTGGAACCACATTATTTACAGACACACAATAAAATATGTGTATTAATCTCTGAAGTTCAAATGCTACATAAGCACAGGAGTAATAAAATTACATAATTAATAAATTGGGGAAAAGAAAGATGTTAAATACAGGTGAGTGCATGGGAATTTTTGACACTGAAACGAGAAAACACTATGAAGACTGACCCTGATCCTACAGACATTGGTTTGAATAACTCAGGTCCTCCGTGCAAAGATTTGTTTCAGCACCTGAGGCTCTGAAACCAGAAACATGAATTTTCAGCTGATTCCTTCCCTTTAATAAGCCACCATCATTAAGTAAAAAATGTTCTTGTAAGCAGAGTAATAGCATAAACATCAATGAATGCTCATTCATGTTGGACTTTTAGTAATAGACTTGCAAGTCACTGTCAGATGATTTGTTTCTATAAGATGTTTCATTTTTCTTATATAATTTAGGCAGCTCCAGTCATGAGTATTATCTTGATCTAAAAGGAAAAAAAATCTCCACATACAGAGTTTTTTCTTATTCTGGCAAAACTCCCCCATGAAAGAACTGATGTGTTTCAAACACCCCACTAATGGTACAGTAAATTACATTTTCACATTTGGAACATTGTAATAGATTTCTCTACAGAGTGATTTATCATGCAACAATTAGGAACCCTAGGGAATTAGATGACCATTTTAAATTTTATCAGCTTGTTTCAATAAACTGTTAATGTGACCCTAATGTTTGGGAAGCACTTTAATATAATCAGATTTCAGTTGTTCAATCTACTGACATTAATGGCTACCTCATTAATCATAGGATTCTCACTGAGACCTCAGAGGCTGTGCTAAGTTCAGTGGACCAGTTCTTACAATAATAAAAACAACAGGCAATTTTCAACAGTGAAAAAATCTCACTTTAACTGCAAAACATTGGTTTTTGTTATCCTCCAGGAGTTGACAAGGCCATTTAATAACCCTGAAAGCTTGGAAAAACAACATTTTTGTGTAGTTCAGCTTTATTTGTAAATTGGTCAATTAAAAATTATACAGTCATAAGAACTGCAATCTCATGCAGCAAACAAACAGTGCAGCCTAAGATGTAAAATATGGGACGAAGACTGTGTGATAGCCTGTGTACAACTGGGTGTTATGGTGCAGAATATCTACCCCTTGTAGCCAGGTTCAGTGATGTTTCCTCCCTGAAACTCTTGCATTCCATGGTGATGGCTCTCACCTTGCTGAATACACCACTAATTACTAATAAAGCTTACCAATGTAGGATATTAACAGAATACTGCAGTGGCTTCCCTGTCACCCCCATCAAAATATCTTGTTGTCCTGAGGAGCTTGATGGAAGAACATAGTTAGTATCAGACAGGGTGTTAGAATTTGTGCCTCAAGATGTACAGAAATGTTTATGACTGTCTTTATAAGGGCCTTGACTGCAGGTTGTCCTTATGGAATATGTTAGGAAACACAGAGTGACATTGCAGTGCAAACCCTGAAGAGATATAGCCATGGTCTGAAGCAAAGGTGAGTTCTTTGCATGAACAGATAAACAACCAAACACTTGAATATTTATTTTCTCTCATTCAAAATGTTAGTAAGAAGAAAGGTGTGGGCAAGGGATGTGAGGGGATATTAAAACAATTTCTGAGAAATTAAAAGAGCAGCAAAAATTACTCGTATAATAAAAAACTGTAAACTCAATTCAGTAGAAGGACCTTCTCCCTTCTAGTTGCACAAGTAAGGTAGCAGTTGATGACTTGCTTCTCAGCCTTTGATGGACAGTAGAATGGTGGAAACTTCCATTGCCTCTGAAAGAAAATATTTTTCCTAATAAGGTATCCTCTGGAAATACAGGAGCCAATAATTGCTCATAACTCTAACACACAGTCTGAGAATGTCAAACAGTAATCAGTAAGCACTGAAACAGTTAATTTTAAAAGCTGATTTTAATAGGTCTTGGTTTCTTTATTGATAATGCAATCTAACTCTAACTTAGGTATATATAATTGATAAGTTATTCACCTGACAGTCAATACAGTTAATGTGTACTTGGTTTATTTGCTGAGTTAATCTGTCCAAAACAGGAAAATGGTTGCAAGCCAAGAGGATATGTACAGTATTGATGTATTTATCTAATAGCGTTTTAGGGCTTCAATAAGATTAGTTTTACCAAGTTAGAGTGTCGGTTCTTTAAGACATCAGCAAGGATCATGCATTTTGATTCCTACTTTGTTGAGCAATGAAGTTAAGAAAGACCACTAAATTAAGTCTGTTTTTCTAATGCATTTGAAATACAAAAATATGACTTTGATCTTATTAGATAGCTGTGTTCAGAGCAGGAAATGTTACCAGCATTTTGAATAAACTGGAAGGCAGCAACATAAAGCCATACAGCAGACTTGATTGTTTATTTAGCACCCAAGAGAGAGATGTAGCTTTCCCAGAAATGTTTTCAAGGTCAGCGAAAAAAAGTGAGGAACAGCAAAAATCCCATGATCACTAAGTCTACATCCTGGTTGTCACAAGCACCACACCAGGCCCTTTCCTTAATATCTGTCTTAAATAGGATCAGATTTCTTGCTAGAAATGCTTCCATTGAAAGCTACTCCAGTCCTCCTGCTCTCAAATGATTAGAAATCTTCTTAATAATCAAATAAAAGTCATCTATGGTGAGTTTTATCATTGTATTACTTTTTCATAAAAGCATTTCCATACTTTTTGCTGTTTGACTAGCATTATCATCTACCTTAAATGGTATCCTATCAGGCCTTCCCATTCCCTTTGCATATATCCCACCAAACTCCAAGTCTTCTGTTCCACTGCCATAAAAATATATTTCATTTACCTGAGCATCCTGTGCTTTCCCTTGTCTACTCTAGATCCACCTAATTCTTGCGGAACACAGCTGAAGAGCCTTGCAGAAGTGGTCTCATCAGAAGGGAACCTAATATTGGTGTGCTGAGAGCTATGACAAACACATAACGGAGTGGTGGATTTATAATCGGTATAGAAAAGAAGACTCTGATATTAAAGACTGAAAGCTGCTATTTTGAACTAGCCAGATGCACATACATGTGGCTATAGCAGAAATTGTACAAGGAAGACAACTAAGGAAAGTAAACTCATGAGGTAAGCTATTGTATGACAAGTTCTCAAAAGCTTATCTTCTAGTTCTGTAGGATATTTTAATTAGGAAAAATCCTAGAAAAAAACCCCACTGATATAACTTAAAAAGGACAATGAGAAAGAGTCAGGATTAGAGAGAGCAGAAGTACGGCAGTGACAGCCAGCATAAGAAGCTAACTAAAAAAACTTGAAAGCTTCTGTAATACAGGACCTCTCTATAATGTGCAAATGCAGGAACAAAATGGAGGGAAAAAACTTCATGGAGGAGACTGGGGAGGGGAAAAAGAACTAGCAAAGAACTTAGCACAACTGGAGGCACAGGAGATCAGAATATGCAGGAAAATACACAGAAAATACAGGAAAATGAATGGCACTACAAGATTTGGAGAGATTGAGTCATTTTAATTTTGATTGAAATCCTTATAAAAAATTTCAAGCCATAATCTGTTAGTGATTATATATATGGCCTTGGCTGATGGTCCAGTGGAGGAGTTACCTTATGAATGGCTTTAGTGTGATGTGACATTTTTAGTACGTTATTGGCAGTCATCCATCACAGCATAATATGCAAGATTACCCACTGGAACCATCTTTTTTCTTCAGGTGATTTTATTTATAGTTTGTGCAGACAAAAATTTGGCCGTGAATCTAGGCTAGCATTGGAAGAGTTGATCAAATGAAGCACCTTCCTACTGTATCAAGCTTTGAGACAGAGAGGGTACTGTCAGTTGAGCATCTCACATAGAAAAGCTACAGCAGGCTTTAAAGGGACACTTAGCTCCGGGACACTTAGCTCCAGGACTCAGGTCTGGCTGTTTGCTCTGGGTTTTGAGTGGGAGGGAGAATAGCAAGGGTTGGTGTTTCAAGGGAGGATGGCGTTGCTTGTATTTAATTTATTTTACTCTTTCTGATTGCTGTTTGGGAAGGAATGGCTTTGAACTCTTAATTGTATATTTTGTTTTTATCAGAGCACAGACCCATCCTGTCCTTTCTCACTCCCCTTTCCTTTCTCCTGCAGTCCTCACTTTACTGCTTTCTTCCTTCTCTCTTGCCTTTCATCTTCCACCCTGACAATAAACAGTCTGGAGCTGAATCCAGAGCACAGAAATGGCTCTGATTCTCTTCCCATCCAATATAGATCCCAATAAAACTTTAAAATGGCATCCGATCTTAGCAACACAACATGATTAGTCAAGGAGGGGGATTTTCCTTGAGCAATCTTCCACACTAAAGAAGGTGCTTCCATGTGAGCAGGAATGTTTTTGTATGAGGAAATGAGCACTAGGAATGGAAGCAGCAGCAGCTTGGAAAGAGGTGGATCCTGTGCAGAAAGGATGATGAAGATGCTAAGGATTAAGAGCCTGGATGCCTCATGATGCACCAAGTATTTATGTCAGTAATTCTCATTAGGTTTAATGTGAGTAACAGTCACTAATCCCCTGGGGACTGAGAAAAGAACAGATTCCTTAATGTTTCCATGAGGAATACTTTGAAACCTTCATAAAACATTCATATTTGATGGAAAGGAAAACCTACTTTAATAAAACATGTTTACCATTATTATACAATCAGCATTTGGTATTTTATCTAGTATTATCTTGAGTATAATGTATAACATACTTGCACTACCATTACATATTGTTGGGTTAAAATTTCTTTACTTCATATTATTGGTTTGTTTATCTAACATTACCAGTTCGGTTTCCTGTAACCCCCAAATGGACCATTTTAACTAAGGAAGCCAGAATGAACCCAAGTTACAGTTGGCTAACACAACACAACAAGTTTCCTTTTTCTTCCTCTAAGACCCTATTTCTGAATGTGGCTTCAAAGACAGACATCTGTACCACAGAACTGCTGAGTTCGAAGTTATTGTTGGTTAAGGTTTATTTTACTGCCTTAAAGAAGGTCAGAATTAGATTGGGGTCTCTTGTTCTGGTCACTGAATAAATGCAGCAGACTTCCAGAGGGCTAGTTTTCTGACTGTGTCCCAAGACACCTGATGTGCCCTGAGGTATTTCACTTGGCTGCTTCAGAAGGCAAAATATCCTACAGGTTCTGTTCCTTATGTGCCAGTCCTGGGGAGAGGCTCCTAATACACCACAGCATGCATCAGATGCCTACGTTCAGGCAACTTAATACCCCATCTTTAAAACATCTGCTGCTTCCAGAATACATCCAGAGACATTTTGCTTGTGACTGAACACCCTCAGTGTCCTTTGAGTACAGAATGGCACAGGACATCCATAAAACAAGGTACACAGCTACGGAAAATACTCAGGGTTCAATATATGCTGGTAGGTAAATAGATACAAACAATTCAGAGGAGAGCAAGAAAAGCAAGCTCTGCTCCATAAAAACTTTCCTCTCTCCCAGTGCAATTATCTTCATACAATATTCCAAGTCAAATTCATGAGAATCTATTGTTGATGAAATACACTTAGAATAGGTTATTTTTAACTCAAGTGTGTACATTTTAGAAATCGAGGATAAAATCTGTTCAAGTTCCTGTGCAGCTGGACTAGTACAGGTGTATGATCCCCAGTGTTTTATATACCTTGTAATGATTGCTGGCATTTCAACCATTGTAAAAATAAGAGTAGTACACACTTGAAGCTTACATATCATGAGTAAAATCTGCAACACTTCTTGAGGAAATGTTAAAATGTTCAACATCTATGTTCTCAACAAGTAAATACCACATTATAGGGCTACATTATGACCAGATTATATCTATTAGTTACTGCTGTGCACCATGTAAATCTCCAGATTCCCCTGGGAAATGAGAAAAATCATTTCAGACTTCAATAACTAACAATCAGTTATTGCTCTGGGCAATAATAAAGCTGAATGCAATTACCTAAAGTGAAGTTAGCAGTGTAACAAATGAAATACAGATTTCTTTCTCTCCTAAAATAAATGTAGCATCTCCTCATCACACACTACTGCATGGTATAATAGGGTCTTCTAAACAGTGTTTTGTCTGAACAGCCTATTTCAGATTTGAAATATACGTAGGTAAAACTTATAAAAGTTACTTTTTATGACATCACTTGCATGATTAGTGCTGGAAAAAGACTAACAGCTATGAAACTGCAAAAGTAAAACAGTCATTCTAGGAAAACAGATTTCAAAACAAGATTCTCTGCTCCCAGTAGTACTCCTCTTTGCACAGTAAAGACAATTTCCCCCAAAAGGGAAATAGAAAATTTCTGTTCATAAAATGCCTTTGATCAGATTTTTCTCAAAACATGTTAGAGCTGTAAATGCAGTATTTCAGTCTTCATATTTATCCCACTTCCTGTAACATTAATTTATTATTTATTCTGCTAACATGAAAATGTTCAGTCTGTCAAGGAGGAAAATGTGTTTTTATTTTAAGCTGATTTTTAAAAGAAATGTTTGAGAACTGAAGTCCCTAGAAGCTAGAACTTTTCTCAACTTAGTACTGGATTGTATAATATAAAGGACATACATAAATGTTTGCATGATGAGGGGTTTTGCATATTACTCTGTAATGAATAATATTTTCAGCAAGAATTAAGAGATTAGACACTGGATGAAAGAAAAACATTTACAAAAATATTAATATCTAAGAATAATACTGTTTACAGCTATACTACCTTTTGCCTTATTATGGAGGGTAAGTATTAATTCTCTATGTTGAAGTATTGATAATTAATTATTTGCATGTACTTTCTTTTTGTCACTACAGAATTCAATTATCCTGGAAAAGATTTCCCAGTAGAAAGTTAATCCTAATTCCTGATCTTTTGAGAAGCCAGCTTTTTATTTATAAATACAGATTGGGCTTGAACCAAGAACATTCCAGTTATATCAAGCTACTCAAGACTTTTTTTGACACCTAATGTTGAAGAAATAGCTTCTTATTATGTAACTAGGTGATTTTTTTTTTTCATACTTTACCCTAAACTGCTGTGACATCTTTTAGCAGCTCCTTGGAAGTTGATAACCCCCCTTTCAAACTGTGTGCACTATTTTGTTTTTGCAAGGTAGCTCATTAGCATTATATGAAGCTCATTTTCAGACATTTTCTGGCAAAGAATATCTTTCTTGTTGTGTATTGATATGGTGCATAGTTCGATGTAGTGTTATCAGTGTTAGTAAGACATTTACAAAATGTGTTGAAGCAATTCTAGTCAGATCTGTCTGCCCTTCATTTCGGTACATGCCCTATCGGAATGAAGACATTGAAAAGATACCACTTTGGCTGTACTAATCATGAATGCTTTTTTAGGCAATTTAGCTTATATTTAGATCATTCTGATAATTCTGATACAAATCTCATTTAAAAAAAAAAAAAATTAAATCCACACAGCCATTAAAGCAAGGCAGCATCAAGAAAAGCCCCGATATAGAGCAGGTGGGACAAAACTTGACAGCATGAAGCTGCATCATTTCGGTTCAGTATTGTCTCAGTTAATTGGAACTGCGTTTGGCAATTGTTTGTAAGGTTTGAGAAGTTCCAGCTTCTTACTACTCTAGTTTTAACTCTACCCATGCAAAACAAGGAGGAGAATGGGCATGCTCTCCATGAGTGCTGTCCACCATTATGAGCTTAAGATTCATTCTCCAAACTAGCAACAGTTAGACAGTTTCCACAGGGGAGAGTGAAACACACAAAGCCCTACTGCAGTGAAGGGGAATTAAGGAACTCATTACCATACGTCTTTGGACTCTTGGCCAGGTGGAAACACGGGTTATGTCTGTACTTACTTTAGTGGTTTGAAGTGCTGACAGAGAAAGCATCCACATTATTCTGGAATTCAGGCTGTGCAAAAATGCCATCTGCTTTTCCTCACAGGTGATGCCAGGATCTTTCTAGGAACGATCCTTCTGTCTTATGTCAATCATTACCAAAGCAAAAAGGTGCTGGGACAGGCAGCCTTGCCAGGCACAGCATGTCAGCCACACAGAGAGGGAGCTGGTGCCCATGTGGCTGCAGTGCAATTGCCGTCTTCCCTCCCAACAGCAAAAAAGGACGAGCAGCAAACACAGACCAGAGGACAGCGTTGAGGTTGCTCTCACACTTTAGTGGCCTGTAGCCACAACACACCACATCAATTAGGCAAAGGCTGACAAACTAAAAGACATGCTCTCTAATTGTTAATTTGTTATTAAAATTATTAGGGAATTTTTGCAGTCCACCCATGTTTGTGGGAAGAAATGGTAAAACATAACTTTCTTAATAACAAAACCATAGAGCACACATTAAAGATATTAAGAAATAGATGGTGAACCAAAAATGCAGCTATTATTGAAGATACACTTTCAGTGAGGTTTTGCAGGGAATGACAGCAGGTCACATGTCCTTCCAGATTTTTGCAAAAGCCCCAGCTAGGAATATAAGTTCATTTTTGACAAAAAATTAGAACAAAAAGGTTGGCAGATGGCAAATAACACTGAGGATGAAATTAATACAGTGGTAAGAATCTGTTGTTAATCTGGAACCATTAAACCATTTTTTAATGAAGCCAAACAAAGAATTACAACTGATACTTAGAAAGGTGGGAAGCTTTATTCTGAAAAATAATGATTTGAAACTATTAAGGTCACTGCTTCCAAATGATTCAAGGCAGTTTGCCAAAGCAAAGCTTTGAACAAGCACATACTTAGCTGTTGGATATAAAACAATGTAATAAAGTAATGGCCAGGGTTAATGATATGCTTTTATTCTGAATTTGTCTGACTGGATCATTTTTTGAATAAATTATGTCTTCTATCATTTGTATTTTGGAAAGAATTTTGATAAATTAGGCAAACCACAGCAGACAGCTGTAAAAATTATGAGAGCTGAAGGGAACGCCTAGCGGTAAGAAATCTCAGTAAAATTCCCAAATCTCAGTAAGTGTAGTTTATAAAAAGGACGGTTTGATTGTGGTCTGGTTACAGCGTATAAGCACCTGCACAGAGAAAAGATGCAGAAGAGCCAATGGCTGAAAGAGGGGATCAAACAGATTCAAATGAGATATTAGAAACAGCTTTCTTTGGCTGTTATTTATTGGGTTTTTTTGATCTCAATTATGAATGAGATTAATCATGGGAACAAACCACAGCAGAAGAATGTCTGATTCTCCATCTCTGGATTTCCATTGCTCCTTCGCAGAGTGTACAACGCATTTTGTTCAGACTCATGTCCCTATGCTCAGCAACACTCAGGACAACAGTGAGTTGGCAAGTTTTAATAGCACAGGATATACAGATTGTGAGATCAAATTCACTTTTCACTATAAACTATAAATTTGAGGAATGTAGACACCATTGTACACCTGTCTGTGACAAAATAAGCTTTCTCTGAAATATATGTAATTTGTCATGATGATTGAGACAAATGTTTGCAGGAGCCACACTTACTTTGGTCTGAATCATTTAATCATTTAATTGAATGACCTTGTCAACTGTCCATAAAATTTACTGATTATATAAAAATCTAACATTGTCCACATAAAACAAACATTAAGTGAGAAGAAATATTTATAAGTAGCCTTAACCACTAACTATAATCTAAATGCTACTCTGATGGCAGTAAACTTAAAGTAACAGAAAATCTTTTGTAAAAAATGAATGTCCTACTTATCTCCTCAAGGAGCAAATCTATACATATACAGAGTTTTACCATACACTAAGACACAAAATTTCTGGCTAAATTATAAATTACTGTCATGAAGGAACAAAAGCAGGGCTCATACACAAGGCACATTGTCTGGGAGCTGGAGGAGGCTGCAGAGCAGGAACTGGACTCACCAGCGGGACCCAAACGCACAGCACCTGTCATGATGGGTGGAGCTGGGGAGATAACTTGGCCAGATAAGGTAAAGTGAGGAAGTAGGTCCACAGTCCAGAAAATACTTCTGTTTTTAACCTGTTGCCTGTTTTTTTTTTTTTTAATTGGTGTCCTTTTTTAATTTTGGGAAGCAGCAAACAATTTTTCCTTATTTACACTCTCTGGAAGCAATTACTTTGTTTCCCTCTCTCATGTTATCTCTTCCAGGATGAAGAGTGTTCATCAGTTTAATCTTCTCTTTTACAATAGCCAAATCTGATCATTCTCGTTACCCACCTCTGTAATGGTTTTAGGTTTATGTGTCTTTCCTGAGACAGGGTTACAAGATATACTATTCAAGATGTATACTGTTGTATAGGAAGGACTTCCGTTTTGTTCTGATCTCTGTTCCTTTCTAAGTAACTCTCATTATTTTATTTTGATTTTTTGACCTATGCTAAACACTGTTCCAATACTTTTAGATAACTATCTACAATGACTTCAGGATTTCTTTCTTGACTGGTTATACAGACACAGAAATAGAATGAACTCTGCCAAAGACTGATTCTGGGCACTTGCATTTGATCATCTGTGCTGCTAAATAGCTACAAAGTCCCAAGCACAGTATTGGCCTATGGGAGCCAGCTCTCTTCCAAGCTATTCTCAAGCATGGTTCAAGCCTCCTGAAACACAAGTCATTGTCTAACAATTACTAACAGGTAACTCACATTGGTACCTGGTAATTGACACACTATTCTAGAGGGTTAGAGGGAGTAGTATCATGGGCATGTGCCATGACCTCAGAGGGAAAGAAAATCCTAAGCAAAACTAATGTGCAAGTATGTTTAGGTGACAAAAGGGAGACAAAGGAAAATGTGGGCCCATCACTCAGAGAGACACATGCTCTGGGTACACAGGACATGGTAAAGGCTGGGGCACTGAAGGATGCCTTTGTCTCACTCTTTACTAGCAAAATGAGCCTTCAAGTCCCAGAAACAAGGGGAAAAGGCTGGAGAAAGGAAAGGCTAGAGCACTTCTTTCCCTCTTTCTACTTCATTAGAAACAAAGACTAGATTTCAGGTCGCACCCTTGCTAGGCTAGGGCCCTAAGGATTCTGCTGTTGGATAACTGGATGTATGACAAACAGCTCTCTGTTTGTCCTACTGATGTGGTTCAACTCTGTATTAGCCAATGGAACAGTAGTGTATAAAGGGGGACAGTGCATACTTCACTTAAGGCACACATCTGGGATGGGGGAGAATGAAGTTCAAGTCCAGACTTAACAGAATACTTTATTATTTGTACAGAATAGGGGAGAATTCTGTGGGAAACTGAGGACAACTGTATCAATCTAGTAATTTGGGGCACTATCATGCAATATGGAGAACATGGATCCCAAATTATAATACAAATAATTTATAAAATTGTAAATAAATTTTTGTTTCCTGGATGACCACACTAATATTTGGAGGCAGAGCATTTGTTTGGTTAATTTTGCCATCACAAACACCATATTCATTGTTGGAAGCTGAGTTTTTTGTTTGATAGTATAATAGATAACTATTACTTTGACACCTAATGGGTTAGCTTTTTCTTAAAAAAGTGAACCAAAATAGTGTCACAGTAATTTTAACAATATTTTTAACAATGAAATACACCATTGTAATTACCCAATTAAATCAGTAAATATGAAAAACTTCTTCCACAACACAGATGACAGTTGTTCAGGTGTAAGAACTGAATGTATTACACAGAATAATATTTTCAAGTATTGTATCAGAAAACATATCATGTTTTATAATGTTATCAACCTTCAGTTAGTATCAGGACATGCATACCTATCTTTATCTATATATATCTCTAAAATTATCATTTAGGTGGATGGGGATTTCAAAGTGTCCAAATTCAGTTCATAAGAACAGAAAATTTCTACCATATAGGAAATCTGTTAATATTGTAGAATATAAATAAGGGTTTTTTTCCTTTTTTTATTCTGCAATGTCCTCAAACAAATTACAGCTTACCTCTGCCTTTCAATAGGGTCTGTTCCAAAGACCTTTGAAGCTTCCAATTGACTCAACAGGCTTTGGATCTAGCCCTAAAGTAGTAAAACCTTTGAGGAATGTTTATAGATAACCACTTAGTGCTGGCTTAAGGAAAGCAAAAGGAAATAAATGCATCTTCCAGTGACATAAGTCTCATGAAGAATTAACCAGGATAAGCACTTATTCTAGTTGGTGAACTGTCAATCTGAACAATGGAGACAAAAATAATAATTAAAACATAGCTTCATGCTGAGATGAAACTTTCAAGAGTGTCTACTGTGTTAAGCTTATGATTTTTCTGGTTTTGTATTTGCAAGCATAATTATGTCCCAGAGGCAACAGGAGCTAGTGCTTGTCAGTCCCCATTTACCCTCCAAAAGGAGATTAATTTCTTTACACAGAAATCCAAAAGTTGATGTCAGAGCAACAATAATAATGTAAACAAGTATTTTATTCTTTTAATCTGGAATGCATGATTTTATGGCATAGTTGCATAAATAATGAAAATATCTACTGTAGACAATTAAGGGTAGACTGAAGGTAACATTTAATGTAGTATTGATTGATCATACCAACAAAATGACGGCAGACATCTGTATGGATGACAGTAGTTAGGAAAATGTTACCAAGTCTATCAATACAGATTAAGTAGGGGTGGGATGGAGCAGACTTGATGGCTCAGAGTCCTGGTAATGGAATATGGAGCCTTTCACCTCCAGCACACTGACTTGAGCCAGCCTAGGTCAGTCTGTCACTGAAAGTCATTACCATCAGATGGTTCAGTGAAATGAGTTTGTCCTAATGGCAGGCTGTCTGTGTCACAAAATACACCATCTATCATGACTGACACCACATTGAAATTTTCAGCTGGAAGGCTGGAAGGAAAGAGGACGGGCTCCACATTCCTTCTATTTCTGTGGGAAGCATGGGTAAGGACAGTTATCTGGGGCTTTAGAAATCTTGAGTTTTTTAGAAACATTTGATTTTAGGGACAGTAGTGCCAACCACTAACCTGACACAGAGTGAAAGGAAGGTACTTGTACTGAAAAAATTGCAACTGAAATGTAAGCCATGACATGAACTAACAGGCAGAAATAGTAAATATGGGAGAAGCATGATAAGAGTCGGCTCAGCAGCATGAAGTTACAGTAGCTATCCTGCAGTAGGTCCCTTTTCGATGGATTTGAGAGTAACAGCGTCACACGGGGAAAGCAAAACAGGATTTGTTTAAAAAAAAAAAAAGGTTCTATGTTAGTCAGAGCTGAGAAGCAAATATAAAAGCTAAGTGAAAACAAGAGGATAGGACTAAAGGATTTCAAAATGAAGGCAAAGTGTGTACAGAGCGGGCGGAGAGTTGGGAAACACTGGATAGATGCAAAGTGAGGAATTACATGGATAAAGGGATGAGCTAAGGTAATTATTTCTTTCAGCAACGACTCTGGTTGGATAGGATAAGAGCAAGACTGTATCTGTCACAGCCAACAGAAATTACATTGTTAGGAAGTGACAGGAGCATAAAGAGAGCTTTAGCTTTGTTGTTAGATAGGGAATATTGTACCTTTTAGAAGTTCTGGAGTAAGGTATTCCCTGAAAGATTTAATGATAGCCTGAATAGTAAGATTTAATGATAGCTGTTTTACTGGCAACATCCAGGCTAGAGTTCTGGATAAGAGAAAGGGCAAAACTCTTACTCAGTGATAGTAAAATTAATAGAACAAAAATAATTAAGAATATTCTTTCACATCTTTGGGCTTAACCTGGTGGTTAGACAGTAGACAAGTTGTTGCACTTTAGGGACATAATTTTCTATATGTTACTTTAATCTGTGTTGTCAACTTGGAACAAAGATGTTGAGCATCATTTTCCAACCTTTTGTCTAAAACTAACTAAACTCTAAAAGCTCAGGAACTGCTTCTCAGAGCTTTGCAAGAGATAAATAGAGAAACCTACTTTCAGTGAGCTTAACTGTACTTCTATTAAAAAAATTCACAAATCATAAACTTGAAAACCACTGCACAGCAGAACAAAAAGAAACAGATTTTTGTCAAATTGTCTGAGTAACCTGAAGATCTTGTGAAGGAATGAAAAATAGGAGAAAAACCAGGGAAAGAGTCACTGAAAACAATACCTGATACATTTTCTTCAAAATTTTGTGAGATAAAACAATGTAAATTAAAAATACTTTTGGAATTTTAAATTCATTTGCTCAAGGAATATGATACAAATTGAGGGGTGTAGCAAGATCAATAAAAATTACTCTCTGATTGACATACACTTCAGTTATAGTTACACAATAGTAATGATAGTCCTCCTGTATTTATACATGTAAGAGAGATTTAAAATATTTCAGGACACATATACTTCACCTAGGCTGCTTCTTAACCCACAAAAAGAAGCAAGCCTGCCTGTAGTACTTTGTATCATCTGAACATAAACTGCCATTCTGACCAGTGGGAATGCCTTCCCTGCAGAAGAAACCTTGCAATGGGAAACATTTTTCCCATGAAATGAAGATTAAGAATGAAGAAATGAAGCAGTGAAACTAAAAATGGTTTTCAGGAATCCTTTTCATGAAACTGTAATTCTTTATGATTTCTTTACAGATTCAGTGTCAAGGCTGCTGAGCATACACAGGTTTACTACTTAGAAGAATAACTCGGTGCTGAAATTAATATTGTGATTAGGTGAAATTGTGTCCAGTTTTGGTTACCACAATATAGGAAAGATATTATTAGAGAGTGTTCAAAGGAGGGCAATGAAGATGGTGAAGAGCCTTGAGGAGAAGCCATATGAGGAGTGGCTGAGGTCAGTTGGTCTGTTCAGCCGGGAGGAGACTGAACGGAGACCTTGTCGCAGTCTACAATTTCCTTGTGAGGGAAAGAGGAAGGGCAGGCACTGATCTCTTTTTTGTGGTGACCAGTGACAGGACGCAACGGAATGCCCTGAAGTTGTGTCAGGGGAAGTTTAGGTTGGATATTAGAAAAAGGTTCTTCACCCAGAGGCTGGTTGGGTACTGGAACAGGCCCCCTAGGGAAGTGGTCACAGCCCCAAACCTGACAGAGTTCTAGAAGCATTTGGGCAATGCTCTCAGGAACATGGTGTGACTCTTAGGGATGGTCCTGTGCATGGCCAGGAGTTGGACTTCATGATCCTTGAGGATCCCTTCCAACTTGGCATATTCTATGATTGTGTGAAACTAGGTGAAACTGAACTAGAACCAGATATACTTTGCTACTAGGACTCACACAGACAGACTCCTCAGCAGTGGTTTAGACAATGCAAAATTAGATAATGCAAAATCATGTAAATGAAAACACGGATTCTGATATTTCTTCCTATTTATTTACTTTGGTTGTGATTACACAGTCAAAATTCAACTGTACTAGCTATTTGAATGTGATTGCTGTTTTGCACGTAATGCTATATTCAAATATCCATGAGCATAATCATGTCTTGGATTTAATTGAATCATAATAAAACAATCAAAAAATCAAAATAAACTAATAAAATATTTTACAAATATATGATTCCTGGATTACCATTAAGAGTATGAATGGAATAAATTATTGTTCAAAATTCTGAACAAAGAAGTTGGAAAAATCAGAGGAGGCGTTCACAGTGGATGTGACAACACCAGTCCCAGAGAGGGACAAGACTGCTTGGGAAGTAAACATAAAGCTGTTTTCAGTGAGCCGCTGTGTTCAAAGCAGCTAAACACCCTAAGTGCGAAATTTCTTGGCAAAAAAAAAACGTACAAGACCGATTTTGTGTCTCATCACTCAAAATCAGGACATGTTACCTTACTAGGAAGGCTGTATCATTCGAGCTATTTATTAAGCTTGCTACAGAAATGACTGGAGAAAACTCTGTGCTTTGGTATGCGTGCCAGACACAAACTGAGTAATCAACTTTTCTGTAGACTCGCTCTCCACTCTGTATGCGTGTCACCTAGAAAGATGAGAAAGTTCAGCTGGCTATGGCTTTCACTTCTGAACTTGCAGAGGTAAACAAATGCAAATATTTCTTTCTCGTGTATCTTTCCTTACAGGGGAGTGTTACACTTGGTTATCAAGTGCCATTTTGCAGAAACCTAGGCATGCATTAGAAATACTAATCAGTAAGCTGTTCCGAGAGTCAGTGGCTTGCCGAATTAAAGCAATTATCTGTTGCAGAGGACCTAGCATCATCTCAAGGTGGCAAAAAAATTACCTGACAGGGTTCATAATTTGCCATATGTTTTCACAACCTTAAATATAAGTTCCCACTGAAGTGGGCTTGCGATGGTGATAATCAGGGGCTGAAACTAGATGATCTTTACGGTCCCTTCCAATTCAAACCACTCTGCGATGTTAAGGTGTCTAATTGCTTTTCACTCTACATGTCTGGAGTAAAATTCAGACCCAAGTAGGAAATAGCGGCAAAAAAGCGAGCAGAGGGCGTGAACAGGGTATACTGAAACTCCACAGATGAGCTTTCAGCCTCCCCCAAAACACTCCCTCCAGAAAACCCAACGAGCCAACATAGGACCGCAACCAGGCGCGATCCCTC
>VXAY01000970.1:745721-812429 GCA_013399855.1 Oxyruncus cristatus | reverse complement strand
GCTGGCTCATGTTCAGCTTCCTGTCAATCAGCACCCCCAGATCCCTTTCTGCCTGGCTGCTCTTCAACCACTCTGTGCCCAACCTGTAGCGCTGCAGGGGGTTGTTGTGGCCAAAGTGCAGGACCCGGCACTTGGCCTTGTTGAACCTTATCCCGTTGGAATCAGCCCAGCTCTCCAGCCTGTCCAGGTCCCTCTGCAGAGCCCTCCTGCCTTCCAGCTGATCGACACTCCCCCCCAGCTTGGTGTCATCTACAAATTTACTAATGGTGCACTCTATCCCTTCATCTAAATCATCAGTAAAGATATTAAACAGGACTGGGCCCAACACTGATCCCTGGGGGACACCACTAGTGACCGGCCGCCAACTGGATGCAGCCCCATTCACCACCACTCCCTGGGCCCGGCCCTCCAGCCAGTTCCTAACCCAGCACAGAGTGCCCCTGGCCAAGCCGTGGGCTGCCAGCTTTTTCAGGAGAATGCTGTGGGAGACGGTGTCAAAGGCTTTGCTAAAGTCCAGATGGACCACATTATTATAGTATTATGTACAACATATATATCTTACAGCTCTTTAATAACCAGTTTTATTCTTGAAGTATTTTTTGACACACAAAATAAGTAACTTTTTTTTTCCTTTTGAAAAGAAGATAAAAAGAAAGGGTATTTCTGTAAAAATACCTGGTGCTTGCCGTTGAGGAAGGAACTCTGTTTCATGTAATGACAAACATAGATGGTCAATGGTACAGCAACAGAAGAAGAAAAAGTTCTTGCTTATGTTTCCAAATAGGAGTTGAATTAATACAGCTTTAATATCCCAAAATTATCTGCAACAGCCTATGATTCCTGATACATTTTTATTTGTTAGAATTATGTTTGAGGGTCGTGGGAAAATGTCAAGGCATCCCAGGTGCTTTTGTATCACTAGCTGGGCAAAGATGCTCCTGTAGTTCAGTAGGTTGAGTAAACACTTCAGACATTCTTGTCACGGACAGTGCTAATTCCTTTGTTTCTCATTTTTTTTGCATATTTTTAGCCACAGGGCTAAAAATCAGCATTAGTGATTTTTAAGTTTTATTCTGCCTCTCTAAGCACACAGTGCAGTGATACAATGGAGCTTTACACAATACAGTTCATTATGTCCCAGGACTTTTTGCAGTTTTAAATATGATAATTCATACATCAACAAAATATTGTTTATTCATGTGTTGTGATTGTTCTTGTCATCATCCTTCACTCAGTATGTTTTACCATCAAAAACAAAGCAGAATTGGAAAGAAACACTGTGATTAATTAGCCAGTGTAAACCCAGTAGCAGTTGTAAAGAAGGATGGGAGATGGGAAAGGAAGGGAAGGGTGCAATAGAAATTCAGGAATGGATGTTGAGCTGGAGAAGTGAATAAATGGGGAAAGACTGTTCTGACAGCAGAAGCTTATGGTGGGAGAAGTCATTTACAGCAGAAAGGACAAGTGTGAGAGAGGAAAAGAGCAAAAAAGGAGAAAGAGCAAAAGAGGAAAAAGTTAGCACTAATACTGAGAATAATAATTTAATATCGAGAATGGTATTGGGAAGTTAAAGTCCAGAGGGCAAGCTGAAGCGCACCATTTTGTTCACAAGTTTATTGTCAGCTAGTAATGCTGTTATTTCTAGTCTTAGGTAAGACAACAAAATAAAAGGTGGCATTTGTGTTATCTGTAGTTGGTTGCCTCTAGGCAGAAACCAAATTTATCCTAATGTATTTCTATTGAAATCAAATAAATAATGGAACAAAATAATAACCTTTTATGTCATTAACTGGTTTTTATACTGGGGAAACAGATTGGGTTGGAAATGTAGTACATTTCAAAGTTTCAATTGTTTTCTCTCCAGCTGTGCTGTGTGGTGTAAATGAAGAAAAGGTTAAGTCTACCCATGATAATTCCTTCTCACATTTATATTATCAATCAGCCTTTGTATCTTTGTGCTTTTATCTATTGTGTTTTCATTGTAATCTTTACATATGAAGTTCTCAATTCTGCAAACTCTTACACTGAAATTTATTCACAAATGGCTCTGACAGATGTGCTCTGGAAGCCTTAGATGCTGTGGTTTAAGATGCTGCCAGCTGGTCTCTTATCCCCACCCCTCAGACTGCAGTCTGTAAGGAAGAGCCAGCAATACCTGTGCCTCAGTTCACTTCCCTTGCCTGAACTCATATTTCTTTTGGGTGACTTGCGCTGATGCAGAGGCTGGGAATGGGATCCCAGGTCCTGGGGGCAGATCTTACACCTTCTTGTCCTTTCTTAAAGCTGCTCACCCTTGGCAGAGAGATGATTAAGCACCTGGGTCAGCAACATCTTACAGCCTCTCAGACACCCAAAGCTTGTTTATGAGACCCCCCTGTAGTTTTCAGTTGAACGTGTTTAAAACTTTCTATTTTAAATTACCCATATTTTCAATTTGTTACTGTACCAGGTCAGTGTGGAGGACATTTCCATACTTGGCTTTAACGTACCAATATCTACTTAGACACTTACCCCGTGGTTTTGTCTGCTCTTAAAGGGGATCATGCCTAAAAGCTAATATTAAAAACCATAGATCTTTCTTTCATATATGTATGCCATAGAAATTGTTCAGGTTTTAGTGTTGCTCTTATTGTGTGTGGAGCTCATTATGCTGTCTCCAATTAAGATTGCATCAGTTACTGCTAGACCAGTTTTGTATTACTTATGCTCTTGCCAAAAGGAAATAGTTAACCTGAAGCAGTGTTTTGGTTTGGTTTGGTTTTGTGTCTTGGCTGTCAAACTGGAAGTACATTATTTACATAGCTAACATTTAAATTTGATTAGGTCCTTGATTTACTGTTACTCAACTAAAATTAATTTAAAAATTAGGACTGTACAGGAAAAAAAATGGATAAAGAGCTGGTGAGCTGCCAGCACTCAGAAATAATGTCTGGAGGCCTCTGTCAAAGGTTGAGAGTGTTGAGGACTTTCCCAAGAGTTTGTGTCAGGTGTGATGCGCTTTGCAGTTTTGGTCAATTGTCTGTATGTAAACATAAAAGCAATAGTGACAAACAGTGGATGGTTCAGTGATTGCTGAGGAAAAAAAAATAGTTTAAACCATGGCTGAGATCATGGTGACAGGAGTCTGTTAAAGTGCAGTTTGTCTAGGTATTTGGAGGAGCAAGGAATGCTGGAGGTGTGTGCAGAATGGAAGATATTTATCTTGTGAAGCTGTGACTGAGCGAAGACTTGGGGGTTCGTGAGGAAGCTCCTGTAGCCAAAGGGGATTCAAGTGCAGGGCAATGTCAAGAAGGGCTGGTGCTGCCTAGTAGAGGTGGGGGGAGAGGTAGGAGCATGGTTTAAATCCCTTTAATAAGACCAGGGCTGGAATGTTCCATCTAGTTTTATTTCTATGAAGAACATGTCCGGAAAAATTTGAAAGCATGATGAAGGTCCTGAAAGCCATGGACTTAGTTCTTAGTAGCATTAGCATTGCCCTTGGTAGGTGGGCTTGAGAGTGGGTTCAGATTTGTTGTGTTAATTCTGACCCCAGGTCTGCCTTTACCTTATTACCTCTCCCACCCACCTGGCCGCTTTCGAGGCCCGCCTCCATATGCAGTGTTGAGTGTCCTGGGCAAGGCTGTGCTGCATCTGTGTGAATTTATCATTTCTTCCCTTTACAGAGGACATGAAAAGCATTGTTTCTATTTTGTTGTGTGTATATATATATCTAATATATATAAATATATGCAGCATAGAAAGCTTTTTAGAATATGTTTTTCAACTAACTTAAGTATGGTTATAATGGAACCGCTAAGAACGGCAGCAGCTGATAATTTAGTGAGGTTTTTCAATTCTGAAATAATGGTCAGAGCAAGGGTGGATGTTCCGTTCTTTGGAATTTTTTGACATGTTATTTAATTTATGAATGAATCTTCCTGTAATTTGGAGTGGAAAGGTTAATAAAGCATTCTTGGATAGCTGCGTACTTTTTTATTCTGAAAGATAGGATAATTTGAAAGCCTGTGTTATTTCAGTACGTTTCTGGGTATACAAAGCTAGAGACCAACAGGCTAAATAGGAAGAGGGTATTGGAGGAAAATTATAATAGAGACAAAATCTGTTGAAAAGAGCTTAAGACTACTGTCATTTTAAGTACACCAGTGGGGTTAAATAATATTAGTAACTTCTATTAGAGTAACAGATCATAATAATTTAAAACAAAAGTTCCCAGTGCACTTGCTAATATCGTTTATTAGTATTAGTAGCTTCAGTAAAACACATCTGAAATAATTTATAAAGTAAAGCTTCTGGATGAATTCTTCCAGTTCTGCATGGGAAGAGTGCCTGCATATCTTCATGCGTGTTTATATAGACCCGTGGAAATTATTATCTAAATGTGGGTACTGTACTAAAACATAGCCATATATGCAGAGTAAAGAATTCAAAGCACTTGCATTCTGTCATTTATTGCACACAAGTAATGTGTATTGTATAGACTCGGTTCAATTCTGTATTCTGACCATAGAAGGACTCTATAGAATATGTATTGTACCTTCAGAAGGCCTTCAGGGGGATGGAATGGTGTGTGTAGGAAAATGCTCAGGGCAGTGGCTGTCTGACCAAACTTGTTTCATGTCTCGTTTTGAGCATTCACTCTTAAGCACTGTCATTGCTGGAAATACTGAAGAGCTGGAAAGATGTTTCCCTTGTACTACAGTGGTATGCATTTTCATTTACTCACCTTATTAAAATAAATAAATAGATCAGTGTGAAAACAACTGGGGCAACTGTAAAGCTGAATGCGTTGGATAAAGTATTTAAAAAAGTAAAAGTGGAAGCAGTTTAGCTAAAGTCCTTTTCAGAGTTGACCCAGCTCTCCTTAAACTTTTAAACTTGGTTACAGAGCTGTACAGCTGTTGGTACAGTAGTGGCCAGATGGGGCAATTGTAGCAGGAAGAGAGCAGACCTGCAGTTTCGTGTGATGTTGGTGTGTTCTAACCAAAACCAAGCTGAACTCATTTTACTGTATGCTCTAGGAGGGTGGGTTTTTTGTTGTTTTATGTCATGTACAAGGCTAGATTTCAGGCAGTGTATCCCCCTTCTCATAATGTGCAGGAAATGCTGCAAGTGGGCTTTTGTGATGATTTTGTTTGTTTTCTTTCTGGCAGTGCTGAAGCATACATTTTCCTTTGACTCTAGCTAAGGGCAGGTGCTAACCCCAAGTGCTTAGAGAGATGCACTCAGGAAATTAGGGCAAATGGAGTGGATTGTCATCTGCCTTTTAATCTCAGGCTACCATTCCTGAAGAAATGCTTGCAAGCTACTTATCGAATAATTTCTTTTAGGAGTCTCATAACTATTCAAGTTGTAACTGGTTTGAGGTGTAGGAGTCTCTCATCAGAGGTATTTTTTAGGCCAGAGAAGACCAACCTTTCAGACGTCAGAATGCAGGATCTTAAAAAAATGTGCCATCTCCTAAAGCAGCAAACCATCAAAAAATTTGTATTTCACTAATATTTTTATAGTAAGTAGAATTTCACGTGACTCCAAATATCCAAAGTATTTTTTTTTCCACGTGTTTGTCTCAGTTAGTGTCATCCTTTCCTTTGGTGTTCTTCTGGACAATGAATCCTGCGGCAAAATCTCTTCCTTGTGACACATGCACACTGTTCAGGAGCGGAGGGAATAGATGGGGTCGCAGTCTCCTCCCACTCCATTCCCATTTGTGGGAAAAGCCATGAAAAGAGCCCAAGCAGACATTTGCACAAATAGTAGCATCCAGCACCTTCAGACATTCTGCTATTTCAACTGATACTTTTCTGCTGGTTCATAATTTTCCTTTTTGCTGCCTTTCTCCCCAACTGTACTCCATGCTTTTCTCTGTCTTAAAATGAGGCAAGTAAGCAGTTCACCAGATTTTCTGATGGCTGTCAAAGCTTATTTTTTCATTTGGTGCATACAGAGGTTTTAGCCTGATTTTGATCCATGCCTTTAGTTCAATTTGCGTTCAAGATTCAGATTTTTGGTGGATATGAATGATCTTACATTCTCCTCTTTGCCCAAATAGAATATAAAGCTCCCAAAAAGCTTACTTTATTCTTTATCTTAAAAATCATTTCCTTTAATGGGATCTCTAGATAGGTCTCAGGAGAGCCAAGTCTTGAGCAATTTAGATACAATCTGCAGAGAGTGCGCTTGGCCTATTGTTTTGAACTACTTTGAAACTACTGAGCCGATGTTATTTAAGCTGTATTAAACTCTTCACCCAATTATGGTGTAATCCTTCCAAACCAATAGAGTAGGACCTGGTTTTGAAAATGCTGCTGCTAACATCTATGGATCTGTTCACTAAGCCTGGCTGTTAAGCTCATTATTAAGTGCTGTAGGGCTGAACTTTACATTTTATACGTTAACACTTAAGTTAGCTACTGGTTTATCTACTGGGTTTTGCCTCAATTTTAAAGAAAAAAAAAAGTACAAAAAAAGATGTTTTGTGTTAATACCAATGAAATGCATGTCAACTTTATCTTCTGATCTTTATGGGGAAGATCTGCATCTGGACTCAATCCTGTGCCATGTGCTCTAGGAAGACCCTTCTTGAGCGGGAAGGTTGGACCAGATGTGGTCCTTTCCAACCTGACCCATTCTGTGATTAACAGGTTACTCTATGTTTACTCAGTTACTGAAAAATGGAGGAAAACATAAATGCCAAAACCACCAAATTAAAACTCTTTACACTTAATGTTTCTTTTGCCTTGTGACTAGACTAGATTTTTTTTTTCAGCTGAGTTGCTTTCCTGAATGCCTAATACAGGATGTGAAACAAAAAATGGTGCATACAACTATTTTTCTTCATTCATAGATCAGTCTATTTAATATACTTATTGAGCTGTAGTAGTTTCAGAGAAAGGAAAAAAATGTGCATTCATTCTGAACACTGGATACAAAGATTACCTTTTAAGTCCTTTTGAACACCAAGTTTAGTAATGGAACTAATAATTCAATTTTGCTGAAGTGTTACGATTAGGTCTACGTGGACTGAAGTATTATTTGCTGCTGTCATTTGTAGTGTGCTTTCAACTTCTGTAAGCTTGCTCGGGGTAAGAAGGGAAGCAATCATTAGGCTGTAAACATGGTGACCAGTTTTAGCAATTAGTATGACTTGAAGTTGTATGATGGAACGTTGTGTTATGTTACAGTGGAATATGTCACAGAAGGGCATGTTTGTCCGTCTCCCGGCTTTGTGCCTGTGTGGCTTATTTGTGGCTGTTTTCTCTTTTTGTTTTCAGTTATTAGGTTGATTTTATTTGCTGAGATTTGGGTTTCTGCTTGAATGATAGACAAATTCAATGAAAATTGAGTCAAAATAGATGGAATATCAATATTAGAATCTATAGGGAAAAATTAAGCTGAAACTTAGCCTAACACACTTCAAAAAGCATTTTTTTAAAAACAGCATGAGAAAAAAGGAGAGATTCCAGTAGTTTCCAACTGTCTTGTTTTGATATATTACTTCAAAAAAACTACTTCAGTTTTTCAGTAATTCACTCAGAAATCTTGTGGGTTTAATAGTCCAAGATAATGCAAGGGAAAAGAAAGGCACAATAGAAACAAAAAGCATGATCAATTTTTGTGTGAATAACTTAAGAAGTTACTGATTTATTCTCACTGATGGTCATTATCCCATTTTACAGTAGTGAAAACTTTGTGAAACAGACTGTCCCCTGGATGGGCGTGAGCTGTAGTTTAAGATGGGTATACTAAAGGGAAGGATAATTCACTTAAGGAAGAAATCAGAATTTCATTTCCATCAAAATAAGCCTAAGCTTAAAACCTACAGATGAGAAATTAACAAGTGTATATAATTAAAGCACTCAGGCTTATAGCAAGCTATGTCTTGTGGCAGTCCCAGGAAAGAAGTATCGTCTAGGAAAAATGGAATTTTTGTCAGTTCCCAAAATTAAAGGGAGGGGGGAATAGAGAAGTTATTTCCTCATTTAAAGAAGTGAAAGAAATCACTATTCCCTTGGAGTAACACTTTTTTTTTTTTCTTGTTTTGGAATAAGGCTTCAGTAAAACCATGTGGGATTCTATTAAATTCAAGAATGGCAACTTCATAACGTGTTAGAAGTGAAGTGCTTAGGCAGACTTAGCTGATCTTGCGGTCTATGACCTCTAGCTTTATACCTGTTATTTAAATTATTCCCTACTTCATCAAAGGAAATTAATGCTAAAGGCGTACATGGTGGGCATCAGGGAGGGAGTAAACCTGCCTGGATATAACTGAACTGCTGAATCACTTTTGATGCTTGAGTTCCTGAGGTGGAGCAAATGATTGTTTCTCGTTGTTGCTCTTCACTCGGTGAACTTTTAACTCTGGAGGCAGAGGGCGTGTGCTTCATTTCTGTCTTGTGCAGTTGAAGTGGTGGTGATGTCCTCTGCACTTCCCCTCATACCACAGAGGTGGCTGTACAGCATCTATGGTCACTCCCATGAAAGCTATATCCATCCTTGGCAGGTGTGCCTCTGGGCACTGGGATAGTGTGGATGTCCATTCTCTTTCTACCCTTTTTAGCTCTGATTTCTACCGTAGTCCTTTGTCTGTCCCCTGCACCTTCTCCACCCCATCTCCCTCACCCCCCAAAAAAGGAAGTTTAGACAGATTCTGTTATTTTGAAGAATGTTATTCTGAAATACTGCGTATGGTGTCGTTTATTGTGTAATTTTTGCTTTAGCAGAGATGGCTCTGGGAAGGTTTTTTTAAGAAGTAGTGGTAAAGATTTCTAAATTCTTTCTCTTGGCTAAAGTATAGTTGAAGAATTCAGCTGCATTATTCTTGCAGTTTTGGCTGCAGGCTTCTTCCAGTGCTGTACAGACAGACCTTAACTACTGTACTTCAGCAGTATACCAAAACAAGCCAATTAAAATAACCAACAGCAATTATTTCCAAAATACCTATGTGCAGACAGCTTCCCACTTTAAATGCAGTGCTACCGTTTCTTTGGAATAACTTGATGTTTGCAGATGTGCTCCTTGAATTTTACCTGAGGTGGATAAAATGCTATTTTTGCTCTCTTGTAACCTGTAAGGGTTTTAATATCCATTATTTATTAAACTATGAACTGTGGAGTTTACTGGGAAAAGACAAGTTCTTTCCTTTCAGTAAGCTTTCAAAGAATCTTTGAATCGTATTAAAAACTGTTTGGGTTACGAGTTCAGATTATGAACCTGCATTGCATCCAACAAAACAAACGAAAAAGGAATTATTTTTAAGGTAGATAGCTATTTGCAATTAAGGATGAGCACATATACAGATGCTGAAGATTTGGTACAATAGTGTTACATTTGTAGTGGTTCTTTTCTATCCTGAAGTTTTACTTGCTTTTCTCTCAACTGACTAGTAATACTTCAGCTACAGAACCAGTCATTGATTATTTCTTCTACGTGCCCTCTGTTAGGCAACTTGCTGTTGAAGAATATAGGTATATTATCAAATATCACTGCTAAGAAAGTTTGTGTGCATGAGCATATGTATGTCTTTTGAGTGTTCACTGGTTCACATTTAAGCTTTATCACTGTTATTAATAATTTGTATTACACCAATAATGTTCAAAATGCAATCTTTGTGCTATATAGTTCCTATTCTTATTTTTTATTAGTATTTTTAAAGTCATTCGTTGTATGTTTTACATTTCCTTAAAGAGATGCTGCTTCATTTTCTTTTTTTTTTTTTTTTTCGATGTACAAAATGTTTTGTGTACATCAGGAATAGTGAGCTGGGATTCAAACGCTCCTGTAACCAGACCTTGAATGGACATTCAGAACTCGTTTTTTATCTCACAAAATACTATTGGTAGTTTAAGGTGATAATAGGCAATCTATTATGTGTTTTAATTATTTTCAGCCTCTTCTCGGGAATAAAAGAAGAGAAAAATAAAATCGTGTGTTTCTCTGAAACACCTTCAAAGGTGAATTCCTAGAGAGGAAGTGAAAGGGGGTGAAAAAACAGTGAGGGGTACCACAAAAACAAAGATGCCTTTTAATCTTGTAGTATCTGTGAAGTAGAAATAAACAAAAAACCATTCATTTGGGCTTCACTTTGTTTTCTTAAAGCCATCTTATATAAAAGCTTGAAAGTTGAGGACAGCTCACGTGTCCTTCGTATTGTCTGAAATTACTCTTGAAGTATTTTTAGTTGCCAGTAAAAGGAGCAGTGGCAGGCTCCTTATGTGTTTTTTAAAATTGTTATGTAGTCATTAAAATTTCAGGGACTTGAAGGCTGCTTGGGATTCATGCAGCATTGCAGGCTGCCTATCCCTTTGGTTTGGTGAAGAAATACAGGAGAAGCCAGATCCTTCTCTTGCTGATGTCAGAGAAAGCAAAATAGCCAGACTTGAGTGCAAATCTCATTTACAGTTAAGATGACCTATTATTCTGGGATGACCACTGCTCTTTTAAATGGGGAGAATTAGTTTTGTGACTCATAAAGGTTTCAGGCTTTTCCTTTATGGAAAAATGGTCAGAAAGTTACATTGAAAACCACTCCTACAGCAAGGTTCATAAATAATAAATATTACTTCTTATTAATCCATATTTTAGCTTAAGTCTGGCTCATGGCAAGTTGCTTCCTCAGGGAATACGAGATTCTTTACAGGAGAAGGTGATGAGCCATAATCCCCAAGGAATTAAATTGTGAAAACAATCTCAGTTTTATACATGCTAATATAGATCCGTTATTCCCTTTCCACATCTATCACAACACATTCTAAATCGTGGCTGATCTTTTATGCAAATATCTGTCTTATTAGACATCGGGCTGCATGTGCCAATGTCTCCATGGGTTTCTCAGGCATTTGCTATCTAACCATCAAAGCAGTGGAAATGAATGATGATTACTGCATCCCTTTGAAGAACAAAGAGGAGCTGAGGTTCTAAATGTGGGAGTTGGTGACACTGATCCATGCAGACAAATGCGAGTATCTCAGTGGCTCATATTAAGTCATAAAGAAATAAGTCATTAAGAAATAATTTTTGCCTGTGTTTTCTTCATGTGTTTTATTTGCATCGCTAAAACTGCAAACATCTTTCCCAGCTGATGTTTTGTTACAAAACATTAATAACTATTGAAATTGCAAAAGGCAAGTCAAAACAGTCTCTACCAGTGGTGTAAAAAAGCCAAGAACTCGTTTTGCAGTGTAAAAATGTATCTGTTATCTACTCAGATGAAAATTCAAATAGTACTTTTATTAATTATGATGATGTGAACGTTATGTGTGAAATGCAGCTCAGTCTAGAGACTTTCTGGTAAGTGTAATAGAGGGATAAAAAAACCCTGCCCAGTGGATTACAAGTTCACTGCTTATGTGTTTTACATAAAAGAGGGAATATTCTCTGAATTCAACCAAAGTAATGTATGGAAACATTGGAACACTATAATTGAATTTTCAGTTCATAATAAAAAATAGTAGCAGTCTTCTATACCTTACTATTATTCCTGAATACATTTAAAAAAGGTTACTGACTTTGGAGCACCTAAGTTAATTCTATGCCCTGTATCCCACACGTGAAATTAAGGAGCCTGGATTTGTTGCTTTTCATTAAATTTGAATAGTTCTTATAGGATAAATAAATATAAAATAATACACTTTGTGGTTTTAAAATGCACAAATAACTGGGGGGATCATTCCTGCAGCTATATTTTAAACCTTTTTTGAAGCTATGAAAGAAGTAATGATGAATGTTTATGCTTGGGACTCTGACAGTAGCCTATTCAGCAGTGCTGTGACATGCTTTTTCGTTCATGATTTGGCATCTCAGTGCCTTCAATAGCTACACTTCCCAGACAGGGTGCCTTGGCAGAGACTGGGGAAGCTTGTCTTGCTGTAACATGGCTGGTTATGCCTAACAGAAAAGTACAACTCTTGCAGATACTTCAAGGCCATATGTGCACAATCTGCAGATGGTATGTGGCTACCCGGGGTGATTCAGTCAAAGTTTGCCCTTCTCATTGTATTCGCCAAGGCTGGTTGGGAAAAGGCAGGGGTTGGCTGCTGTGCATCTTTAGTGCTTGAACCATAAATCTGACACTTCTGGAAGACATCAGTCCTCTCTTGAGTGCAGGCAATGATGTTGGGACTTTCGTGTCATAGAGGCAGTCGGATGGTGGGCCTTATCATCACTGTGTTGAGTAATGTCTTCAGCCCAGTCAAAATGGTTCAATCTCAGTGTTTTGAGCAATAAGCACAACTGTAAAAGCCCGTTATTTCTTAATTAGGGAAAAAGTGGTGAAATGAGCATGTTTGTAGAATCTTTCTGTATCATTTGAGTTGCAGCCCTGTGAGGGGATGAATACAAGGCCATAAAGTTTTGCATGTTATAAGGCACATTGGAAATTTGCTAGAACACTATTCAGATGATGCTTATTTGGTTACGTGGATTGTGTGGGACCCCCAGTGTACCAAAAAGAGCATCTTTGGATGGATGATAGTGCACTTCTCTGTGCAATCCTAGCGTCACCTGCGTGCACTGTGCAACACACGAGAAGCCCATTCAGGAGCTGGGATGGTTGTTATGTAAATGCATTGAAGATGATTTAAACTATCAATACCATGGCTGGGAGGTGTAAAATGGACACAGACCCAGCTTTCAGTTTTTGTTCTCCACTTTCTTTTGATTCACAGATGTCTAGACCCCATGGCAGGAAGGCAGGAGAGTGGGGGGTTGCTGTGTTTTAGGTATCTGTTCCTCTCTTTTGCTCAGGGTGGCTGGAGGGCTGTGTCTGCAGGTGGGTTTCCCAAGCAATTACACCTGTGGGTGCACACATGCCTAGTCCTGCCTCCGACTCCTGTGTGTAGTGTCAATATGTTTGCCAATAATGGAAATGGCTCACAATACTGCATTCAATCCCTGGTTTACTAAAGAAACAAATTATATAGGAATGTAATTCAGTGGTACCAAATGCTGAATTACAGTGCAATCAGTTTAAATCTTTTCTTTTTTCTTGATTTTTATTCAAACTAACAGGCAATCTGTAGTGTTAATAACCCATGCAATGGAGAAAAAGGTATGTTTAGAATGTGTCTAATAGTCTTCAGAATAGTGATGATTAACTCCAGTGTCTCGTTGTACTCTGGGAAGGTTTACGTCTTTGTGTATAATCATGTAAATGTTGCTTGTTACCATTTTTTCTGATATTATAAATAAGTAATTTATTTAGGAATAATGTTGTGCCTTTTTTTTTGCTGTTGTTGTTTTTGTTGTTGTTGTTTTTTCTGATACAGTGATTTTTGGATTGAAAACAATGGGTAGAAAAGATGCCTCTACATCAAGGACTCCTGTTGACCAGTACAGGAAACAAATAGGTAAGAGTTCAAAAGAAAAGTTTGTGTGCTTTAAAAAAAAAACAAAAACAAAAACCTCTTTTTTTTTTTTCAACCCGACCAACTACTTTAACAAAATGTATTATTCCTCTTCAGAAACTTAGTTTTGCAGATGCTGTTGACTAATTCATTCAGTAAAACCTTTTATAAAGACAGTGTTTTGAGTAACTTGGTAAAGTTCATATTCTGTGTTTGGAAATACTAGTGAAATACTGCAGTGAAGTGGCTTCACAATGTTTCTGAACCGTAGAAAGTTTCCTTATTTTCCTCGTTGTCTCTAATTTCAAATATGGGCATTTGTAACAAAATACAAAATAATTTCTTTCCTTAGGTCTTTTTCTGTCCTTACCTGGTGCATATGTAGGTAACATGTATACAGAGTATGCACATGCACACGTGTACACTCACATAGGTACTTACATAGCAGACTCAAATCCCTATTTCTTCACTTAAATGCAAAGGTGACTTATTTTTGAAATCCATATATGAGGATTCTGTTTCTACATGTTAAATAATATTATAAAGCAGTCACAGAATTTTAAAAGTACATAGGTAAAATGATGTGCCTTAGTCTATACTCAGTTATTTATACAGTTATTACTTTGTTTTACAGTTGCTAAACATCCACGTCTGTGTTTAAATATGCAGAAAATAGCAAGTGTCTGGGAAAAAAAGGTTGTTTACAGTGTACATTCTTATGGTGAATGAGTTAGGGTTATGAGAACAGTCTTATTTTTATCATTTCTCATTTTTTTCATGCTGCCTCATTATTTTAATATAACTGTTTTAGTGGACTTTTCAACTTCTCGTAAAGTTGGAAGTAAGGGATTATTTTGTATTTTATTTGTTTTAGATAGCTCTGGAATGGTCTGTGTCTCCTAATCTTGGGCAGTTTGTGTGGCTGACTTCCTTGGGTCACTCTTTGAGATAGTTAGAAACATGGCTGAAAGCTTTTGAGTGCAGGTAAAATGGGAAAATGTTTAAATAGATGAGCTCTCTGCTTTTGTGTGATTTAGATTTTTGTAGAAAATCTTGCAAGGGAACTATTACCCAGTAGATAACACCACAAGTATTTCTCCATGTCTGTTTCATCACAGTCACTTCTTTTTCAGCCATCTCCTTTAGGATTGCCTTTTTTTTTTTTTTTTCTTGTGAACGCTTTTAGGTGATCATGGTTAGAGTTGNTCCCTTTTTTTTCCGCCCTTTCCTTTAGGGTTGCCTTTTTTTTTTTTTTTTCTTGTGAACGCTTTTAGGTGATCATGGTTAGAGTTGTTTATTGAAGTCCTCTGCAGGGTGACAGAGTCTGGTTATCAGTGGGACCACTGCAGAGACCGGGGGAATGTAAAGCTGCATCTAAGACTCAAATAATTACCTCCTGCTCTTCCACAATGTGGTCTGTTTCTTGCAAATTACTACCGTGTGGCACAGTGGTTGGACATCTCACACCTATGAGATGCCAGGACTGATCAGGTGTGCCTTGAGCAGGGGAGAGAACACCGTGCTATAGCAAGGGGCTAAGAGTATTTATATTGGGGCCAAGGACTCAGAGGGACCCTGTTATGTTGCTGACTCAACAGTTTTGGCCTGGCATGTTGTCTGAACAATCTGGCACCTTCGCTGTTATACAATGCAGCGTCATGATCCATTGGGTACTGCAAAATACAGTGGGGGCTCATAATGAGCTAATTTTGTTTAGATGCGACACATTGCTCTTAACTTGGCAAAAGCCAGTGTTAAAAATTATCAAGGGGAAGAAACTCATGCTGGCAGGCAAATAAACTACATAACCTAGTAGGTGTTTCTGTGATTGTAGTATTCCGTAGAGGACAGAGGGCAAGAACTAAAATAGACTGTGCTCTGCCTTTGCTCTGCTGATGGTTGTTTCAGCTCTCACTCTGATCATTCACTGATATAGCTATAGCGTTTGCCAGTGGAAATTATTTCTCTGAACTTAATGAATGTGAGAGGGAGAGTTTGAAAATTTATGGGTACTGTTTTATACTTCATGTTGCAGGTGTGTTTGAGTTTTATGTATAAGCATTTTGGGCTAGCGTTAGGCCTGGTAGCTGAGCTTGGTAGAGTGATCCATCTAGTCTCATTATGCCTTTAGGTGTGTTATAGGACAAATAGGTGTACTATTGACAAATATTGTCCAATATTGCGCTGACAAATATGGAAATATTTCAATTTTTTTGCCATTACTTCTTGCTTTTTTGTTATTATATAGTTTTGAGTAACCAGAAATAATTCATCCATTTATCACAGGGTGATTAAGGTTGGCAAGGACCAGTGGAGATCATCTTGTCCAACCACCCTGCTCAAGCAGGGGCACAAAGAGCTGATTGCTCAGAACAGAGTTCAGATGGCTTTTGAGTATCTCCAAAGATGGAAACTCCACAACCTCTCTTCCTGTGTTTAACCATCTTCAGAGTAAAAGGTTTTTTTCTTTTGTGTTTCTGTTTGTGCCCATTGCCTCTAATCCTGTGACAGGGCACCACTGAGAACAGTCTGGCTCTGTCCTGTTTTCACCCTCCCTTCAGGTATTTACATACATTGATGAGGTCCCCCTTGAGCCTAGTCATCTCCTGGGTAAACAGTCCCAGGTCTCTCAGCCTTTCCTCATAGGAAAGATGCTCTAGATTCTTCATTTTAACTCCTCTTGATTCTTCTTGATCTGATTTTATTCCAGTAGTTGTTACAAATCATACAGAAAGAATGTAATTTCTTTCTTAAAATACGTTCATCCAATAAACTCTAGATTTGACAGCTTAGGTACTTTCAGGTACTTTCATAGGGATGCTTTAGTGTAAGACTGTTCAACAGATGACCCCTTAGAATACAGAATGCCCTAATGCTCCAGGCTCATTTGTTTTGGAGATGGACATTTGATTACCATTTTTGAGATACATTATATCTAGAAACAGTGAACAAAGTGAAGCTGCACAGGGCCTGTCTTTAAAAAAATTAACTTATCAAATGCATTTAAAGTTCAAAATCCGTGCTTGGAGTGATTGCTATCCTTACTTTCCAGGCATTTGGTATCTATGGATTATTGAAAATATTATGATAGATGCTGGCTGAACAGCTATCTCTTGCTGACTAATGGTGTGATGTTATTTTTTAGCTCACAATTTAATGTTTTCTAGCCTTGCTGAATAGAAGGTAACCAGATTGAAACGTTTTTCATACCTTTTTTTTTTTGGATGGAAAATGGCAGCCTTCAAGGAACAACATGTCACAAAGTCATATCAACTTCAACACAATTTTCAGTTAGATGTTTAGTGGAGTAATTTGAAATAAAAGCAGATTTTTAATTTCATTTTGTTCCAAGCTTTCTGTTTTGTTCTGAGTTTCCATACGGCATGCCACATGTTTGCCCTGTGCCACAGTTCAAGTTCATGTTGATCACTTCAGTTCAGCCGTTTGCCTTTTCCTCTCGTCTATGAGAGCAGGATCACTTGTGTCTTGTTTGCCACTGTGCCTCTAGCAGTTGCTGTTTGCTTCAGTAGCATTTTCAGAGGATTCCCTCAGTACAGAGATTGATACTGCTCTTCTCTGTCAGCTGGCTTTCAGCCATCTCTCCTGCCACCAGCCAAAATTTGTCTGTAGTGCCACTTAAGCAAGTGTTCTGGTGTCTGACAGTGGCATTGCCTTTTCAGTGGGGAGCAGAGGTGGTCTTCGAGTTACCAGACCGAACAGGCACTGGCTTTGTGACGCCTATCCCCAAATGGGACAGAAAACAACAGCAGCAACCTTTTCAAGCTGGCTTAGGCTGTGCCTGGAGGAGGGAGGATGGCACTGAGGGAGTCTCTCCCCATTCAGATCTCCGTAACAGCCAAGGCTGTGAAAGAAGCAAAAGTAATTTTAACACTTTTTATTTATCTCTCACTTATATATGCAAACATATACCTGCAGTGCAGCAGCAAGCAGGGAAGCTCCTCTGAAGAGCGTTTCCTTCTCCCTGCTGCTGTTTGTGCTGCTGTGCTTAATTTGCTGGAATCTGTGGAAAGGTGTGAGGCAGTATGCATCCTTCTGCATTTATGCAGCTTTGCTCCACAAATGCTGTGAAAATAGCAACAGGTTTTGTACCATATTTGCTTTGTTTACTGTTATGTGTGCTTTAAGTTCCCAGAACAATTCCACATGTATATTTTCCATCCTTCTTCATCTGGTGTGTCGCTTGCTCGGCATGGAAGCTGCAGGATTTGTGGGTAGTGTTCATGACTCGTGTGATTGTGGGATCCTAAGCAGGCATACTGAGAGGATTATAGCATAACTAAAACCTGGTCTATAAACCAGGAATAGACATACTTTTGGCTCCCATTACTATTGTGTTGCTGTAGCATAATTTTTCATGAGGAAAGGTTGTTTGCCAATCATTCAACCTTCAATTTGTAGACTCAAGGGTCTGCCTATTGTCTGCGCTGTATCTCCTGACTTGCCAGCTTGATCCTTAGGGAGCTGGAGCTTATACAGACATAACCCAGGGGTTCTCTGGAGTAAACTAAGCTCCTCACATCCTCTGGAAAGGAGTAAAAGTTATGAATGAAAATACATTCTCGTTTTGTTTTGAAAGCACAAGGTGGTAGGCTGAGCATGGTGACTCGGTGATGGAAGTGGTACTCGATGAAATACATTGCACACTTTGAAGTGAAATGTGATTGTTTTGTTTTGGATCAGGAAATGCTTTTTGTCAGCATGAAAATTCTAGATTTAATTTCTGAAACAACAGCAACAGCAGCAAGACCAAAAAGTGTTTGGACTGAATTTATGCTGAAAATTTCAAAATTTCACCATTTGTCACAAAACAAGTGAAATTCTTCTCTGTGAAGAAAAGGCACAGGAGCAGAAAGCAACATTTACATCATTGAGATAGCTCTGCACTGTCACAAGCAAAGGTGTACCAGGACTGATATCAATGGAATAAAAATTATCCAGTCTATTTTTTAATTAGTTATTACCCATATTTGATGTCAGTCACCTATTTACTGTGGGAAAGAAAGGGAGAGGAAATGTGGAGAAACAAATATTGACTACTCTTAAGTTGAGACAAAAAGGAGATCTCTCCTACTATTTATTTCTAGTGTAAAAAAACCCCAAGAAATAAGCAGTTCCAGTGTACAGAGTTTTTTTGCATATGGAACATTACATTTGCTCTCTTGAATTTTTCTAATAAAAATCTGCTATTAAGCACATAATAAAGAGAAGTAAAAAAAACGCCCTCCTTTTGCTATTATGTGTGACTCTTGGCAAGTTTTGGTATCTGAGTTTCATACTTCACAGTCATATGCCACTGATACCATTTGTAGTCTCTTTCTTAGGAGGAGGTTTTATGAAGAATGAATTTCAGTGTTACAAAAAGTGAACTATGTCCTTTGGTCAGTGATTGCTTTTTGATTTTAATTTTATGCCAGTGGAATCACTTCTTGGAAACTAAAGCAGGAGCAGCTGAGGAAAACACTGCTATGAAGTGAAGCCTAGTCTGGCTGTACTAATTTAATCGACATTTTGCGACGATTGGGATGTTTTTAAATATGTTCTATGTAGACTGATGATGGATTTTAAGCACAAACAGTTTGTGATCATGTATTTTTTAAGTCCAAAACAGTAAAGCTATATTTTATTGCCTTGGCTTAGAGCATAAAAGGTGATGGTAGATCTGGATTTGTACTTACATTTGTGTGGATATTATTTAGTTTTCATGTGCTGGGCAGACAGAGCCCCAGCCTGAACAAGGATGGGAGGGGAGGGGTGGCTGCAGAGCCAGGGAGCTGTGGGAAGGTGCATAACACCATAAAGAGAAGCTAAGGAGAAAGGTGGTGTATCTAAACCCTTGGCTCCCATCCCCTCTCCATAGCAAAAGCTGTGTTTCTTTGAACTTGTTTAATTATATTGCTTTTACTGTATGTTGAAACTACACTTGTTTAGTACTTTTATACAGATGGAGGCTCACAGTCAGCTCTTATTTTAATCTCATCGACAATATCACCATTTCACTCAGTGGAGTTGCTACAAATTTGTAATAGGTGTAAATGAGAGTGAAATTTGATGTGTTTCCTGTTGGTGAATTGCGTATCAGCATGATGTTATTTCAAGAACTTGCAATTCCTGTAAGGTATCCCGTCTCCACACCGGCTCTTGCGATGATACGTATTTGTGTGTGTACTTACTCTCATTTCTGCAGTCAAAATCAACCTAGAAAAAGCTCTCATAATCCTTGACAAAATACATAAAATTTTCACTATAGACACACATAAGCATGTGTACATCACATTCAGAGGCAGAGCAGTTTAACATTTTTAGAAATTCTTCCACCAGGCTTTGAAAATCTTAGCTCATGTGTGAAGCTGGGCTTCGCAGTACTTACATCTCAATGTGAATATGTAAATCTAACTTTAGACACCCATTTATAAAAAATCTTAGACATAATTTTTCTATGTGTAAAGTGTCCATATATATGCATTCTCTATGTGTGGTGCAGGTGCTTATATTTGTAGCCAATATTACATCAGTATAAAGGCAAGGAGAGTTGGGCAGTAAACTACAAATACAATTTCCTCTTGTTTCATCATAACAAAGCAATGGAGAAGGCATAAGAATGAAATGCCCAGTGCAGATGCATCTCTCAAGATGAGCTCGATAGATGTTTAAGTTGGACATAATTAATAGTTGCAACTGCATTTCTTTAGTTACAAGGCTATGAGATGTAGCATCAGTTTTTTGTTGATTGCAGTTAAGTTTTGTCCAGCCATTGTCCTGCTATGGAGGGTTGTGGTCTGTTAACCCTCTGCTACTGTCTGGGCTAGCAGGAATAAAGGCAGCAGAGAGTCTGGCAAGCGTTGCATGGATAGTGGTTTCAGAAGAAAGACACAGAATCACCTTGGATCAATTCAAGGGGTTTAACTGAAGGGATTTTTGTATTTCATGCTTCAGGATGTGGCCACGTTCATCAGGTATTGCAGCTATTCAGGGCCTTAAAAGAATGTGTTAGATGTCTGTGTTCAGGGTAGGTATGACCACAGAAGTAGTCATCTGGTTTTTGTAGTGAATTTGTTCTCATTTGTGATTGCTGTCATGCAGTCCATTAATTGCATGTTGTCATGGATCTCTGTAACTGAATTGTTTTAAAAATATTTCTTTTCAGTGGAAGCTTTTGCTTGTATTATGCCTTATTTTGGAAGAAAGCTAGGAACTGGTTACATTATGGTTTTCAGGGCCTTGCACTATTTATGGGACTGTCTACTAGGCTCTGCATATTACTTGCAGGCTTTTTAAGTGTTGGATAAGAAAAAAAGGTACAGGGCAGAAGCAAAATGATCTGAGGAAGCTCAAACTGCTCGAATGAAAATATGAAAAGGCAGTTGCTTGATTTGAATTACAGTTACAGAAGTCTCAAATATCGTGCAAATAGCTTTTGCTTTTACTTGATGGTAAAGGCTGATAAAACAAGCACTATTGAAAGTATTCACACATTCAAAGTTATTTTGAGATTTTTCATTCATCTTGCAGTTGAATCAGTACAGAAAAGCACCATGAAGTGCAGGAAGAGCTCTACAATAAGTGGAATGTGGGAAAACAAATAATTTGCCCTGGTTTCAGTTAATAAATTTATAGATAATACAAGGCAAGTCACTAATATGTTGCTTAATCTTTGAAATACTTTACTTGAAGTCTGGTCCTTGTCATTATCCCAGTTACACAGATACCCTATTTACCATGTGACTGAGTGAATTTTGCTCTGCTAAGCTATTGATGCTGTTCTACAATAACTCATATATTAAATAATACTATTTTCAAGAATTTTGAGTGCCTGTTAAATAGGAAAGGTAGAACAGCCTCTCTTTTCCTTCATTTATTTTCTGTGAATATCTTATCATTATCAGCATTTGTGCTGTAAGACCTATAGCAATACTGATTGCGATATTTCATTTTTCATTAACAAGGTAACAGCAATTGTAGAATGCATGGTGTTTTTATTGTTAGAAATAATCTTCCTGTGATATTTTAACCAAATACCTGTGGGCAATTCATAAGAATTGGGGTTTGGATAATCTAGGGTGTGATAGGTAAGAGGATGTGACACAGCTTGTCAGTAAATCACTTGCTCAGGTTCAGCCTGGGTGATAGTCATGGGAAGATGGTAACTGCCTGGCAGATGTTGGGTGGCATTTATGATGCGTTGTTTGTGCATTCAGTTCCTAGTGGAGAAGTGTTGAAAAACATCATTATTTGTTGGCAGTCAAAACAGAGAGGAGCTGGATAATGAACTAGCATATGGAGTGAAACAGTGTCTCAGCATTAGACATGGTCCCTTCAGCTCAAGGTTACAGCATACTGATGGGGGTGTGCCCAGATTTCACTGAAGCTGTTTTGAGTAAGTCTGAGCTCACAGGCAGCATTAAACCGCTCAGCTTTGAGCTTCTTGAGCATAGAGCTCATGTTGACCTGTCTCGTAGCAGCGCTAATTAACTTGGCCATGATGCTCTGTATTATGGCAAGGCGTCTCCTGCTTGCACTTTGCCAGTTCCCATCACAGGCAGTTTGCAATTATCAGTTTAGACCTGGCCTGAGAGACCTTCGACCTTCGATCACAGTGAACTGGAGAGCTGAAGAAATTTTAAGTTAAAGTAGAATGCAAGTGAGGCCTCCTAGGAGTTTTGCAGGCATTGAGTGGGGATGTGTAAGAATCATCTCTACAGGCTTCTGTTCTAACAGGTGAAGGGTCTGAGTTTGGGCCGGTGATTCGTGTCTGCACTTTTAGATTAAAGCAAGTGTGGCACTGCTTTCTGGCGGAGAGGTCAGCTGGCATCGAATAACCCTGACCTTCTATTAAACTCTTTTATCCCTAAAACCAAGCAACTGCTTGCAAACTACCTATGGAAAATTATTCCAGGAAATTTTCAGTTCAGTCTTGAACCATGTGTAGAAATTGTTTGGGAATAGGCTACTCTGGGCAAAAACTATGTTAGGGACTTATGTAACAATTGGAGTGAGCATACCACTGAATTCAAGTTTCTATTTACATTGACTAATATATTGGTGCAAAGTGACATTTAGCAACACCTACCTCTCTCTGCTTGTTCCTGTCACCATGTCACAGTGACATAGTGTAGTATACCATATATAGTATACCATCCTCTTGAGTGGCACAGCTGTTTGTGTGCTATTTTGATCCAGCTTGAAGTAAAAGATGTGCTGAGTATTTTGTGAGTTGAATAAATGCCCTGATTTGCTTCGTCATCCAGCTGCGTGCACAAACACATCAAAAACAGGACAGCACACTGCAGGGACTGAAATGTGTGGCCAAACTCAGGCCAACAAGTGCCATAAACCAGTATTGCTGTTGAACACGTTGTGAAGCAAAGCTACTGAGCCTAGGAAGAATCTATTCCATAAACCATGCAGATTGAACAGATTAGGAAGTGCAAGAAGGCTTCGCTTCTTGTGTAGGTTTCCCTCAGCTTCTCAGAATCAGTTTTGATTTCAATCCAGTGGCCTCTGTAAGTCAGATGAGGCCTGCAGACTGAGTTACTTCATGAATAATAACTATGATAGTTTAAATCCGTGTATTTTTAGAGGCATTTTACACTGTCTGCAGTAAGCAATGATGTTGCCTTTCATATGTGTGGAAGGCACAACAAAACCTGAATGCAGTTCTTTTTTTTTGGCACAGCCTTTTCCTTTATGTTCAGGCATAGTACACTGGTATTTTGCCTACTGAATAGTGAAAAGAAATGGAGTGAAATGACTAGTGGGGTTATCCCTGAAGAAAATTCCCTGAAGAAAAGATAGACTGCAGTCCGCTCTGTCTTTTCTGGAATAGAAGAGGACTGTGCAAACTAGAATGAACTGCACAGGGAGAAACATTGAATAAATTGCAAATCAAATAGAACTGAAGGTACAATCCTTAACATACTTCATAGTGTGAAGTGTCTCAGAAAATCAGTCTGTTAAGTACAATACCAGATGGAAACGATTGGTAGAGTTACAAGAAAATCAGACTTATGTCTGTAACACAGGAGGCTCCGTGTATCTTGATAGGCATCTTGGAAAACCACAGACCTCATAGCATATATATTCCATGGAAGAACTTCTGTCCAAATGGCTTAATGGAAGAAGGAAATATGACCCGTTGTGTTTGTGTGGAGAAAAATTACCAAATTCTAATGAGTAATCATCGTGAAAAGGACAAAGAGGGAAGTGCTTTCATATATTCTTCAGAGAGGGAGAATAAAACATTTTGGCCATGACAAAAGCAGAAAAAATGTACCCCACAGAGGGCTGTCTTCTCCACCTTATTTCTGTCACTGATGCAAAAGGAGAAATTAACAGCATAGTTCAGTGTTAAGTTTTTTGCTTTATTCAGCTACCTTTCAGGTAATTTTTAGTCTGAAAAGAAACACTTCCTACAGTCAAGAGACCATGAGTAGGAAGGTTGGATTTTCTGGTGGTGGAAATTTGGGTCAGGTATCACACTACTGAATTTAGCAGTTATTTCAGAGGCTTATCCTTGTAACTGGGAGCAAAATCCAATCCATAAGTGTGAAGCTGGAATGAATAGCATTTAGATGCTGGAAAAGCTAATTATGTTTCTTCACAATTTGTTGGTTGTCTGTGGTCAAAATAGTATCAAAGAACTACACATGTTGATGACCAGCTAGTTCACAACCAATTATAGCAATTCATCAGCTGGAAATCTTAGAGAGAAAGTCCCCTTGTTTCTGATGATCACTTGTGGTCATGAAAAAAGTGTGTTTTATCCTTGCATGTATTTAAAGTAGTAATAAGAAATAACAGAACCATTAAATAGGGCACTGGGGTCAGTGAGTTTGAAGTACTCAGTACCACTTTGCTCATCCGTGTTTAAGAAAGAAGAATTGAAAGCAATACTGAAAGGGTGACCAAGAAGAACCTTGTTTAGCACAGCTGAACATGAATTAAGACATATATGGTTCCTTTTCGAATCTCCCAAGTTAACACTTGGGAAAGACAACAGCCCACATATATCCAGTCTCTAACTGTGTGTAAATTGTCCACAGAGCAACATAACAGGAAATAGAAGGCAGTTTCTTAAGAAAAGAGGAGATTGAGCTTCTTGAGTAATGTCCTGCTAAAGACCAAAAAAAAAACCCCAACCCCCCAAATCCAAAGCTCTAACTTGTTTTCCAACTGATCACAGAAAATGATCAGTTTTAAAGAAAACAGGATGATATATGTGCCTTCCCTAGGAGAGCACTGGATTTCGGTAGTTCACCAAGTCCTTCCTAGTCATATGTTCCATATGGACAAAGTTTCACTGTGAAGTGGAGCAGCTTTCTGAGATATTTTTAGCTAGAAAATGCATTTGGAAGGATTACCATAACTTTCTTACTGAAGTTTTTACTTGTGGAAAAACTAATACTAAGTATTTTTACCAAAATCAAGATTTCAGGAGAACTGAAAACATAATCTTGAATTTCACAGGCTTTTTCCTTTTCACTGGTGAGAATATGAAGTTCATGCTGCAAATCCATGCTGAAAAGGAGAGATGAGAGAAAAGGGGCACATTTGGATTAAACTTTATTTTCGGTGCCTGTGCTCTCAACTCAGCGTGACAAAACTATCAAAACGTTTCCACAGCATCATCTTTCTTAGTTTGATTAGGGGATTTTTTAATAAATTGTTGAGTGTACATTTGGTGTAGCTGTTTTTTTTTTTTCTTTGTATTATAGAAGTGCAGTACTTAGCAGTCTATTAGTAAGTATAGTGTGCAGTTTCTCAGAGGATGACCAGTTGTACATCTTTGACAGGACTTTCCTGTGTTACCCCTTGGCTCTAGCTGTTGTAATATGCCCCACTGGCAGGAATAGGTTGTGATTCAAGCATTTTGTCATCAAAAAATCTCAATAGGAAACTAAAAATGGTTCTGTAAAACTAAAATATTACTTCTAGCAATTAGCTCATCTCTAGGGAGGGATGGAAAAGAAAAATGCATAGTGTCAGGTTGACAAGGAACCTGGAAACATATTTCATTCAGTAAGTAAAAAGGAAGAGTTTGGAAACAGTTTACAGCAGGTACTAAAGGTGGTAGAATAAGAGCATGGTAATATGGTCTGTCTCCACTGCATACATCACTGACTGAAGTGCTTTCTTTAGGTGAAGTTTTCCTTCTCCACCTATCTATTTGCATATGCAAAATCAGTAATTTCTTAAGAATTATTTTAACCTAGTTTATTACATTTTGATAGAAATTCATGCAGATGTGCAGCAGTAAGCACTACTGAAATCTTCACCATAGAATTACTTGGATCTTGGAAGTGCACACCAGTCTGGGGGACACTGAAAGGTATTTGTTCTCAGTAAATCTTGTATTAGGTTGATATATTAGCTTAGAGTGGGTGTGGTGGGTTGACCTTGGCTGGATACCAGGTGCCCACCCAGCCACTCTATCACTCCCCTTTCCAGCTGGACAGGGGAGAGAGTAAGATGAAAAACAACTCGTGGGTTGGGATAAGGCAGTTTATTAAAGCAAAAGCAAAGCAAAAGCTTGGCGTGTGCAAAAGTGAAGCCAAAGATGACAAGGTTTATTCGCTGCTTCCCATCAGCAGCGATATCTGACAACTCCCCAGGAAGAAGGGCTTCAGCGACACGTGATGGTTTCTTACCATTCATTGGAGACAATGAATGCCCACTTTCCCACTCCTTTCCTTAGCTTTTATATCTGAGCTGATGTCATATGGTATGGAATATCCCTTTGGTTAGTTTGGCCTACTTGTGTCCCCTCCCAGAAGGAATGTTACAGTGCTGATGCTGTGCTCAGCAGTAGCCAAAACAGTAGTGTGTTATCAACACCCTTCTAGCTACCAATGCAAAGTACAGCACTGTGAGGGTTGCTATGAGGAAATGAACTCCAGCTCAGCCAGACCCAATACAGTGGGTTATAGCTGAGTAAACACCTGGAGCAGAAAGTGAGGAAGGCACGTGCATCTCTGTGGACCATTGGCCACTAACATATCACGTTGATGTATCAGCTGAGGCTGCTATTTGATCATGGGGTGGGATGCTGGACTCAGAGAAGAATGGGTAAGACTGTTGCCATGTGTTGCCTTGTCAAATCTCTGCACTCTTCCTAAGCCAAAAGAAGGAAGACTGTTACCTAGGACTGCACATTTGATGAATCAAAACGTAAATGTCTTGTCCAAGATCATGCACAAAATATGTGGCTAAGAGAGGAAAATATAACCTTGTCTTCATCTTGTCATCACCCCAACCATAAATGCATTTCTCATCTTCCACTGGTCCCTTGCCTCATTTATGACACATACAGCCTGATCAGTCTGTCTTACTGTCCATATTTACGCAGCTCCTGAAAGGGAAGGGGCCTCTGAGCAGCATACCTTATCATAAAATGATAAAAATACATAAAACACTTTATTCTGGTATCTATGTTAGAGCAGACAACTTTATATTTATTCCTTGACTTTTCAGTGCCTGCCTTTGAACTTGCCAGTATCTGTATTAAAAACACAGGTGGGTGCCTAAAGACTCTTCTTATGCTATTTCTATGAAGAAAATAAAAACTAAAGCACCAGCCCATCACTGAGTGAGTCCATTTGCCACACTGTAGTCTTTTTATCATAAGAAAAAAAATTACTGATGGCTTTAAACTGAAAGAGGCAGGTATAGATTAGATATTAGGAAGAAATTCTTCACCATATGAGAGGAGTGAGAAACTGAAACAGGTTCTCCGAGAAGCTGTGGGTGCCCAATCCCTGGAAGTGTTCAAGGCTAGGTTGGACGAGGCTTTGAGCAACTTGGTTGAATGCCCCTGCTCAAGGTAGGGGGGCATTGGAATTAGATCATAGAAACATAGAATCATGATGATCTGTAAGGTCCCTTCCAACTCAAACCATTCCATGCTTCCATGATTAGAACATGAACATTAAATTAGCGTTGTAATTCTGCCACACCTTTGGATTTTGAAGCAAAAGAACTTGATGTAAATTTCCATTGTGTGCATATTTCACTCAAATGTTGGTTGTAGTAATAATGTTTTAATAGTTTAGTCTCCTCTTTTCTACATATGCAAAATCTCTTTGCTAAATTTTTAGAACCTGGCATAATGAGATTCACTGGCTTTTTCTTGGATCTAGGAGAAGCATGTCTGTCACAAGGACTGTGTTGTTACTGAAAGTGGAGTTGTGTCTCTTTTCTTCTGAGAAATGGAGCTGTAGAAAAACAGGCCATAGGGAGGGTGTATGGCTTTTTTATGGTGGTGTTCTGTGTTTCCATATCTATTTATCTATCTGTGAAATGAGACATTCAGAAAAATTTTTCATGCCAAATATGAAACAAACCTCTTGTTGTGAGGAACTGAAAAATGACTGAAACCCCCCCGTGTTTTTCACTCTGCATGTTATGTGTAATAAATGTGTCCTTTCTGGTATGGTTAAAGAACAGAATCAATCAGATTGAGAAATGTTAATAGAGGACCATTCAGAGAGTTTACAAATAAACTCTGTCATCTGTGCTGAGCAATGCCTCTCCTGTCTGCTCGGAGCCCACCACCACAGGAGGTGAGGGGTTCTCTCTGCTGATGCTTCTCATCGGGACTGTCTCGCAGGAGATGGAGTTGAACTAAGACCATGTCACTGATGTTCTGTGTCCTATGTCACATGCTAGACCACACTGTGTGACCCTAGACAGAGGGACTCCATCAAGGGAAGGTGGGGGGTGGTACACAGGACCTTTGTGATCAGAGCAACGTCCACATACAATTTGTGAGGAACAAAGCACAGCTAAAATTCTGTTTAATTCTTTTTAATTTTGTATGTTTTTAATTCCAAAAACTGAAATTGCATTGTCCATGGGTTTATAAATATTTAACACACATTTTTAATGAATAAGGAGTTGACTTTAAGTGTCAGCAGCAAATTCAGTTACTTTTTCAGGTACTTTTTTTAATTGTTTCGCATTATATTTGTAAATGTAATTTTAAAATCTTTAAGAAGAAATCAATATAGGCCATCAGAGAATCATCTCTAATAGGTAACATTCATTAGTGTTTTTCACTTCTATTGTACCTTTAGACCAAGATCTCAAGAGTTTTTGATGAGTACCAAAGTCTTGCAAGGAAAAGAGATTTCCCAAGGTCATGCAGTAATTTTGGGGAAGATTCAGGAATAGAAAACAGCTCCATCCTTTACCTGATCTAATCGGATAGTTTTCCAGATAGTTGACTATTTTCTGCAGCAGTCTCTTCATCTTTTGTATGTTTCCTACTAGAGGCAGCATACTTGAAAGATCATCCTGTGGAATAAAGATTTGGAAAAAAACGATGCTGGGAGCAACCGTTGTTTCTTTGAATAAACTGCCCTAGTACATCCTTTTCACTATTTAAGTAGTTTATAATTTAGTATGTTCAAAGTAAGACTTACTGAAACCAACTCATTTTATTCATCAACAGAGCACTGATGCTGATGCAAATGATGGCATAAAATCAAAGGGTCTCAGATAAACTCATTACCATCACTGATGGCAGTTACTGGAAAAATACAGCATTTAAGTTACTTGACAGATTTATATGCCTAAAGAGAAGGTGTGAAGTAAAGCCTTACTATTCTTCACTGTATGTTTTAGATTGCAGTATTCGTAAAGGGTAAGAGACATTCACCTGTCAGGCAATAAGTCCAGTCCCGAAGTCAGGAGTAGGATGGCATTATTTTACTATGTGCACATATGTAGTTCCTTTTCTGTGAGCCTTCAGAAAGGGAAAAGAAAAAGATGGAGTAATATGTCTGGAAAATTAGAACTAAATTTAAAAGTTAGCCAGGCTTCTCTATCCTATTATCTTAACAGCGATCTCCTCACTGACTGTAGCCCAGTTTGGCTCTTGAAGGTAAAATTGTGTTTTCTAATATGCCTTCAAGACATTACTACACCTTTAGTTCTGAGGTCCATAAGCCATTACTCAGGGTGCTCATAAATATGCATTTCCTTTGCACTTTTAAATAAGCTGCTATTGCTGTCATTCACTGCTAGTTAAGACCTGTCAGGTGGTGTTTCTGTTGAAGGAAAGAAGTTTAAATTACGAGTGAACTGAAGATATGTAGTTCTCAGGCATGCTAAAATTATGAGTGAGTTGGAGAGATTATTCCTCACAAGTAATTTTAGGATCCCAAGGGATAATGGTGATGTGTACAAGAGATGTTCCCTTCTTGGCTAATTCCATTAAAAGCCTCTGATTTCTGCATTCCTGGAGTGAGACTCCAAAAATCTGCTTTTCCATCTTACATAATCACTTTCACAGTATCCTGTAACATCCACCTCTGCTACGACTGTCAGTGCATTGACTTCTGGAGTGACAGTGATATATAGGTCTGACAAAGCATCCCTCGCAATGTTCTTCATTGAAGTGAGGACTGCAAATGCTGTCAGTATTACTGAAAACCTTTTACTTAGGCAGAATTAATAAACTACAACTTGTATTTTGGGTCTTGTTATATACAGCTGGTCCAGAATGATATGGCTAGTAGGAAATTACTGCACCTTTGTAGCATTCAATTTATTTTCAATTCTGAGAAAAGTAATATCCACTGGATAAAACACTGGATCAGGAGCTAAGGTATTCAGAATCTCAGTTGTGTCATTCTTCTGGTGCCTGACTTCATGCAGGTCTCCTCACTCAGATGTTTGCTCTTCCTTCCCCTACTTTTTCCCTTTCCCTCTTTAAACACGGCTATGATCATTCATAAGATGTCCCCCTCAGCTCTTGCAGCTTTTCCACTCCTAGGTGAATGACATGAATCCCATACTTGGACTAAATCCATAAATTTAGTCTGTTCCCCACAAGTTCTAGCTCCAGTCCAGGCTTTGCTTGGTTCAGACCTGGGAAGCTTTTCTTTAGCACATTGTGACCAGTGGTAAATTAACGTAATCTTGGCAGCAAAAACTTAGGCTAATGTTAAAAGGGATTTCAGCTCAACAAAGCAAGCATTAGAGAGAAGTGACACTGGCTTCTCCTGAGCTCCACTGTCTCGGAGGCTCTGTCCCTGGTGCATCATGCGACTTCGTTTGCTTCAAGGCTTCATTTGTTTTTCATAAAATCAGATACATGATTTAATTCTAGGTGATGTTTTAATACTCTTCAAATGGTGCTGTACTATTGTGTATGAGAATGAAAAACTGAAACTGATAGAAACAGATGTGATGTGGGTTTTGTAGTTAAAGTCCTGTGCTCTATTTCATAGAGCCTCGTCTATTCCCCAAGTTGCTCAGGTTTTCTGTGCCACCTCCAACATCTCTCTGTTCCAACTGGGGAAAAGAAAGCTGTGGGTGACAGTTGTCTGCCTTCCTGGACTGGTTGTCACCATCTCTCCTTTAAGCAAAGCCCCATAGCAGAACAGTTGGTGAGGTTTTGCTGGGGGGATCTGTGGCTCCTGGGAGGGTGCTTTTGGAGAAGCAGAGGCATGGGAGAAGGGATGACTCCAGATTCGTGTGGTACCACAGTCCGACTATGACATCCCTCAGGGACAGGCCCCAGTCATCTCATAAGGGCACATGAGGTAGTGCAGTGTTAGCTACAGCAGAGGGAGAGACATCCTCTCCTGAAACACCATGACTCTTTATCCAAAAAGTTTAGTACTGTTGTTACAGTTGTTGGTGATACTGTGGTGCTTGTTCAGCAACCAGTGTTGTGAATGACGTGTGTTGTCTGGCAGTAGCATGATACACACCGGAGCAAATTAGAAATCAAATTACTGGTATTGAAAACATTTTTCATGCAAGGGATGGTTTGGTCCTGCTTAATAGCAGAGATGTGGTCTGGAGGAGTTTCTTCCTGGTTCAGATAGGCTGGGGCTGCTGAACAGGTTTTCTTCAGTGAGGAAAGAAGGAAGGTGGCATTGCTTTCCTTTTGATCGTGGTCTTAGAATCATTTACACGTGTGCTGACTTTTTCCTAAAAACATACCCCAGTAGGGTAGCCTTAACTTCTCCTGTGATTTCAGTTCCTTCTGTTCTGTTTAAAGTGAAAATAAAGTAAGTAATGTAAGACAAAGACATTTCTGGCTATGTAGTTGCAGAGATAACAAAAACAAAGATGTTTTGTGGAACATCTGTCACTTGGTTATGCTTTATTGTGAGAAATATAATGGAATGACCTGGTCATCAGTCTCCGTATTTTCCTTTATTGTCTTTAAGTGCGCTCGGTGGAGAACTATTACTAGTATTTTCCTACCCTCCTGCCTAAGCACAGGCCAGCTTTTACTGGAGCTAACCTCTGGTATTTATAAAGCCAACATCACAATAACAAGCAAACAGATGGGACATATAATATTCATAAATTATTGAACACACCTTCCTCATCCTTCATAGTAAGCTCTTCAGGACAGGGAGAGTGTCTCCTAAGCACCTACACTACAAAAAGGAGGTCAAAAACAACCAATGTGATTTGTTAAATCAATTCCATTTTCTTCTCTGACAGAGTAGCAAACTTTGCATTGATGAGGAAGAGGAAGAAGTGCCATACACCTTGACCTTGTCAAGGCTTTCTGACAATGTATTCTGGTAAACAAACTTAGAGATGCATGAATATGAAGCTACTGCAAGATGGGTACCAAAGTGGTGTGAAAGCTGTTCTCAGTAGTTATTAATGGATCCACAGTGGCCTGTCCTGGACCCAGTATTATTATTGCCAGTGGGATGATAAAAAACTACCAGTATGAGAGGCAGTAAAGAGATGAGTTTAAAATTAAAATTCGAACTAAATTTGAAAAATCAGTGAAATGGCTTGGAAAAGTAGAACATAGTTCAACAGAAAAAGGGCAAAATTCTTAACTTTGGTATAAATATTCAACCTAGAAACTGAATATGGGTAAGAAATGCTTAGGCAATAATCTTGGAGAAAGGGTTTGTAACAGTGAGTAGAGTCACAGGCAGACTGTGATTGAATGTGTAAAAAAAGTATGTACGTGAAAGATACCAATAAGGTCTGTTTCCACTTTTTTGCAGGCAACAGTTAATAAAGTCAGTGTAAGGCAAATTGCAGCTGGGTGCAGTCTGTCTCAGAGAGGCAGAAAGACTCTGTGTGTGCTGTATGTCCCTCTTACCACAGCTTATGCTGCCTTTTTCACACCTTTTATCATGAATGAAATAGTATGATAGTTTCTATTGTCCAAAAATCATCTAATCAAATGTTTGATCAAAATGTGGCTTTTAATTGCATTGATGGTGGGTACTTCTTAGAATCATAGGATGGTTTGCATTGGAAGGGACCCTCAAGATCATCTTGTTCCAACCCCCTGCCATGGGCATGGTCACCTCTCACCAGACCAGGTTACTCAGAGCTCCGTCCAACCTGGCCTTAAACACTTCAAGGGATGGGGCATCCACAGCTTCTCTGAGCCACCTGTTCCAGTACCTCACCACCCTCACAGTAAAGAATTTTTTTCCAATGTGTAATCTAAACCTACTCCCTTTCAGTTTGAAGCCATTCCCTCTTGTCCTATCACTACATGTTCTTGTAAATAGTCTCTCCTAAGCAGTACTGGTTTTTTGTTTTCTTTTCTCATTTTCAGAATTAATACTAAAACAGAGCTGTTTATATGAAAGTGTAACTGCTTGTAGTTGTTCCATAGCAAAGTAATAAAAATGTGCTCAAAACTATATGTACACTTCAAGGTATGTATGTGTCATGTATGTGGAGAAGAAAGAAGTGAAACACCCACCCAGTGATCTGTTTCAAATGGATTGTGTTAATTTATTTTTAAGAAAGGTATTTAATGTTTTCATAGTTGGTTGTTTGAGTGGGAAATATTATGGAGATTGTTGGAAAGGTTACTTGAACTGCCATCATGAGTGTGGAAGCTACTCCTTTTGCATGGAGTCAGTACTTTTTAATGGCTGTAGGCATGCACCTGTTGGGCTTGAGCATAAGACTGCAACAGATAGTTTAGCACTGAAAGGCATGAGAAAGGACTGCCTATCAAATTGTACTTAGTAAGCATCAATATTTCAGTGCTCTTCTACAGATCTTTTATTATAGTCTTGCAGTTAACTGAGTATATTATACAGGTATTGAAAACAATTAAATTACCTGAATAATTTTTTAAAGTATTGATGTTATTTTTGTTCTGTACATTATTGATAACCAGAATTACTTTTCTTAAATGCTGATACAGATTTTTAAAATACTCCTTAAAAGAAGTATCAGAAAAGGGGCTACTTTTAACTGTGTTCTAAATTACTAATTACAGTGTATGCCTTTATAGCAATTTTAAATGTAAAACGTATTTTTTAGTGAGATTCTGCTTTTCATGGCAACTCATAGCAAATTCTGAGGGATTTTCTGTTTACAGTTAGAATGTTATATTTAACAAATATTACCAGACCACTGGTTTGAAATGAGGGAAATATAGCTTTAATTAAAGGGGTATATTTTGGTGTATTTAAGAATGCATTATATTCTGTGGTTTTTTAAATCTTGCATGCAGCATAAAATGAACTTATTTTAATGCATCCTTCTTGTTGGCTTAAAGCTGAAATATAGTTGCTTGAAAATTAATTTACCCCTCATGAATGACTGGTTGGATTATCTTTGTAGCATTAAATGTCAACCCTGAGCTCAGAGCACATTGTGTCTACAGTAGAAAGTTGTCCCTGAGCACTTAATGTTGTGTTAAATGATGATGTGTCCTTTGCAAATGTATTATTAGTGTCAAGCTGTTCTGTCTCTCAAGATTGAAAAATGGTCAGTGATTTGAGCTACCATTAAATCTGAATAAAATAGAGAGGCTGTGGGGGGTTTTCATGCCTTTTCTGAGTACAGACATACTCTTGTGTAGATATAAGACAGATCAAAATCTTTCTGTTAGCCTAAGACCCAAAAACTCCCTTTGGAGTCACAGCAATTAAAAATCTCACTTCTGCTTCTCAGGAAAAGAAAGCTCATTGAATGCATCTGTGTGACACTAACAGCACAAAAAACCAATAATAAATTCTCGAGAGCTTGGTCTTGTTTCTGTAGTTGTAAGCTAGGGCTGTATTGCTGATTCTCAGATATAGGTTAGAAAACTGTTACTGATGTATGATTTGCTGACTGATTTTTAATGAAGTTAGGCCTGAAATTCCTGTGGAACTCTGTTTTCCTGAGGTTCCTCAACATCCTAAATAAATAGTTACTTCCAGTTTTAGAGTGTTATGAATGAGGCAGACATGTTTAAGATGTGCTGTGTGTGAGTAGAGTTTCACAGAGTTTCATTGGACTGAAGTTCTGTTACTCAGTGAATATGCAGTGAGTGGTTTAAAGTCTCAAAGATCATAGAATCATATATTTATACATGCACCTTAGGAGCTACGTGCCTAGGTACTTTTATGGATCTGGATGATATTACAGGGCACTTTAGAAAACACTTCCCGTGCCACACACCTAACTTGCTGGCATTTAGAAAGGCACTTGAAGTTCTACTACTATGTACGAGATGACAGACCTCAGTTTTGAAGAGTCCCAGGGCATGTAGGAAAAAAAAATGCTGGTATTTCCTCCTACTAAAAAACAGACTACCATAAAGTTATGGAATTGTTGATAGTGCAAATTTGAATTTTTAGTCCATTTACTTTCTGTTTACAGACCCTACTAATTTCCATTGATGCACAATAGTTACATTAAGGTATTTCAGGCAGTGAGATCCTATGGCTAAATTCTCCCTCAGTTGTCAGTCATTTAGCTGGTTCCAGGGAAGTGGTTCCTTGATGGTTTGAAAAAGGCAAATGCCATACTCATCTTCAAGAAATAGATGGAGCATATGGTCATACTAGAGCGAGTCCAGTGAATGGTCGAGATGTCTATCTGGAGCACAGGATGTACAAGGAGAGGCTGAGAGAGCTCTTTTCAGCTTTAAGAGAAGGCTCAGCTGAGGTGTTACTGCAGTCTACAAATACTTAATAGGAGGCTAAAGACAGGGTGAAGCCTAACTTTTCTCAAAAGTGTACAGTGGTAGGAAAAGAGGCAAGTTAGAACATGGAAATTCCCACTAGGTAGGTGGAAAATAGTTTTACTAAAAGGATGGTCAAGTGTTGGAAGAAGTTGCTTAGAGAGGTTGTAGAATCTCCACATTTGGAAATACTCGAAACTCAACTAGATAAGCTCAGCTAGACTAGCTCCCATAGTAACTGGAGCTGACCTTAAGGCTGAATCCAGTTTAGAAGTTGGCTCTGTTCTGAGCAGAGGGATGGACCATATGACTCCCAGAAACTGTAGCTTGAAGTGGGATCGTAGCTGGTACACAGGAACAGTTCTGAAAAAGCAGTGTGCTAATTATGGTATATCTTCACCACAGTGGCTCTGTAGTGCAGTCATAGGTAACTGGTTTGGGAACCACCATGTCATAGCTGAGCTATTTTCTGTGAGGTTTTGTGTAGGGTTCTTGGAACCTTCACTAATTCATATCAATAATCATAATAAACACATTGATTTCAGTTTAACCAGGTGTGTGATTTCACCCTTCTGGTTTGACAGTAAAGCTTGCCACGGTCTGCCTCTAATTTCTCATTAGCTGTGAATACATTTTGGTATGGGTTTCAGCATCCGTTACATTAATGTACTTTAGTTAAACTACTATTGGTAACTAAAATTTAGCCAGTAGTTGTAGTTTTATTACACCTTAAACAAGACTTCAACATATGAAATGGATTGCTGCTCTATGGAAAATGTCGTACAAATGTTTTGATTATGACTATAATACCAGCATGGAAAGATTGAGGACAGCAGTTTGTTGGTTCTTATGAATTATAGTGAAAGTGTTGAAAGGAATTTTAAATCTGTAATGTTGATTAGCAAATTTTACTATCTGTCAGGTTTTTTGGCATGCTGTAAATAACTCATTTTCAAATTATTTGTCTGAGTAATTAAATTTAGATTGCACGTTTCTCATTTCAAATATTTTGACTCTTATCTATTTGGTTTTCCATTGTGGCTTAATTGGTGTGGTCTATATAAATGGACAATAAATTTATATACCTTTGTTATAAAGATCAGTCAGTGAATAGAACTTGGTATTCATCCCAGACAGAATTATGATTGAATGTATTTGCAAGATTAAAGCACTGAATTTACTTTTTTCTAATTAAAGGCAATTACAGATTTGCAGACACAAATAAAAGACAATGAATTGAGGAATAAGTGTAGGAGCAAGTCCATTTGCAGGTGAAAAGAAGTGCCTTTGAAGCAGAACCAGCTGTATTTTCACTGAAAGAATAACAGTTTAGGAAGCTTTTCTGCATGTGCTTGCTTGATAGCATAATGTACTCATAAGCAGCTTACACAGTACAGTATTCAGAAAATAGCAGTGCATTAATTTTTAAAGTAGCAAATGCAGGCGAAGAGCAATGCTGCCACATGATGATAATGAAGGTGGATATTGTGAAGTCTGCTGAGAGAAAAGAAAGCAGGGAGCTCCTGAAATGTGAACATTTATAAAACAATAACTAGATATTCATATGATAATAAGCTTGGACAGCAGCATCAACAAAGGCCAAAGATGCAGTCCTGTTCCTGCTTAAGCCTGATGAATTGAAAAGCAGAGAGGCAGTCTTCAGTCTGTTATTCAATTCCAGTAATGAGCTATTGTTAGAATGAAAGAAACCCTTCTAGAAATATCTAGAAGGGTTGGAAATATAATTTTTTTTCTTGTGAAGTTCTTCTACAGATTTGTTCAGGTTGTATCTTAAACAGCAGCATCTTTAAATACAATCTTAAATGTAGTCAGTTTTCTTAAATGTAGTTCTCAACGTGCTGTATTCTCAGTTACATGTATAGTGGAGCTCAGTATATATGCAAAGTGCAGTGTAATGCATACTACCTGGCAGTGTCACAGTATTTCTGTAGACTGAAAAAAAATTAACCTAGAACTTAATGAACTTGTCTAGCTCATACATATTATTTAGTTTTGCATTTATCATTGCGTCACTAGAGATTTACTTAAAAAAGAATACTCAATATACAAGATAAGGTCATCTCTAATATGTATTAGAATTATCGAATAGAAGGTATATATGGGATCCCAATTTCCCTTGTAAGCCGAGTTAAATAAAAAAATTCTTGTGAAATCCATAGAATATTATTCCTATTTACCTGAAGAGAAGCAAACAAACTCAAGTTGCATATTGTATGAATCCCTAATATTCACTGTAAAGGAGACATCCTTTAGCATGTTTCACAATATATGTGTGTTTAGTAGCTAAAAAACTCTCTGTATTTCACCCTTATCTTCATCCTTTTCTAATCCTACAGCTAGTAGAATAGTCTTCATTTCTACCTGTGGAAAGTTTTCCAAGTGGGATGTGTAAACAGGCCACAACTCAGCTCAAGTGCTACTGAGGTCACTGACACCAAAGGAGTGGAAAATCTGTGCAAGAAATATGGAAGGGAGAGGCGAGGTGCAAGGCAAGCTCTGGAGAGCTTCCGAAGGGCAAAGGGTACTTCAAATACTGAATGGAAAGGTGGATGATCTTTGCATCTGGTTTTGAGAATATCTGGCAGGAGGCAAGATGAGCAGAGAGATAATATCTGTGGTCAGTAAGAAAAGTTACCCTATCATGGACTATTTCTTTGGCCTTAAAAATGGAAAGGAAGTGATGGACTTGGAAAAAGAAAGAAGTGGCACATTTGGGGAAAAAAAAAAAAAGGAAGAAATTGAGATGGTTAAAAAAAAAGGAAAGCTGGCTTTTGAGTTTGAAAGAAGAGATGAGATGACAAATTAATGACAACAATGAGAAGCAGAAGAGGAAAGAACTGTGCTTAAGTAATAAAAAAGTAAGATTTTTTTCTGGAAATTTTCCAATTCTATTTTTTGGCTTCTTCTTGCCTTCATATGTTCCCTCAGGAAAACCCAGTGTCTCAGATAGGCATTGGGTAAAGCAGACAAATGGGGCTTTGTCTGATGAGTCCGTCTTAACTGTCTTTGACAATCACTTCCTGGGAATAAGAAATAGCTTAAGCTGATGACTCTGACAGATAAATGTACAAGAAAGCTTGCAGGATAAATGAGATAAAAGTAGAAGACATTGAGAGTGTGAATATAAGTATTCCAACTGGTTGAATTTGCAAACCCAAAAGAAGGGGGGCTGTAGGGAGCCTATATTATTTATTTCTGCTTATTTTCCAGGTGGTAATGATCAGTATTCACGTGGCAAGGGCTTTGCATTTCATAGTTCTTTATACTCCTGTAGTGCAGATGTCTTTCCCAAGGCCTCAGAAAGTTCATATGTTTTAAGAGTCTTTTTGTACAGTTGCTGAATCTGGTTTTCGTTACAAAGAAGTCCACAGATGCCCTTTTTAAACTTTGCACTTGGTGGACTCAGACCATTTTCCTTACCATAGTTTCTTTTTTTTTTTTTTCCTTTTGGCTATCACATTTAGCAGGGAGAGCAGAAAATTAATGGCACGTGCTTGGATTTGGAGAACTACCAGCTCTAGAGTCATCATTAAAATAGCCTATTTGTTATATAGGGGGGTTAGTTGTTCATATCAGACTTAACATAAATCTGGAAGTATTCTCTAGATAAGTAGAATCCAGTCTTAGTCATAACCATGATACCGGAATAAACAGTAACAGGGTTCCTGAAACCAAGGGAAAGAGCACCAATAAGCTTTCCCTTTTCAGTGGATACATGTGGTCCTGCCAGTAGATTTAGCTCACAGACTGGGTGTCCTGTGCAGATATTTACCCCTGCTCTTGCCACCTTCAGACTTGAGCCTTGGAGAAGAGGAGAGAGATTGGGCAATGGTAGGAAGAGGAAGTGGGTTTCGCTAGCTGACTTGTTTCTCATTGCTAATGGACCTTACAAAGCTTTCTAATTTTCGTTATCTAACGCCATTGCATCACTGGAAGAGAAACCTCTGACTGTCCTGCAGCAAACCTGAATGATGAGAACTGAGATTGAATTTAGCCCTTGTCAGTTATGTACTTCTAAGTGAAAATATTTTTCATGCTTCAAAAATCTCAGGTTGATAAATTTCTGTAGTTTGTTCACAAGTAAGTAAGAACAGCTGCACCACTTACAAAAGTTGGCTCCTAACAAACAAACAAAAAAATTGAAGGCTTGGGTATATCTATGGCAAATTTCAGCCTGGAATTTATTTTTATGAGTTATAAACTTCTGCCATTTATAATGAAAATTCTGACAGGTCTTTAACTATTTCATAGCAGAAGTATGACTGCAGAACTTCAGGGAGAAGAAACATGTTCTCTCTCTGGCTGGCTTCGTCTCATGACTTAGCCATTATTGTGGGTTCTGCAATTCTTTCCCTAACTGTTCAAAAAAATATACTGTACTTCTGATGCATCCTATTATCAGATATCATGTAGGTTCTGAAGACTAATGCTGCAGTGGTCCTGTCCTGCTAATGAGATGCATTGACTGGATGAATATGTTGGAGCATCAGACATAAATCATCATTCTGTCATCTTTTCTTCACTCTGTCCTCTAAGAAAGTTCCTTGGAGATATTCTGCCTTTTTTTTTTTTTCCTGATACACATGGTTGCAGTTATTTTTCCTTTTGTCATGGAGTATTTTTAAGTTATTTCAAGTTTTTCATGAATAATACCTGACCAAAGGATAACAGGGAGACCTTCACCGTGTATAATCCCTAGGGTTGAGGAGAGATTATACGGTGAAAGCAAATTTGTCATGCAAGTTCAGCACCTGCAGTATCCTACAGAGAGGATCTCTGTGTTGAGTATGAGCAGAGTGATAGGAAGAGTAGACAAAGGCAGAAGTCTGTTTCCATAAACCCAGTATATCACTGGAGAAGACTTTTCCTTTCCAATTCAGGTTTCAGAATTTCATCACTGCTCTGTAAAACCCCAGTTTTGAAGATAACCATAACATAAGACTACATTATTGATTATGAATGTAATATCACATCTCGTTGAGCAAATGGGACACAGTTTTAGAGGAGGAAAGGTTATTTGACTGTGACAGTAATGAAAGCTAATGTACAGATAGGTAAAATTAGTTATTTAAAAATGGCAAGACATTCTGCTTTAAGCATTGTATCTCAGCTTTGGAAATAGACAAAAAGGACAAATAGGCATGTATGCATTAGGAGGCAAAAAATGGAAAGGACTCTTTTGAAAAGCCAAAGTGGTTGTACTGAAACTGTACCCCTCTGAGTAGGTTCTTCACAGATTCCTCTTTTCCTTCTTCTCCTCCTTTTCTGACTGTATCACTACCTTGGCTTCTGTTAACTTAAAGAAGCTACAGTTAATAATACATAGTAACAGGCCTTTCAGACAGCAGAAATATCCCTGAGACTTATCAAGTGTTTTAGGCATTATTATTAAGTTGGGATAAATGACTTACACAATTTCTAAATACTTGCATGGCCTCCTCTGAACTCAGTTCCTATGGACTCTCAATAATCAAGCACTTGGCTGCACTCTGTGGCTGCAAGAAATAGTCCCTCTAACTTCTAAAAAGTACATCTAGAAGTTTCTGTATAACATGTTTCTACAAGCAGATGTCGAGCAATGGTCTGCGCTTACTTGGACTGACCCGCATATCTGTGAGTTCTGGTATCTGCAAATAATGTTCCAGTTCAGAATAAGGAAACATTTACATTCACGAGAATGGCCTGTATTGCACATTTATGTATGCATTAGAGATGACTAACCAACAAAAATTCTAATGAAAATTTTTGTTTTGATTTAAGTCAGAGGGAAAAATATCATCCACCTTTAATCTACTTCTTTGCTGTCTGATTCTTACTGAACAACATAATAAACATTTTAGTAGTGGGTATCTATCCATATGTGTATTTTGATGTCACTCTGGAGTAATAGGTTCTAGGCTGATTTGTCAGCTCTTGCTTGTTGCTTGTTGCTATCGTTGTCTGTTTTAAGGATCATTGTTCTATGGATCAAGTCCCTATGTTACAGAGTAGCTTCTGTTTAAAATGATGGACTGTAGGATGTTTTCAAAATGTTGCATCTGACTTTTTAACTGAAATAAATGCTCATATTCTTTATATTCTTTTTGCATTATTTTCATTAAATATGCTTCTCTACTCTAGGAAAACAAGATTATAAGAAAACCAGGCCTATGTTAAGAGCTACAAGATTAAAAGCAGAGGCCAAGAAAACTGCACTAGGCGTAAAGGTAGAGATGTGTTTGATAGCTTAAATCACCTTTGTGTATATGTTGTTTCTTTTCCCCATAGGTGTACTGTGTGAATATTGATTTCTGAGACATATTGTTTATGACACTTCAAAATCTAAGTAAAATGCTAGAATCTAAAATATTTATGATGAATTGCTTTTACTTAACCCTAAAATAACTTGAATAGTTGAAATGCTGGAAGATTTTAAGTAGTCCATGTTCTTGTTATGATGCATACTTACTTTAAGGTGAATAAAGTATTGTGTGCTTAGAAAATTGATCTTTTTGGGGAACCTGTCTAAACACAGGACAAGTTTTCTAACAATTTCATATAGTTATACAAATTGCAATAAGCATCTTCCTTCTTTCTTTTCCTATCCTATGCCCATAGTAATTTTAAAAATGGATTTGTTAGGTATTGTTAATTCTCAGCATTATTGTCTCAGTCCTGCGTCCTTCAGTAATGCCTTTGACTTGGAAGGCTTAACTAACTGCAAAACATATGGAAAGGTAGTAAACCTTATTTTGGAAATATCCCTTTTTGAGGGAGGTAGGAAGTATAGTAATGAGTGACTGATCATGGCTGTATGACCAAGGAGGACAATTAGAAATATTTTCTGCTGTCTACTACCCAGTGTGTCATCAAAATGGGATTTATCTGAACACACATTGTTTATTTATGTTGCCTTCAGTATTTTCCCTTAAACTTATTTTTTTTTAATCTAATTGATACACAATTAGCTTAGCAGCAAGGGTAAAACCTGAGCAAAATAAAAAAAGTGGATCAATTAACTCGTTATTCTAGTGAAAAAAACTTCAGAAATGTTAAAAGGAGAACATTTTCTTGTTTCTGGCAGATGAGAAATCAATTTTTTCAAGTTATAGCTTATAGCAAATGCCAAGGTATTACTACCAAGCTGTAACAGCTGTTGAGCTGCCAGATGATGTATTTGGTTGTCTTCCAGAATTTGCTATTATAATCACGAAACAGTACTTTCTTTTTGCTCCTGATTGCTGATCTCGATCAAGCATTACCATGCGATGCAGTATGTTTTCACAACATAATCTCCTTAGTTAGTGCTGTGTGTCAGGTTTTAATGAGAAAAAGTAGATTGCCTTTTTTGTTTAAAAGATAGATTATTAACCTTTCGAGTTCCTTTTCCTTTCTTTCTTATTAAATTTTACTTTTCGTTTAATTTTCGATGATGTGACCTTTTAAAAGTGATGTTCTACCTGGAGACTTCATGTACAGCCTAGTTCTTGTAAAATGTACAAGTTTTTTGCGTGTCTTTCACAAGTGAGAAGAATATGAACCTTGGTCTTTCAAAACATGTTTTGTTTCCTTATTTTCTGAAGTAATTCTTCCTTAAAAATGAGAGAATAGGAAAGCATGTATGTAATAATATATGTAATCAAGAATCAAGTATTAGTGAGTAAAGATATCAAGAGCAGTTTATTTTGTGGAAGAGTGTTTCTACATGTTATTGCAGAATAGCTGCTAACTTCTAGGTAAGAATGAGTTTTGCCATCAAGGCACACACACGCTCTCCTAGGATGTTGTGTTTATGGGGTGCGGGACTCCCCATTTGCTTTTGTTGAATTTCAGATGGTTCTTCTCTGCCCATCTCTCCAACCTTTCAAAGTCCTTCTGAAGGGCTGCACAGCACTCTGGGGTACTGGACACTCCTCCCAGCTTTGTGTCATCAGTGGACTTGTTAAGGAAGCATCTGTCCCTTCATCTGAGTCATTAGGACATCACTAGTGACAGGCCTCCAACTGGACCTGTTTACAACCCTCTGGGATCTGCCATTCATGTAGTTCTCAATCCGCCTCATTGTCCACTCCCCCAGTCCACATTTTCCTGAGTTTGCCTGTGAGAATGTTGTGAGAGACAGTGTCAAAGGCCTTGCTGAAGAGGTAGACTATATCCACTGCTCTCCCCTCATCCATCCAGGTAGTTGTTTCCTCATAGAAGGCAATCATGTTGGTCAAGCACGATTTCCCTTTAGTGAATCCATGTTGACTACTGCTGATTGTCTTCTCAGTCGTGTGGTTAGAGATGGCCTCCAGAATGAGGTGCTTCATGACCTTTCTAGGGGTTGATGGAAGGCTGACAGGCTAGTTGTTCCCTGGGACCTCCTTCTTGCCCATTTTGAAGGTATTTTCTTTCTTCCAGTCCTCAGGGCCCTCTCCTGATCTCCACGACCTTTCAAAGATGATCATGAGCTGCCTCACTGTGGTATACACCAGCTCTCTGAGCACTCGTGGATGCATCCCCTCAGGTCCCATGGACTTGTGGATGTCAGTTTTTCCTAGGTGTTCTCTAACCCAAACCTCCTTGACCAAGAGAAAGTCTTGCTTCCAGTGCTCCTTTACTCTGGTCTCCTGGGTCAGAGATTCCTGAGGCCAGGTCTTGTCAGTGCAGACCAGTGCAAAGATGACACTCGGTAACTCTGCCTTCTTTGTATCCTCTGTTACCAGGATCCCCCCTCCATTTAGTAAGGGGCCTGCATTATCCTTTGTTTTCCTATTTGAAGAAGCCATTCTTGTTGCCCTTGTCATCCTTGGCCAGATTTAATTCCAGGTGGGCCTTGGTCTTCCTTGTCTCATTTCTACTTTGACAGCCTCTCTATATCCATTTCAAGTAGTCTGACCCTGCTTCCATCTCCTGTGTGTTTGGTGCTTGTGCTTGAGTAATGACAGGAGTTCTTTATTCATTCACACAGGTCTCTTGCCCCCTTTGCCTCATTCCTCTCTCATTGGGATGCATCATTCTTTAGCCTGGAGGAAGTGCTCCTTAAATATCAGCCTCTCTCTTGGACCCCCTTCCCTGCAGGGCCTGTTCCCATAGGATTCTTCCCGGAAGAACCCTAAAAATGCTGAAGTTAGCTCTCCTGAAGTCCATGGTTACAATCTTATTTGCTGCCTTCCTTCCTCCTTTCCTGATACTTAACTCCACAGTCCCATGGTCACTACAGCCAAGGCTGCATCCAACAGACTCTGCCCCATTTCTTAGTGTGAGTTTGAGGAGCACGCCATTCCTTGTGGGAACCTCCGCCACCTGTGGCAGGCAGTTGACATCAGTGCTTTCCAGGAATCTCTTGGATGGTTTGTGCTTCACTGTGTTGCTTCTCCAGTAGATGTCAGGGTGGTTAAAGTCCCCCACAAGAACCAGTTCTTGTGATTTTGAGGCTGTTTCAAGCTCCCTGTATAAGGCCTCATCCACTTTCACCTCCTGATCAGGAAGCCTGTAGCAAACACCCTCAACAGGGTCACTCTTACTCAGTCTGCCCTTTAATCCTAACCCATAAGCTCTCTACCTGCTTGTCATCCACCTCAAGACAGAGCTCGATACATTCCAAATGTTGCCTCACACAGAGGGCAAATCCCCCACTGTGCCTTCTTGGTCTGTCTTCCCTGAAAAGCATATAGTCCATCATGACAACATTCCAGTCATAGGAGCTCTCCCACCATGTCTCCATAATTTCAGTGATGTCAAAGCCCTGTGACTGCACACAGATCTCTAGTTCCTCCCGTTTGTTCCCCCTACTGTGTGTGTTAGCGTACTGACACTTTATGGAAGTATTTGATTGTGTCTATGTCCCCGTGGGGGTGCACAGGGACACCATAGTCCTGTCTTGTGGTTATGTCTTTGGCTGCTTGTACTTGCTGAAGGCCTCCCCTCTTAAGCCTCCTTCTGCTACTTGGGTGGTCACTATAGATCTCTCTTTCCCACACTTTGTCAAGACTACCGATGCCCCCATCCCCCTTCAAATCTTGTATAAATCCTTCTCAATGAGCCCTGCTAACTCCTGAGCTAAGATCCTTTTTCCCCTTTGAGACAGGTGGACCCTGTTTGTTGCTGGCAGGCTCGGTGTCATATGAACCAATCAACAGTCAAAACCCCCAAAATTCTGCTGGTAACACCAGTCTCAAAGCCAGGTATTTATCTGTGTAATTTTCTTGGATTTTGCCCCATCATCCCCTGCAACTGGCAGGACAGAAGAGAACACAACTTGTGTTCCAGATCCCTTGACCAATTGCCCAAGGCCCTGAGGTCCCTCTTGATTTTCTGTAGTCTTGTTGGGACTTCATCAGTACCCACCTGGAAAAGCAGTAGCGGGCAATAGTCAGTGAGCCATACCAAGCTGGGAAGTTTCTTGGTGATATCTCTTACCCAGGCCTCATGGAAGCAACACACCTCCGTATAGGTTGGGTCCAGCTGGCATGCTGTGCCTTCCATTCCTCTCAGAAAGGAATCACCAATGACTACTGCCCTTTTTTTTTTTTCTTAATTGGGGAGCTTGTGATGTTGGGGGTAGGTTGCCCTGCCCTCAGTGATCCCTCCAACTTGAATGGACCTTCATTGACATTCTCATTTCTCTGGTCCTCATTTCCCCGGTCCTCAGATTCCAGGGCCTTATACCTTTTGCTGAAGGGCACCTGGAGAGGTGAGATAGGTCAGGAGGGGATTTCCCTGCCACCCTGAGGAGAAACCCATTTCCACTCATCTGTCTCTAAGGTCTCCTCCTTGTGCCTGGTGATGAATGATGGTGATAAGAAACATGATTCACCTTCCAAAGGCTGGGATTTTAGTCTTTTTTTTATTATGTAGGCCCGCAGTTCTGTGCTGTGATAGTTGATTAACTTCAGTCTTTGTTGAGGGTTAAAAAAAGGGATGTAACTACAGTGTAGAGTAATAAGTAGACACTTTAAATAGGATGTCCAAATAAATACCTAACACAATAAGCACCGTACAGCCACTTAAAACCATAGGATTCGTAGTGTTAGTGATAACAGAGTATTTTTGTAGTAGTCTCCTGAAGAACTTATATGTCTGGCTATAAACTAAAACATGCTGTAGTATTTGGGGGGGAGGAAAAGAAGCGTAGAAAGTAATGAAGGGGTTTTAGTCCTTAATTTTTATGAAAATAATGAAATTCAACTGTTGTGTTTTCCACCATGAGAGCTGACAACATTCGCTAGAAAAAAGGCCCCATAAATGACATAAAACTTTTCAGAACCAATCCCCTGGAGATCCTTTACATTTCATCGCTGGCATACTAATTAGCTTTTCTTGTCAAACTTTGATTGCCTTGTCATTTTAATGTAAGGTTTGAAGTAACAAAGTTTCTTTCAGTCACTGGCATTTAGTACTTTTTAATTTCCCCAATGAGAGATTTTATCTGTGTTGATAATGTCAGAGAAGCAGCTGAGCAGTAATAACTTACCAAAAGTTAGTTCGAGCAGGGTGACCATGCTAGTACTTGTGTGTAGTATTTGCTCTTTAAATATGTTTACAGATTAAATATTGTAGCAGAGCTGTTGTACTGGCTCTGTTTGTATATGTGACACTAATGTAGACAGTGCCAAAATATATTGTGTCTCTTGGAAAAGTAGGACCTCTGTCTTGAGAAATGATTCCAAGAGAAAGCAGTATACTGTATGTGTTTGGATAAGACAAAATTCTTTGTAGCAGTACCGAAAAGGGAGCCTCTGACCTTAACTCTGTGAACCCACGTGGGGGACTTGTCCTGGTGGAAACCCAACTACTCATCCTTACCAGATAGAGCAGGAAGGGCTTCGTACCATGGGTGCTAACTTTGCTCTCAGTGGATGAGAAAGAGCTGCCAGCAGGAGGATGACAAGCAGAAAATGGTTTGAGAAATGTGAAAACTTGGCCCCCACATAGCTCAAGTTTGGTATGCAGAGACTGAAAGTAACAGGACTTCTTGGGGAGAGATTTTTTACTGGCTGCAAGAACAGGTCTGTGGTCCATGGGACAGGTGATGAAGTTTTCTGTCTTGTTGAAAGGTAGACACAAATCTGAATTGTAGTATTTGCAAAGGACTTGCAAAGACATGATTGACTGAAGAATACCACTCCACAGAAAATTATTAGCAATGCAATACATTGATTGAGCTAAGGAAAAAATGTTTCCTAAACAAAGTGAGAGCTTACTCTCTGTCATTCTTTTGCATATCTACCTAATCTATTGTGTAGCTACCTCACTATGAAGAGTTTCTCTCATCTGGAACAAGTTATGTATGACTAGATAACAAGACATTCCTAGTGTATTTTGGCAAAGGGTATTCTCCAATTTCATGCTGTTCATAATATGCTAAGTTAGTGAACTACATTTCTCAAGATACATTCCATAAATTTGCAAAAATTAAGGCCACTAGAGACTATTAGATCATTCGATCTGGACTTCTGTATGTTACAGATCATAAAATTTCATACAAATACTTTCTACAAGTCCGAGCACTTTGTAATGGCTAAAATACTGGGTCTTCAAACCAGCTTATGTGCCTCACAAAGTGCAAGCATCTTAATGTGCCACCCATGAATATAGTGTGCTATTCCCACTGATCCCGGTAGTTAGGCTTTGATCCCTGACCTTGAAATGAAAAGGAGGGGAAACAACACATAAAAAGAGAATAAAATCAGACCCTGGCCTGACCTATAAATGCGGTAATCACAGTGATTTGAGCATGTAAACAAGATAGACCAAGCAAGAGCTCAGGAGGATTTTCTGTACCCTCCAGAAGCAATAGTCCATCTTTCTTAGGCTTACTTATGACCCCACTTACGACCAGTCTACGTAACACTTCAACTGGAAAAGTCTGAGTAGCTAAGCAGGAGATATCATTACTTTTAATAACCTGATACTTCAGGGGTTCAGAATATACCACTGACCATGTAAGTAATCCCAGTCTTCCCAGGGCCTTGAAGGAGAGGAGCAGCCAGGAGGGCTGTGTTCACCAACTCTGAGGTTGGCAGCCAGGACCTCCTTTTCACACAAGCCCAAATTGAAGTATTCTTTCCAATTGCTAAATAAAAATGTGCTTTTTTGAGAGAGATCTGATGATAAAAGACTCATAGCTGTGGAAGTCCATATTTTCCCCAAGAGGTGACTGGAATGTTTAATCATTCTTGCTCCTAGGAAATGGTATATTCTTTCAAAACTGAGCTTATCTAACTGCAGATGGACTTTGAGAGGTTCTTGTAAACAGGATGGAAGGACCCTACTCTGTGAAGGGCCTTACTTAAGTACAGGTGTATATAGCTATATGCTGTAACCAAACTACCTCTCATTCTTCTCTATGATAAAATAAATACCAATCATCTCCCTACTGTAAATCCCTCTGCCTTTGTACATCCAGAGATCACACTGAGGGAGTAGTTACGCCTGAGATCCAAAGACCTTTTTAAGAGTCATAGTTTTTTAAGGCAGAGTACTCCACTTTGTAAGCACTATCTACATCTTTCATACCTGTATATATTATTTTGCATTTAGCTATATTCAAACAAATCCTGTTGCTTTGTGGGCAAATGGCCAAGCCTTTTAGATGACTCTGTAATAGTACCTCGTTCTCCTTATTTGAGACAGTAATGATCTTTCTTCCATCTCAAATTTTTACAGTAAAAAATTGTAACATAGGAAGTGCAGATAAAAGTTAATAAAATACTTTTGTTACATTCTGTTTGCTGTAGAATGTCCTGCATTAAGGAAGTAAGCATCCATTTTTAAATACGATTTTGTTGAAACTCTAAAAAATGGTCACAGTGAGTGTCCAGATAAAGTCTTCAGTTAAAAATTATATGAGATAAAAAGTCCATATATGTTTTATTTCTACAGGTATCCTTGGTCAGCATGTTTTTTTCTTTAATCTCTTTTCAGAAAGAGGCAGGGATAGTTTAGCATTTCAAAGAGAGCAGTTTGTGGTACTCTTTCACCTAGTTTTAAGCTGCTTTCAGGTAAAAAAGGTATGAGTCTCTCTGGAGGACGATAAAAAATATGCTAAAACACCCTAAAATTTCCTGAAAGTATGATATTTATCTATATGTGTAGGATATGATGCTGCCATGGTGTCCAGATTTGTATATAGTTATACCCTGTAACCATATATATGTAACCATTATCGTAGCCAACATTTTTTCCTCACCCCATCTCCTGATTAATCTTGTTTAGATCCCAGCTCTGCCACTTGCTCCATCAGGGTGAATTTGAGGACATTATCCAAGTATTTTGGCATAAGAGACATAAAAATGACAAAAAATGAAAGGAGAATTAAATCAACATTATGCTGTAATGGCATGTGTTTCCTGTATGAAAAGTTTCTGAAAAACTTAACCAAGTTGAAATCAGTAGGGTTCTACAGACATTATTCTAAATATAAAAGAATATAATAGAAGGTTCTATTCCTTTTTAAAGGCTTCTTTGACCATATTTTGGGATTTGAGAGCAGGGATGTTGTTTCCTAGTGGTTTGTACCATGATATAAAAAAGAAAAAAAAAAAAAAGGAGAAAAAACTGTGTGATCATTTTAAGTTTATTTCTATGGGACTTTTTCTATATTCTTTAATTATTCATGGTGAAATCCTCTGAGTAAATGGATTTTGCAGGGGGATGATGGGGATGATCCATAAAGAACAAGAGAAAGGGAGCTATATATGCCAAGCGGGGAGTATTTTAACATTTCATTTCTATGCATGACTTAAAATACAAATAGCAAAGTCTGATAAGTATAAAACAAATTAAAATGACAAGATATACTGTTGTTGCAAGTACAGTATAGTAGTGCAGCCTCGCATTTGCTATTTATCTTGCAAAATTTATGTTTATAAAAGTTCATCAACTGGATGCAATTCCTAAGAGACTATGTGTCCCTAGCTGAGAGCCAGGTATACTTTGTTAGGCCATTTATTTGCCTTTTTAATTATCTAAAAATTAAGGTTCTTGCATAATTGTGAAACCTGGTGTTTCAATAAGGCTTTTTATTCCCAGGGATAATAAATACTGATCCAGCCACCCAGTTCCTAATGGCTGTGTAAGGAAAGTAGTATTGTTATCGCAGTGTTATTCATTGTAAAACTTAGGCAGAGGAATTAAAGAACTGCTCCCATCAAGCAGGTACTGGGCAACCTGAGAATAAAACTCAATGATTTTCCCAACTCCACTTCCTTTGAAGCAGATCTTTAATGCAGAGATTCCTCGAAATCTTGCTGCTGCGACCACAGCATTTCATAAGGGAGTCTGGGCAGAAGGGAGGGGAAAGGTGAACCTATTGTAAAGCAGAAAGCGTGGCAAGCGTGGCATCCAAACAAGGGAAAAAAAGTTTTTAATACTGGAATGAATTTGCTCTCTGTGTCAAGTGTGAACGGTGCCTGCATTGTGCGGTTTTGTTGTCCACTCTCCTGAGCAGATGGAGCTTGCAGTTGTATGTCACTTGTTTATTACATCCTCTTAAGATTAGTAGCTGTGTGGCCAGATGGGTCTGGGAGCACAGCTGTGGATACAAGGAAATAAATGAAACCTGTCTGATGCTGCCATGCCCTTTTGTGAGATACTGACGTGTTGCAACTGCAACAAAGCAAAAATCACTTTCCTTTAATATATTAGTGAATTAGATGTACTTTCTTTTTTTTTTTTTTTAATAAAATCATATGAAATCAGGAGGATTAAGTTCAGAGGATGATACAATTCTAAGAGGAAAACGTAGTTGAAATCTGTAGCCAACAACCTCAGCAAATTTTCAGAAGCAGTTTTAATGAGGTAAAACAAATTTAAAGTACATCTCAATTAATCATCTATATAAAATGTAAAGCAAAGGTTTCTATAGAACAAGGATTATACTCCTATAGAACATACGCCAACTAGGCAGTAGTATTTCAAAATTTATTAGGTGGCATATGTTGAATTATTGATCCAACATTCTGATAAAGTATATAATGCATTCATGTAAATGCAAATGAAATGCTGTTCTATAGAAGAATGCCAGATTATGGGCTAGACTTTAAAAAATGAAGTGCACAGTTTTAACTCCTTCATGGCAGTGGACAAACAAAGCCGGTCACAAAGCCACCACCAACCTAGAGATAGTGGATAGGGTTCATCCTACAGTGCACACTGGAGGTACCATCTACACTCCATTTCTAGTCTAAGGGGAGAAATGGGCATTTTTTGGAAGAATTCACCTGGCCTCTCCTAGAGGACACAGTGAATCTTACACCAGAGGATCAGATTCTGTCCTTGCCTGGTAAACAGTGTCTTATTGTCTGGGTGAGGTGTAGGCATCTCCTTTCAGTCCCACTGGTGCAGAGTAGGTTTGATGTGGCATCTTCTGTACCAATTTAGATTAGTTGTTATAAAGTCACTGAACTGTTTTTCTTCTCTCCTTTAAAGTGTACAGCAGAATTGTTCTGATGTAGTTGTTTTGTACCTTAACATGAAGCAGAGATTTGGAGCAGAGGTTGTTGCTTCTTTCTGTAAAGGGAAAATGGAGTTTGGAGGTACAAACTAACATGTTCCTTTAGAGAATCTCAGTGCACGATTTTAAAAATACAACATGACGATAAGGAAAATCTGAACTAGTGTAAAGTGTGCTATGCCTTACAGAAAAATAAAATCTTAAAAATGTGAAATAGTGTGACTTTGAAAGAAGTAGTGTTATAAAGGAGATGATCATACTATGATTTATTATGAGATCTAAAGTTGGAGCTTCACAGAGTCCAGCCTTAAAGATGATAGGCAGTCGCATAATGAGTATGACGTGTAGTACAAAAACATTTTTCTGCTTCTGAAAGCTGCTATAAATCATGTATACTTTGGAAGACTCTTTTATGTTAATTAAGGAAGATGCAGCAAGTTGCAATATTTTATGGGAAGAGAGGCAAGTGTGAGTGCAAATTGTTGTGCTTTTTGCCTTATTGCAGAGAGGAAGGAAGAAAAGTTTCATCCAATTCTGAAGGATTTTGTAGCTCCATATTGTAATGCATGCCAGGAGGTTGGGAGGTAGAGGTAGCAATTTTCATTGACTTCCACCATACTGTGTTTGCTTCATTAAAAAATTACAAATTTGTTGGCAAAAAGCAGTAACATATTGCTAGAAAACATCAAAATTCACAGTGTAAATTCGTAACTTAAATTTGTGTTCAAAACTGTGGTTTGTGAATTCTGTCTTTTAAAAAAGAAGGAATAGCATAATAAAAGGATATAGAGCTCCTATTTCTAGGTCAGACTAAAGATTTTTAAGCCAAATATCCTCTTTCTGGCAGTACATCAGACTCAACAAAATCTTTATTAAGTGAATGGATTTTACGGTATTTGAAATGATAATTGCAAAAAAGAAATCATTACAGCATCAATACCTTGTGCAGTTATATGTGTCTGATGTTATTTTGATGTGCATTATAGAAGGGGAAGAATATTTATTCCTGATTACCCTGAAAATATGATACTATTTCTAACAGGTTTTCTTTTTATTTTTATTTCTACAGGAAGTTGCCCTTGTCCTTGCAGCTATACTGGTATTTTTGTTGGCTTTCTATGCTTTCTTTTATCTTAACATTTCCGATGAAGTTGACCTTGATCTGGATCCAGATGAAAACTAGCAGATGCAATGAATCTATCGTCAAGATTTCTTCAGCTTCGACAAGACTGCATAGGAACACACAGTCCCTTCACTGTGAGACAGTAAACGATGCCATTTCTTGCAGTCCAAATTCATAAGGAAGTTTTGCAATACTTCAGTCACTTTTACATTCCAGATCTCCAAAATAAGAACACTTATGCCTGGCCAAGTGTATTTGATTAACACCAAGGCCAGGAGCAACAGTACAATACATGAAATGTATTGTTTACATTATTTTTGTCTCAGACAGAGAACTTTGATGTCAAAAGACAGGTGCTATGATTATCATGGGTATTGATGCTGACTTCACAGGAGTGTCTGCCTTGACCAAACTTAGGAATCAAAGCTTCCTAATAACCAAATTAGTTTCCTTTTCCAAAAGAAAGCAGAAATACCAAATAAAAAGTCTTTTATTTAAAATATACCAAACCCCCCTCATCCTCCTTCTCCCTTTTAATCTTTCTTGGGCATGTGTGTACACGCGCATGCATCAAGATGGAAAAAATTGTAGGGGAAAAAAAATCCTTTTAGAAGCAGTCTGTCACCTTCTATATGGACTTAATTTTATGTCATCCCAGATTCTGTGTGCCCATATATCTGCAGTAATCTTTTTCATTCTTTTGCCAACTGTTCGGCACACATGTGTTCTGTTAGAAATGGCACCTGGATGACAGAAGCTCTAACATTCGCATATGCTTCTGAAACACGGTTCTTTGCCTCCTGTGCTGTCTGAACTAGTGTAAATAGAAAGTTCAGTTGATGTTGTTTTAATTAGTGTACTGGTCTGTTATTAATATAAAGTCAAAATTGTATTTTAATTATACTCTTCCTGATGGTTGTGGTATCAACTTGCTCTACCTGTTAGGGGCATGTTGTAAAAAAAACGTTCTTTTCCAGCTATACAATCATTTTAATCATCAAATTAATGTGAGAAGTTGTAAGTAATAAGAAGGCACTTTTTTTTTCCAGGAGTACTAATAATTGGGTAAATCTTGGCTCCATGACATGCTTCAGTTCTTGCAAAGTACCTTTAAAATTATGCACTGTAGATAACATTTCTGATCCCTTTGATATCCACAAGTCGCTTGAAGGAGTTGGTATGTCAGAGCAGCTGCAGGGAGCTTTAAAATTCTGGCTTTATCCTGTTCTGCTTCAAGTTTGGCGTATAACTAAGCTTGTGGTTGTAAAGGTTCAGCTTTGATTCCTTTAAATGTGTGGTCAGTCTTTGTCTAGCTCAGATTCAGTTTGATATCAAGAAAAGCGTAGAGCCATTGGTGCTGAATGTGACAAGGAAGTTAGGCAGACTGAATTCCTGAAAAGTTTTAGTAATTCTTAAGTTTCGTTAGTGAAGTAGCTTCAGTTTACTTTTGATACCAATTTCAGGGCTGAATGTTAGGTTTAATTACAACTGAGGTATTTACATCTTGTTCCCAAGATGCCTAAGATTTCTTGTAGTGATTTTGAAGACAAAGGGATACAAATCACAGCAAATATTATAATGGAAAATATATTTCTTTTAAATTGACACAGTCCCATTATCACCACTTAAGAAACTGAGATCAATACAGTTAATTTTTAAACCATACAGTAACTGTGAGCATATACATTATGAATCTCTAAGGATTCACTTCTTATCTGTCATACTCCTCATTCACTTTATGCAATACAAAACAATTGCTCTAAAAATTGAGTACAACAGTCTTCCAAGAAGAATATGAAAGAGAAACATGTATGTGCAAATATTTCTCCTTTTCTAATTATGACTGTTACAGACACAAAATCCTAACATGTATGCATGCATATGACTTATAGTCTGCTGCTACTTGCACACATGACCACATGCATAGCAACATGTTGAATTTATGGTGAAACATTATCTGACACATGGCCCAACTTTCAGTAGAAGGAAAAGCTTATCACAAGCTGTCTGCTCGGATGCGACATGCCTTTCACTTCGCCAGTGCCCCACCACATGTCACAGAAGCTGCAGACCTTTCCTGTTAATTTGCATTAGCAATTTTCTTATTCTGTAAGATGCTGGAAGGATTGCTTTCTTAATGTCTGCATATAGCTCTCTGGGTGATGTGTGGCCTGAGAAAGATGTGTAGTTACTCCCTTCACACAGGTTGTCTTGTAACCTGCTCTCCGAATCGGTTACAATAACAGGCAAGCAATTTTTACTGTCAAGTTTATGAAGTTCCTAGAACAGGAAGATTGCATTTCCCATAATTATGAATCAGACAAAAACTAAAGCACGTATATATTGTGATTCAAGCAACTTCCCTGATGTGCAGCTTATGAGTCCATATTGCCCACAAGTGCCATAGTTTGCAGTGTGTTTGCTTTGTTTAAATTAGGGATTTTCATTTACATGAAAGATCATAGATTTGTAGAATCATAGAATCAAGCGGGTTAGAAAGGACCTCGGAGATCATCAAGTCCAACCCTTGATCCAACACCACTGGGGTTGCTAGACTATGGAACTAAGTGCCACGTCCAGCCTCATCTTAAAAACCTTCAGGGACGGAGAATCCACCACTTCCCTGGGCAGCCCATTCCAATGGCTGATTACCCTCTCTGTAAAGAATTTCTTTCTAATATCTAACCTAAACCTCCCCTGGCACAGCTTAAGGCCATGCCCTCTTGTCTTACTGCTGGTTGCCTGGGAGACGAGACCAATCCCCCACCTGGCTACAACCTCCTGTCAGGGAGTTGTAGAGAGCGATGAGGTCTCCCCTGAGCCTTCTCTTCTCCAGGCTAAACAACCCCAGCTCCCTCAGCCTCTTCTTGTAGGACTTGTGTTCAGTCCCTTCACCAGCCTGGTTGCTCTTCTCTGCACCTGCTCCAGCACCTCAATATCCTTCCTGAACTGAGGGGCCCAGAACTGGACACAATACTCCAGGTGTGGCCTCACCAGCGCTGAGTCCAGGGGCAGAATCACCTCCCTGTTCTGCTGGCCACACTGTTCCTGATCCAGGCCAGGATGCCATTGGCCTTCTTGGCCACCTGAGCACACTGCTGGCTCATGTTCAGCTTCCTGTCAAGGATTCTGTGAATGGATCATAGAATCATAGTTTGACTTGGAAGGGACCTTGAAGATCATCTAGTCCCAACCCCACTACCATGGGCAGGGACACCTTTCACTAGACCGGATTGCTCCAATCCCATCCAACCTAACCTTGAACATTTCCAGGGATAGGGCATCCACGACTTCTGTGGGCAACCTGTTCCAGTGTCTCACCACCCTCAGAATAAAAAACTTTTTCCTAATGTCTAATCTAAACCTCCTCTCTTTTAGTTGAAATCGATTCCCTCTTGTACTGTCACTAGATGCTCGTGTACAAAATCCCTCTCCACCTTTCTTGTAGGCTCCCTTCATGTACTGGAAGGATGTTCTCATGTAACAGGAACATTTCTTTTTGCTTAGGTAAACTTCATAGACTTCTGTTCAGTGTACATAGAAATACATGGTAAATATTGCAGCAAATACTTTTTTTTCTTATCAGTACAATAGTTTCTACTGGGACATGTGGTTTAATTTGCTCTTAATTATATCTGAGATTGAAACATGCCTCTTGGGGTTTGGATCATCTATCTTTGTATGACTTGCTCAGTGTCTATTTTATTAATAAAGGGTTTTTTACTCTTTTGGTTCTCTTATTAATGTTGAACACGCTGAATTATATATATACATTTGAAAGGACATTAAAGCAATCAAAACAGCACAATGTTCAAAAGTGAGCAGTGATATCAGTTTTAGAAAATCTGGATTATTTTAGACAGTTCTAGCCCCTAAGCTCATATTAAAACTAAATGTGGCCAATGAATACTTAAAAGACAATGAAGAGAGCTTCCTTTGGCATGCTATCCAATACCAATAGAGCAAGGCTCTTTCTCCAGGCACAGTTTATCCATGTGGTTCTATCCCTTCAGACAAATTGACTTCATTATAAAAGTAATATTTTTGTACACTTGTTTCAGAGAAGGATTGCTGATCAAATTCTTTACATGGCAAACTTGGCTTAACGGGGCAGGTTTTCTCAAGGATATTCACCTCTAGGGAAAGGGTAGACATCAGTAGTGTTGTTGTCCTCTGCTTGTGGAGTAAACTGAATTTCTTTCCAGCAGAGGTTATGGAGCAGATGCCTATACTGAGTCCTTGTGCTGTGGGTGGGAACAGATGTCCTGTCTGGAAGAATCTCTGGCTAGGAAGGCACAACAGTCTTCCAGCAGTAATTTTGCTCAGTAAATCTTTCCTCGGCAGTTTTACTTTTCTCTTTGATCCTACAAAAGCAGAAGCACCATGTAGACCATCTCAGGGCAAAAGCCTCAGTATAGTAGTTTTACTAGTGCTTCTAGTGAACATTGCCAAGGAAAGGCTTTAGCTCTTCTACCTGAAGTCTATAAATATATTTTACTGGGAGCTTAGGAGGCATGTTAAGCATTTCCCTAGTAGACTCTAGAGATACATTTAAACTTTTCTTGAAGAATGTTTAAGTTAAAGTTCACTGTTGCATGTCATATAGACATCGTGTCATTCAGGATCAGTCATAGCTCCATCCATGCATCAACCACTGGAGCAGGAACAGCATGTAGACTGTGAGATTATGCAAGAACACGTAACTGCAGATAGCCACAACATGAGCAGACTCATCTGTTTGCTCCAGGTGTCCTCTGTTTGCTCCAGGTGTCCTCTGGAATAGTTGACCTAAAAGTTGTTTTTGAAAACAGTTTTTAGACAATGCTACTAAACTGTCCTAAACAAAAACACAGTGAAAGCCCTACAAAACTGCTCATACCATTTCCATGAAAATTGCTACCAAGGAAGAGGCTTATCTGCTGAGTTGGGGCCAGGTTTTGAATGCTACACTTTCAGGAAGGAAAATGTTGCAGTGATAACTGATATGGGATTGTGTCTGTAAGGCACAAGTGAGCCAGTTGGTAAAGGCCAAATGCATTTAGGACAGTTCTCTGTAAAGGACTGTACTTGAAAAGCAGAGTAGGCAAGTTAGGGTGCCGACAAACAGGATACTACAGATCTTGATTGCATTTCAAGTGTTACTTCCAGTAGCATAATAATTAGTGGTGCTTATGACTAAGAAAGTAACAATATGGCACATCAGTAAGACAGCAGAAATGTGATGTTGGAACTGCTTCTTAAAAGATTTTGTAGTGGATTATGCCTGTACTTCAGGAAATGAAGCCATGAGATGAATAAACTGGCAAAGATTGTCTGTGATCTTATGCTTATAATATTTTTCCCTGAAAGAGCCGATGGAGATATTTTGCAGTACTTTTCCCCATCATCCTCTTAGTTTTCTGTAATGAATTTTTGTAGGTGTGTTTCTACACTTTCCCAAGAGTGAAAAAAAAACATTTTGCTTGTAGTTCATCAATTCATTTAATTGACAGAATCCTCTACTCATCCTTTTATTCCCCCTTAATCACAATCAAATTGGTGGGGAGACAGCCAAAATGTTAGGTACCAGTGTCTCTCAAGCAGATGTCACACCACTATTTTTTAGCTCGTTTAAATGAATAAACATGTTAAACTGTGAAGTATTACATTTTAGATTTTTTCATTAAAAAAAATGGGACAATCTGTTTACTGTCCTTAATTGAGACAACAATCCTGACGGTTGCCAGTTTTGGCAGTTGTAATGATGAACTATAAATATTGGGACAAATTAACTAACTGATGATTGTGGAGGATAGTTCAAGTACAATTCTCATTCTGAATGAATAATTTTTTCAGTGCTATATTTTTTCTAACTTCCATAATTGTTATACTGGTTTTGCATGTTAAAACCACAAATAAATACCTGACTAGTCAATCAATAGGCTTGATTATGTTGTCTTATGCTTGATAACTAAAAACAGCAGATAAAAGCTGGCCACTCTGGACCACAGTTTGTGCTTTGCCCAAATTCTCCCTATCAAGTGTGTGTCCAGGTCAGTTATAAATGTGAACTACAAAGAGTTTCATTTTGCTGAACTATGGAAAAGCTGAGCAACATACAGATCTTCAGGACTTTGCCATTTCACAGAGAGATTGTAGGAATTTAAAAGAGCGCAGCCACAGGAGGTGAGTATGGATTTTGGAGTTTGGTGACAAACTGGTGTCATTCTCCTATCGCAATTCCTCCAGAAACAAAAGCGTGAGAAAATAAAAGTAAAACAGCCAAATCTTGCAGGAAATGACCACCTCACGACTCACCGTGTTGCTCTTATTTCAAATCAGACCTACCACAACTACTTATTTTTCATAGGACACTAAAAGGGACAGGAGATAAAGGTGTCTGGAGCAAAGCAGCTTCTCTGTGGATCAATGGTTCATTTACTTAAGTAAGAAATAAACAGGATTTGGGGGATTTACCAAAGCATGTCAGGTTAATTGCTGCTGCCTTCATGTATAAAAAAGTCACATTATGCCAAGTTAGAGTAGCTCTGTCTGTTACAGAGTTAAATGTACTGATACTGAGAATGTCTGCGTTTCTCTAGAGGCACCTCCTTCTCCCTTCATACTAGCAGCAAAGAGGAGGGACATGGAGGGAAATGGCAGGAAGCCCTTTGCTGATTCTGCACTCCTAAAGCATTGCTCCTGCTCTGTGGGGAGCTGCTGGTTTAGAGTAGGACTGCAGTCCTGGATTGCTTTGGAGAGGCTACAAAAAGAACAGAGCAGAGCTTAACCTACAGGGTGAGTCTCCTACCATCACTGGTGACTAATTTGTTACAACAAATAAATAGAAGCTGAGGCGTTCAGCCTTTTTACTTTTATTTACTTGGTTCTCAGGGAGGTGCCAGAAAAATTGTCTTGTTATCCTTTTGAAACTTGTTTCTGCATAGTTGTTTCCCTTATTGTCTGTGGGACTCCTTTCCAGTCAAAGAATGCCACACTCATGCCTACTTCTTTTGGTAGTATCATGCCTACTGCATTATCCTTTTGCAAGGAGGGGCTGGGGAGTGACCTGCTGTCTTCCCTGCTTTTGCATGGGTGAAACTGAAGAGGCCTCAAGTAGCTATTACTGTGTAATATAGTAAGACTTCCTCTGGTTTGGCAAGGGCAGCAAATTCTGAATTCAGGGCAGCTTTATTTAGCCTTTCCTGCCTGAGGAACCTTCAGAGCATCAAGCATGGTGAAAGTCAGGTTTTTGCCTACTCCCCTTTTGATGACTTCCTTCTTTTTCATTTAAAAGATAAGCTAAGGTGCTATGCTTGTCTACTTGAAGGAGAATTGTTTTAACAGTATCATGGGATTTTGCTGCCCTAAAGAGATTGTGACTGTTCATTCTTAAAAAGCAGGTGACCATATTTGTCTTTTTCTGTTCATTAATGATAGCCTTTCTTGAACTGCTTTTCTCCTGCAGTACTTTATCTTTGTTCCACTCCAGTGCTAAACAGAAAAGAGGGTAGAGTGTCTTCTTCAGATCATTACCAAAGCCACAAATTAATTTAAACTAGGCAATGTATGTGGGGGACATTTTCCCAGTGCACTGTATAGATTTTTATTTTGAAGAGCAGCCTGTTCTTGTGAATTAATTTGCCCTTATACATGAACGCTTGTGAATTCACATTGAAATAAGACAAGGTATAAACATGATTGTGTGACATGAGAATATGTCTGAATTTTTTATTTGCTTATAAACTGGTCATCAGCTGCTTTTAATTAATAGAAAAGTGGCCTTTGTTTGTGGGTGGTACAGTTTGGTCAAATTTAGCTTCTCATCTGAAATGTTACAGAATGATAATTACTTCCCCTTGGTTAAGGGGTGCCTCAAAATAGGAATTCTCATAATACATATGACTTTTTCCAGAGACTGTGATGCTAAAATTTGGTAAATTCTCCACAGAAATATGAGATGTATGACTCCAAAAAGAGCAATAATTTTGAAATTTTTCCTTGTCTACGAGTTCTACCTTCTGTATTAGTAAATTTTCAAGTTGATATCATGGCAGAGTGGAAAATGCCTGAAGGACAAATGCAAGGAGTGAAATAAATGCTCAGGAGGCTGTTCACATGCATTATTCAACCTCTCATGTACATGCCTTTGTGACTGGGCTATGTCAATGTTCTGGAGTGATGGAGAGGCAACACATTTGAGACAATCTACTTTGCTTGTGACTGTAGCGCAGTCAAACCCACATTAGCAAGTGTTTCTTCTACACTGTGGTATGCTCCTATACACAGAAGAGATGTCTCTTACTAAATTAATTCCTATCTACAGAAGAAGATAAGTTCTATTTTATGTGTCTTCACAGATAGAAGAAAGAAAAAATGGTCCCCATGAGCCAGGGCATTGGGAAACAAAAATCATTCCTGCAGCACTAGAGTTGGGCACAGGCATAAAACATGCTCAATATAAAGGATAATACAGATATAGAAAGGAAGTTTTCATTGATCCACCGTTCCTTACAGTACAGATCTCTAGAATAGTTTCCACAAAGCTATTATTCCTGCTATTCCATCACTAATTTGGGGATCATCATAACCAACTCAAAATGAAGAATTATCTTGTATTTCCCAGAACTTAAACAGGAAAATAAAGTGTTGTTATTCAGTTGCTTTGAAAGGATCTACCAGAGGGTATGTACAATAATGTATAACTCAAAGTGATGTAAAATAACAGAAAGAAATTATAACTGACTTTCAACCTAGCAGCTAACTATGGAGCTGGCCTGGGGGCCTTCAGCACTGCCTTGCTGCTTCCTTGCAAAGCCTTCAGGAACAGATCTGTCCCATCCACTCATCAACATTTATCTCAGTTACCGTCTTAGTTTTCCTGTCCTTTGTAAAGAATTAAAACTTCAGGGTCATTGGTCTGGAGAAGGCTGGATTTGATCTTTGCACCTAGATCAGGCCTTCCAGCTGGCTCAGATCAAGTCTCTTCAGCAAATTCCTTCCAGAGAGCCGTAAGGAGTTTGAAAAGAGTCTGTGTACTCTTCCATCAGGTTAGCAATGAGATAACACAAGTTGAAGACACTGAAAAACTGACGCAGCCTCCCTTGGAGAGAGAAGTATTTGCTGAGGTTGTCTGGCAGTGGGGTACCAGATATGTCAAGCTCTGTACGAAGGGAGGAGTGAGTCTGGGCAGACGGATCTCAGGATGTCAGCAGGGACTTAATGCAGATGTTCTGCCAGATGCTGCTTCTTATGGACTCCCTCCTCCAATGGCACAAACCCAAGAAAACTTACGAGAGGACCCCAATGCAGTCTTTTCAGGGTTAAGAGTCAAGATCATGAGAAGTCTGTCTCATACTAAGGATGATGAAATGTTGTTCAATTTATTAATAAGTTTATAGGAACTACAGGCGCTAAAATAAACCTTCCTTAGCCTAACAGCAAAGGTTCATTTGTAAAGCTTCACAAAAGCCCAGGCACACTACAGATAAATAAACAGTTTAATTCTTGTAATGAGGAAATTGATGCAGCTGGATATGAGAGAAAAAAATACAAAACAAAACCATTTCAATAAGAAATATGTTAATTCTGTTCCAGAGGAACTACAGAGGCCCTAGCTCTGGTGGGGTCTAAGGAAGGAGTCATGTACACTAATGATGTCTCCTTTCATCCTGTGCTAGTAATAGGGTAACACATCTTTCCATCCAGCCAACAGGAATACTTTAATTAAGTAAAACAGGATTACAAAACACCAGGCTACCTAACTGCCCCAGTTTAGAGAGCTGCAGAAATAAAGCTCTCAGTTCATTAATTTATGGCTTATATAGATACCCCACTATTACATGCCTCAGAGCCAAATATCAAAACCAGATCCACCAGCAACATATTCATGCTCTGTCAAGTTCTCCTTTGTCTCAGAAGTCTTGAGGAATACAGAGACTGTCACATGTGAGAGATTTTGTATTATGTTGCTCCTCTCACAAGGTGTTCCTTGACCTTAGCATAGGCTGAGAGATGAAGTTGGCAGGCTAATGAGGAGGAAAAAGAGAATATTCTGTAAAACCCCTACTTAATGGTAGTCTTAATTATTTAGAGGCAGACATCACAGCCGTCCTTGGAGATGGAACTGGGATAAAGTACTCTGGGAAAGACACTGTTGTTCCTCTTTGGAAATCACAGTGAAAAAAGCTTTGGGCCATCTGTGCCCAGTGGAGGAATAATCTGCAATGTGGAAAGCTGAATAGATGGCACTGAAATGAGGACAGCAACCAGCAAACAGAGCAGCCCCTTCTTCCAGACCTTGAATTAACAGCAGTGTGATGCTCCAAAGGAGCAGCGCTGCCTCTCTATCCAAATCCCAAGCCTTTGGCCAGCTCACTCGGCTTGGGAGCTTGGGAAAAACAAACCTTGTGTGACCCTTCACAGCAATTATGCAGGAGGCCTCTGCAAGAATGAAAATTTGCTCACACAGGAGAAAAGAGTTCGAAAAACTGTGTATTACTCCCACCCACCAACACCCACTATTTGTGAATTGTATCACTGGCTTTCATCTCTCTGAAGAACAAAGTTGATTTGACTAATACTGTTATGTTCCTAATGACTTGTTTTTTGGATATATGGCAGCTGCATTAAAGAAAAAAAAAACCCACGCAAATAGTGGCTTGATTCAGTGTGCCTGGCACAGATCACCCTTGCTCATAGAGGTGGGTGCAGTGTCTCTGGCAGGGCAGCTTGTTTTGTAGTCTGTTCATGGTTATGTCCTCGTGATGCACTTCTCCCAGTGGTATTGCCTGCTCTGGGAGTCTGGAGTCCCCGCAGGGCCAGTGCAGCTGATGTGCTCCCAGCTGCTGCATCAGCCTTCTGAGCAGTTTTAGTACTGACAGGGCTTCTCTCTGCAGTAGACCTGAGCAAGCAATACCCTAGAGGCAAAAGCAAGCCAGGACTGCACATGAGCAGAAGCCACAGGGGACACAAAGCCTATATACGCTAAGTTGTCAGGGGGCTGGTGTCTAAATCCAACTCCAGTCAGAAATGAAAGGAATTCAGAGGTTGGTTTGGTTTAGGGTTGCTTTCAGGTTCAGCTGATCCTGAATGTACAGTGAACAGCTGTCCACTCCACAAGTCTCTGGAGAGCAGAAGGTAGTCTGGAGTTGCAGATGTGTGAATATGCCACTGCAGGACTGCTGCCCTCTGGGATGTCTGCTCCCTGTCCACAGTGAGACCACAGGTGACTTGCAACAACCTGTCTGGTAACGCACTGACCCACTTCGTGCCACAGCACTACTGAACTTACTTGTGGGTGTGCTCAGGTGTGTGGGCCTGTGATCTCTGAAGGGCTGTCTCCAGCTGCTCCCAGGCCAGCCCATGGAGGGTGTATGAAGGGTGAAGACACATGATTATGCATGAATGTTGTATTGAGCAGGACTTTGTGGTCACATTCACCTAATATAGAATGGTTTGGGTTGGAAGGGACCTTAAAGATCATCTAGTTCCAACACCCTCCACCATGGGCAGGGCCACCTTCTACTAGACCGGGTTGCTCCAAGCCCCATCCAACCTGGCCTTGGATGCTTCCAGGGATCAGGCATCCACAACTTCTCTGGGCAAACTGTTCCAGTTGTCTCAGCACCCTCACACTAAAAAATTTCTTCCTAATATCAAAACTAACCCTTTTTCAATTTAAAGCTGTTACCTCTTGTCCTATCACTAGTGGTGTAAATGTTGTAAGTTTTCTCTGGCATAATTATATCCTTTTTGTTTATGACTTGTGATTTATTTTTTTCCCAGTGTTTTTCACACCACTGTATCTCTAAACACCACTGAGATTTTAACAGAGCTTTAGGGGACTATATCACTTCTGCACGTCTATATCGTCTCCTGCACGTGTGTGTGTTTTCTTGGGCTGCATTAAATAAGGTGTTTTACACTCACTGTATTCTGCAGCAAGCCAGTATGACAAAATTGTAACTTCTGAATAGTGCTGAATTGCAAACATAGGGAAAAAAATAAACCTAGGCCGGTATTTCCAAAAAATAAGTTCAATAGTATACATTATTTAGTCATGGATTAAAATACTTATTTCTAATTATTGAGTCATTAATAATTTAAATACCTTTAAGTATTTTTAATTCAATCTACTATGCTGAAAAATACCAAATTCATTAAGATGAAAGCAATACATCGGGATGAAAATAGGCATGTTTCACAGCTGCAGTGCTGGTTTGTCACACTCAGGTTTTTCTATCCTCCAGTGTGTTGGTATTGCTGAACAGCTTAAGCTTTTGCCATTAGAATGAAGCAAAACTCAAAAACCTAATAATTATAAACACACTGTAAGACTTTTCTCCAAAGTAAAGAGATTTTAGCTGTGGTTTTCCTACACACCTGAACTCAAATAATTTTCCTTTCACTATTAGTTAGTTATAGACCCTATTCCTTTTCCTGATCCTAATCTATCATACAGGATTGACATTACCCATGTTTAAGCAGATGTTGTGATTCATTACAGAGGTGACTGCATTTCAATAACTGGACAAAGTGGTTCCACTGCATCATTTTGCAAAGTTTGTAGAATTATTTCAGGGAAACATTCTATTTAAATGCAAACTATTTTACTATTATCATCATTATGAACATTGTCATCAACTACTAGGAGTGAATACTAAGAATTTATCTATCCACATTAGGAAGCGAAAGAAGCACACAGGAATATAGCAGAGGTGTTTGTCTACCTATTGCTTAATGTGAATGGACTCATAGTTTACTATCAGCTTTGTATTTTTTGCCTGAGGCAGTAGTAAATGGAATGAAAACAGTTCAGAGGTATTTGTCTGAACTGAGTAAACAAGTTGTTTTAAACAGATTTGAATTTCACATTATGTCTTCGTTTTCCTATCAGACTTCATTATTCCTTTGTAGGACATCATTACACTGACTGAAGCACTCAGAGAAATGGTTTACAGGTGCATCTCACCTGCTGCTCATTGGGATGAGATTCATATCATAACGGTTGTAAAATGTTCTACCTGGAAACGCATTACCCGATTATCTAAACACAGTGCATGCAATTAATTCCTAATAAAATTTGACATTATAAATGTAGTCTTTTCCCCAACAGGGGGGAAAATCTGTCCTTTGTACCTTCGAAACGTACTGGCCATTGGCAGAAAAATTTTTGAAGGTTCCCAAATACAAATCCCAGGATTTAAGAGGATTCAAGACCAATGAAGATTTTACCTATCACAACACTGTAGTGCTGGTGTACGCAATTTCTCAGTCCCTGATCCTTAATTGGGTGCCCAGGGTCCACGAACAGCACATGGAAGTGCCAGAGAGTGAAGCATGCTTGATCACAGGATGTGGAGATGTAGAAGTCAGAAATCCTGTGCCCTTCCCCACTTTGGAATGGCTTTTTAACAGGCTTTTAAATTTCAGTGCCATCAAGAAGTTGAGGTTCAACAAGGCCAAGTGCCGGGTCCTGCACTTTGGCCACAGCAACCCCCTGCAGCACTACAGGCTGGGCACAGAGTGGCTGGAGAGCAGCCAGGCAGAAAGGGATCTGGGGGTGCTGATTGACAGGAAGCTGAACATGAGCCAGCAGTGTGCCCAGGGGGCCAAGAAGGCCAATGGCATCCTGGCCTGGATCAGGAACAGTGTGGCCAGCAGGACCAGGGAAGTGATTCTACCCCTGTACTCAGCACTGGTGAGGCCACACCTGGAGTGCTGTGTCCAGGTCTGGGCCCCTCAGTTCAGGAGGGATATTGAGGTGCTGGAGCAGGTGCAGAGAAGAGCAACCAGGCTGGTGAAGGGACTTAAGCACAAGTCCTATGAGGAAAGGCTGAGGGAGCTGGGGTTGTTTAGCCTGGAGAAGAGAAGGCTCAGGGGAGACCTCATC